>OU342738.1:414880512-415360889 GCA_910589765.1 Avena atlantica | reverse complement strand
GATCATCTTGTTAATCAACGAGCTAGTTTATGAGAGAGGCATAACTAGGAACTTCCTTTTTTTTGTTTATTAAACACACATGTATTAACATTTCCGTATTAATACAATTATATCATGTAAAATAAACATTTATCATAAATAATGAATACGATAATAACCACTTTATTATTGCCTCTCGGGCATATTCCCTTCAGTCTCCCACTTGCACTAGAGACAATAATCTAGTTTGAAAACTTTGTGTATTGAACACCTATGGCTTTCTGGTGTTCCATATACGCAATTGCAAGTGGTTAACATAATCTACGGATCTGACGCTTTAGGTCCGTGTGTATTTGCATGTCTTTGCGTCTTCATGCATCAGTCATTCTCCATTGAGATGGCATTGTATAAATTTGGTCTTTCGGTGAGACCTTTAGTTCCTTGGGGTTAAATGATGTCGATACTATTGTCATACAATATATCTTTAGTGTTAGCCCGTTGCGAACCACACCTTAGTTTGATTTCAAACTTCTTGACACAAATTCCCTCCTTTGATGCTACTATAGCAGTCATATACTTAGCCTTTTTGTTGTAGAATTCGTCCACAATGTCTTAACTATGGATTTCATCCAAATCCATCATGGAATCTTCTTTCCATTACATTGTGCCACCCATAGTTTAAATTGAGATAAACTTAATTTGTATCTTGTGACAAAACTAGTATCAATGTAACGCTTTACAATGAACTATTTGTAATTGTTTGTCACCTCTACACAAATATATTCTTAGTTCTTTCAAAAAGATCATAAGAATATCCTCACTATCGTCCAATGATCATTTTATGATTCATTCTGGTATATGCTCATAACACTTAGAGCATAGGACATATCTGGATGTGTACATATCATGGTATGATTGATCAAAACATTCTCGTGATTTCACTCATCAAGTGTCAAAGCACTTGAATCTTGTTTCACTTATCAAGTGTCAATACACTTGAATCTTGATTCAATTCCTTTCCATGCGACAAGAACCGTTTCTTGTTGTTTCTATATTGAACTCCTTCAATATCTCATATATGTACGTTTGGCACAACCATATTAGCATCACAGTCTATCCATTATAGACTTTCATGCTAAATATTCGGGTTTTACCTAAGTCTTTCATCGAAATGAAATTCTTAACCTTTGTCAATAAAAATTACATCATTTCTAATCAACAAGATTTCCTCCACATAATGTATTAGAAATATGTCTCAGCGCTCCCACTTAATTTCTTGCAAATGCAAGCATATTCATCGTCTCCTGATGAAAACTCTTTTCATCACGGTGAAGATTCCAACTCCGCGATGCTTACATCAACCATTGAAGTTTGCATGCCCTTTTTAGCATCCTTTGATTTAACAAAACCCTTTGGATCGTGTCATGTACACGTCCTAGGTAACCATTCTATTAGAAGAACTTTGTTTTGTTTATTCATCTACCATATAACAAATTATATGTAGTGGTTGCTACTTTAATCCGTCCAGACTAAATATCGCTATGAAAGATCAAATCTTGTCATAGTCAACTCCTAGAACATTGTCGTAAAATACTTTACGACATGTCAACTATTTCATAGATGTGAAACATCCATGTCTGTTTCTTTATAGATCCAAATACGACCGATAGGTTTTTACACCTTTCCGGAGGGTCTTCCAAGTTCAAAACAGGATTTATCGTGTAGGGAACTATCACGGATTTTATGGCTTCAAGTCATTTGACGGAGTCAGGGCCCATCATCGCTTCTTTGCATATAGTCGGTTCATCATTGTTAAACAATAATGATTTACTCTCAAATCTTAGTATTTGATTGTTTATCCGACCGACATGGTTCAATAAGAACTTAGATATCTATGACCACAACCTTTGAGGAACATAAGCTATGAGCATTATGGCAGCCTCTAGAACGATTTCCGGCGCTGCGCAACTCAGCACATTTAGCTAAGGTTCGTTAACCTTATCAAAGTTCTATTGTCCTCCCACTTAACTTTTGCGAAAAATTTCTTTTTCAAGAAACTTCACATTTCAAGCGACAAACCCTTTTGTCCTCGGTGTTATGGAGGAATAACCAATTTTTATTCGAAATAACCTACAAAGACATGCTCATCCGACTTCGGTTGTAAACATCTTACTTATGTTTAGCATACCAAAATTTAAGAAATGACAACTTGGGTTTTACCCCAAAACATAACTCATATGGTGTCATTTCAACGGATCAAGATGGAGCTCTTTTCAGTGTAAAAGCGGTAGTCTCTAAAGCTTTAATCTTTTAAAACATAATGGCAGTTTTATAAATAACACCTTTGATCCAACCATGTCAAACAAGGTTTCATTACAAATCTCAAACACTCCATATTCCTATGGTGTTTCGGGATATGTAAATCTAGGTGTTTTGCTAAACTTGCAACTCAAATAAATCCCTTTATGATAAAATCATAATTCATTTATTTTCTTGTTACACTTGTAACTCAAATAAATCCCTTATGATAAAATTATAAACCATTTATTTTTCTTGTTACAATGGTTTTTCACTTCATCTTGAAAGTCTTTGAAACGTTTTTCAAATATTTCATACTTCTTTCTCATTAAGTGAATATTCACTCAAATTTCCGGAGAAAGCATATGAAGTTGAAACCCATCGCTTACGACTACACATAATGGACTACATACATCAATATGTATAAATTCCAATATTTTAGTCGTTCGTTCTTCTTTGGCCTTTGAACGAAGTTTTAATTATCACGTGGAAAGTCTCGCAAGCGTCACTTGATCAAATCAAAGACTCCAAAAATCCATGAATATGGAGATTCTTCATGTTTTCTTTCCAATATAATTTAAACAGCGATGTCACTTCGTAAGTGATCTTTTAATCATTTGTCTGGCGACATTTTAGCATTAGGTTTTATGGATGTGATTTCTCCAACTAGATTTGTAAATCATCCATCTTATATGGAATACGGTAATTATTTGAACAACCTTTGTTCTCATAATACCTGATTTAAATAACAATTATTAAAACAAATCTTGAAGTCAAGCTTTGATGTCAACGAGAAATACAAACAACGGTTTGTTTGTTTTCGATGAACATCATCACATATTCTCTTGCTAATTACTTAGGCCATTGTGGTTCATGAATTGTGTCGTTCCGTATGAAATTTCATACCAACCAATTCGGTATCCAATACCTAAGAACCACATTGTTTAACAAGCAAAGAATACAACCATAACATGTATATCATCCATATAACAAAATTGGATATTTCCAATCTTTTATTTTCTGCCAAGTATATTTTATAGATTCTCTTCCAGAATTTCCTTTTCCTTTTAAAAGAATCTATCAACATCAAAAGTGGCGCCATATACATGACACATAGTCCAAAGCGTGTATATTCAAATAATAATACCTTTGGACTTGCACTTTGAAGTAGATCACCATCACCAAAATGATCGGTATTCTTTCAAATCCATTCTTTAGTAGTCTTTTAGTGTAGTAAACACTTTACATACATCTTCTATTCATCCTTATCATGACGACTTTCATGATCAAGCTACTGTAGCTTATAAAGGCGAATCATGAGTATAACATTACTTTCCAAAAACCTTTTGGATGATTAGGATGTCTAGCATCTCCAACCTTCGTAAATTCTCATCCAATATGACAACATATATTATACTCTATCATATCGCAACCAAAACATTGTTTCAGATATTGTTATATCTGCCACACATGATGGTTTCTGAAATAATTCTTTCAGCTCCTAGATAAACTTGATATTAAAACAATCAAGAATCATGGAGGCAAACATGATACTTAAGATACTAACACTGGAATTGTTACTCTCAATTTAATACCAATTATTAAATTTCACGGAGTAAACAGAGTTTGCTGAAAGTTTGCAATAGGACTTTAAACTTTAGATTGACACTCAACACAATACATACCAGTTTGTAAAGTATATATCCAGAATTCTATAGTTCTATTATCTCAATTATAACTAAGCATAAGGTGGTGAACGAATGCCAATGACTAAAACAAATTATGCAAATTCACTTTGATTTAATTTATGATAAATTGAGTTCTACTAATCCAAATTAGAAATGAACTCCCACTCAAAAATGACATCCCTCATGTCTTTTTGGTGATTACATGAACCAAATCCACTACACCAAGTCCGATCATCACGTGAGTCGGCGTAGCTTCAAAGGCGAGCATCCATATGGTCATCATATCAAAACATATGACTCATGCTTAACCTTTCGGTCCGTGTTCCGAGGCCATGTCTGTACATGCTAGGCTCGCCAAGTAAGAACCTTAGTATTCGCGTGTGTAACTGTCTTACACCCGAGATATGCTCGTGGATTCAAGTACACCCGATCATCACGTGATGTCTTGAAGCGACGAAACATTGTCGGTGCATACTTAAGGAAGAACACATTCTTATCTTGATATCTAAATGAGGGATCATATTATTATGCTAATAAAACACCAAACAAGCAATATAAGATGCAATAAACATCACATGTTAATAAGTGAAATGATATGGTTCCCGCACTTGATCTCTATCACGTGCATCGTGGTATGATCTCTATCATACCTCTATGTGTAAGACCAAGGTCTATGGAACCTACACGTTATGTGTGTTGTAAGAGTATCATCTTATACTTCTACTTACAACATCACCATATCATAACACTAGCCCAGCAACAATCTAAACTAGACGCCTCTAATTTATCCATTGCAAGTTTTACGTGGCTTAGGGCTTTCAAAGATAGAACCGTTCTTACCTACGAACATGAACCACAACGAGGATAACCAAATTATTGAAAACTCGTTGCAAATTAGATATTGACTATAGTAGCAGAGATAGACACCCGCTAGCCACTTATGCAAAACTAGTTGCATGTCAAGCGTGGAACAGGTCTCATGTGCGAGGACATGTAAAGTTTGTCCGGGCCGCTTCATCCCACTATGCCACCAATATCCAAAGTACAACTAAGAAGCAATAAAATGATCATCATCGCCCACATACTCATATGTGTACTACCCGTGCAAAGTATCTACGCATAGATCCGGCTCTGATACCACTGTAGGGTTCGCAGCATAGAAAATAAAAAATTTCCTACGATGGGAACAACTATGTACCAAGATCTATCTACTAGATACAAACAACGGGCGGATGTACATCTGTAGAGAATATACCCTTGAAGACCGACAAAGCTTAACGAGTCCAAACTCGTGGTTGATGTAGACGATCTCTTGCCAATCTCAAGATCTAGAGGCAGTCCTAGCGCCGCAAAACAGCAGCGCATCCGTGCTCGCACACACGTTCGAGGCACCAAGCAACCTCCGCCTCCTCGCTCGAGCGATGTAGCGGAAGCACAACTCTTTCTTGCCGAATAGCCACCGGGAACATGTATCTCGCTAGTCCGAGACCATGGGGGATAAATACTAGAGGGGGAGAGAGATCCTTCACGAGGAGGTGTGAGTGAGAGAGAGAGGGAGGGGGCTCCTTTTATAGGGAGAGGGGGGCACCCAAGGGGCCATGCGCCCAGCCATGGGGCTGCCCCCACCTCTTCCACATTCATGTGGGTGGACACTCCACTCACTCAAATGCCTTTCAATTCCCTCCACTCAAAAACCCACTCAAATTCCCATTAAATTTCCACCAAATTTAATGCAAACTCTCATTAAATAAAACTCATTTTATTTATTCAGAATTTTGTCAATTACTTTAATGACAAACATTCACATATAACCCCTTGCTAGTATTTCATTTCACATGCAGAAACACTTTCTGCAATTTCACCCGAAAACCCGTTTCGGTATCTAGTGAAATAAATTCATGCGCTTGTTATTCTTTTCGGCATGAAACTTTTGCTCCAAATGGATGTCGGTGTCTCTTAAGTGTGTCACCCTACGGTTCGTGAATAATGCAGACATGATCGAGACCCCTCTCAGATCAATAATCAGAAGCGGGGTCTGGAGACCCATACTGACTCCCACACATTCAACGATGACTTTCTTGTGATCGTCGGAACCTTTTACGCTAGTATCTTAATCCTTTTGTTTCGTGATATATTACATGTCCGAGATTCGATCATCGGTATCTCCATACCTAGTTTTATCTCGTTATTGACATGCACTCTTTTCTCGTTCCCGTGATATAACATTCTAGTGATCAAATCACTTGCTTGCAAGCTAACCAATGTGATATCACCGAGAGGGCCCAGAGTATATCTATCCATCATCGGGATGAACAAATTCCACTCTCGATCCATGGGCCTCAACATAACACTTTATTAGTTCTGAATCCATCTTTATAATCACCCTGTTACGGTGTGACATTTGATGTTATCAAGAAACTCTTCCGGTGTTAGTGATTGACATGATCTCATGGTCTAAGGATTAGGATCACTTCGTAAGTTGTTATAGCAATATAAACTCAATGACTTTGATCGTAATGCTATACTTCGGATGAATGTTCATCACATCATTACACTAATGTTGTGATCCTGTTATTAACAACATCCAATGTCCATGATCAGGAAACCTTTATCATCTTGTTAATCAACGAGCTAGTTTATGAGAGAGGCATAACTAGGAACTTCCTTTTTTTGTTTATTAAACACACATGTATTAACGTTTCCGTATTAATACAATTATAGCATGTAAAATAAACATTTATCATAAATAAGGAATACGATAATAACCACTTTATTATTGCCTCTCGGGCATATTCCCTTCAGATCACTCATGAAGAATACTCCTCGGAAAATGAAGATGATGAGGATGAGGAAGAGGAAACATCTATTGGCGTGGCTGCTCTACCCACTACTCCTACTCCGACATTATCACTCTTCGATTCTCCAAATGAGAACACTCCCATCAAGAACGTCACTTTCCTTATGGCAAGAGGAACGGAGGTATCCTCACCATCTCACTCCACTCTCTTAGCTAATGATCAAGTGATGATGAGATGTCTCTGGATGTAAAAAGGGAATTAATTGCTTTCGATGAGTTTATGACTAACTTACAAGGGGATGTAAGATACATTTTGGGAACATCTTAGATCAACTTTCCCACACACAAGAGCTTTAGATGTAAGGTGTAAACTTGGGCATGAACACATGATTGAGCTAGAGGCCCTAAACAATGCTCTAGAAGAAGAACAAGAGACTATGATGTCTCTTGAACTAAAACTTGAAGGGCTTTATGAGGCCAATGACATTATTGTCAATAAACTCATCAAAGAACGTGATCATGTTATTGCTAAATGCAAAAGGGCTAAAAAGGACAAGATTGAGTTTGGTGTGGTGTGGTTCATGAAAAACTTGCCGAGGATTTTAGTTTGCTTGACAAGGCTCATAAGGCTTTGGAAAGTGAACTCTTGTCACTCACAAAGTCCCATGAAACACTTCAAACTCAATTGGCCAATATTCCTTCACCTAGTAATTTCATTCCTTCTAGAAGTACAACTATTCTTGAAGAAAATGCTAGGTTGAAGGGGAGCTAGCCAAGGCCACATTTCCACAAGGTAACAAGTCCATTGATGACCTTTTGAGTAAGAAAAGGCCTAGTGTTGAGAAAGAGGGCATTGGTTTTGTCTCCAAAGCCAAGAAGAAGAAGGCCAAGCCCGCACAAGAGAAGAACAAGGTCATTGTGGATAGTAAGACCACAAGTGGTAAAACTATGTCTCATGATGA
This sequence comes from Avena atlantica, assembly GCA_910589765.1. Lineage (NCBI taxonomy): Eukaryota > Viridiplantae > Streptophyta > Magnoliopsida > Poales > Poaceae > Avena > Avena atlantica. Next base: position 415,353,165 of record OU342738.1, on the reverse strand, counting down.
CTTTGCGGGAAGTGCTAACCCTCACTATGTTCTAATGCATGATTATTATGGTGATGTGTATGCACAATATGTTGGCCCATATGATGGTTATATTGCTTGGTCTATTTGGGTCCCCAAGACCCTTGTCGCTAACAAAAGAGGACCCATTGAAAAATGGGTACCTAAAAATTAGCTTGATCTTTTGTAGACTTATGCTTCCGGAGGGTCAAAGTGGGTGCTTGATAGTGGTTGCACAAGTCATATGACCGGAATATAATCTATTGTCAAGGACTTAAAGCCAAATGATGATCAAATCACCGTGACATATGCTGACAAGTCAAAGTCTAAGGTTTCGACAAGTTAGTGGTTGCTCACAACATTACACTCGTGAACGTCATGCTTGTTGAGACCCTTGGATACAATTTACTTTCAGTCTATGCTCTTGGAAAGATGGGCTTTGCCATATTTATTGATAATGATATTGTGGTCCTCATGTGGAGAAAGTCTCTCAAGGTCGCTTTCGTTGGGTACGTCGAACATGACTTGTATGTGGTGGACTTTTCGGGGCAAACCACTACAAGTGCGATGTGCTTATTCGGAAAGGACGATGTGGGTTGGTTATGGCATCGCCGACTAGCCCATGTTAATATGCGAACTTTGCAAAGTCTCCACAAGGAGGGCCAAATTGTTGGACTAAAAGAAAATGTTTACTTTGCCAAAGACCATGTTTGCAGGGCTTGTGTTCTAGGAAAAATGCATGATGCTTCGCACAAGCCAAAGAACCGCATCAAGTCAACCAAGATATTGGAGCTCCTTCATGTGGATCTCTTTGGTCCTCCATCTCATGAAAATCTTGGTGGGAAGAAATATTGTTTGGTGATTGTTGATGACTTTTCAAGATACTCCTGGTTATATTTCTTCAAGTTGAAGAGTGAGACCCAAAAGACCTTCATCAACTTCATCAACATGGTTCAACATCAATACAATCTTCCCGTGTTGATTATAAGAAGTACCAATGACATCGATTTCAAGAACTACACCTTGAATGATTTCCTTAGTGATGAGGGGATAAAACACCAATATTCCGCTACATATACCCCTCAACAAAATGGTGTGGCCGAGAGGAAGAACCGGACTCTTATTGAGATGGCTAGGACCATGTTGGCGGAGTTTAAATATCCATACAACTTTTGGGCCGAAGCCATCTCCACCGCTTGCCATGCATCAAACCGGATCTACCTCCGCAAAGAAATCAACAAGACTCCATATGAAATACTTACCGGTAACAAGCCCAACATATCTTACTTCCGGGTGTTCAGTTGTAAGTGTTTCTATCTCATAAAAGGTGTTCGTTTGTCCAAATTCGAGTCTAAAGCATTAGAGGGTATTTTTGTTGGCTATGGTCTCGAATCTCACACTTATAGAATCTATGGTAAGCTCTCCGGAGCCGTCATAGAATCTTGTAGTGTGACCTTCGAAGAATATGATGGTCCCCAAGGGGGGCGTGTTGATGCTTGTGATCCAGATGATGAAATGCCTCAGGATGCCATAACAAGAATGGGTGTGGGATATATCCGCCCCGTTGAGGAACCCCTTATGGCGGATCAAGAAGAACTATGCTCTACTCAAGTGGAGCCCTCATCTTCACAACACCAACAAGCTCCATCCACTGAGGAGGGCAATGACCCAATCCAAAGACAAGCTGTGTACCCTCAACATGTTGATCAAGGTAACAACTCTAGTGTAGAGGAGCTTGATTAATTCTCCAGGATGTCAAGTGGTGCCAAGTCAATTACTCAAGGAAGATCCGTACAAACTGCCTTGAGACAAGCTCAAATCGATGCTAGAAGAGTGCTTGATCAAGACCAAGGTAAATCTTTGCCTCTTAATGAAGAGAATGATTCCAGCAATGATCAAAGTCAAGTTGATGGTCAAGACGAGGACCAAAATGATGAAGAGGGTCCCCCAAGAAACAACGAGGAGATCCACGCTCGTCGTGAAGCTAGAAAGGAGAGAATGTTGGAATTAAGAGACCACTCTCTACAGAATGTGGTTGGTGACCTAAGGAAAGGCATTTCCACAAGATCACAATTGAAGAGGTTCAGTGAACATCAAGCACACATCTCCATGATTGAACCAAATAAAGTGTGGGAAGCTCTTGAAGATTCGGATTGGTTGGAAGCAATGCACAAAGAGCTCAACAACTTTGAGAGAAACAAAGTATGGAAGTTAGTTGAGAATACAAAGCATTGCCGCAATGTTATAGGCACCAAGTGGATATTCAAGAACAAGAAAGATGAGCATGGAATTATAGTAAGGAACAAGGCAAGATTGGTTGCACAAGGGTTCTCTCAAATTGAAGGCATTGATTATGGAGAGACATATGCACCCATGGCTCTCCTTGAGTCCATCTGTATCCTTCTTGCTTATGCGGCACATCATAACTTGAAGTTGCAATAAATGGATGTAGAAAGTGCCTTTCTTAATGGTCCATTAAATGAGTTGGTATATGTAAAGCAACCCCGGGATTTGAGGATCCCAACTTCCCAAACCATGTCTACAAAATTGATAAGGCGCTCTATGGGCTCAAGCAAGCCCCACGCAAGTATGAGCACCTTAGAGAGTTGTTGTTTGACCATGAATTTGAGGTTGGGAAAATCAATCCCACTCTTTTTACTAAGAAGGTCAATGGGGATATTTCTGTATGCCAAATATATGTTGATGATATTATCTTTGGCTCATCTAACAAAGATTTTAATGATGAATTCTCAAAGCTTATGACTAGTAGGTTCCGGATGTCTATGATGGGGGAGTTGAGCGTATTTCTTGGCTTTGAGATCAAGCATGTAAGAGGAGGGACATTCTTCAACCAGTAAAAGTATACTCAAGATATGCTCAAGATATTCAATATGCAAGATTTAAATGGAGCTCCTACTCCCATGGCTACAAAGACTCATCTAGAACAAAATCCAAATGGTAAAGATGTGGATCAAAAGGTATACCGGTCCATGATTGGTTCTTTGATTTACCTTTGTGCATCTATACCCGATATTGTGTTGAGTGTAGGTGTGTGTGCAAGATATCAAGCGGCTCCTAAAGAAAGCCATTTGATGGCGGTGAAGAGAATCTTTCGATATTTGGTTCATACCCCACTTTATGGTATTTGGTATCCTCGAGGTTCAACATTTGCCCTTTGTGGATACACGGACTCAGATTGGGCTGGTGATAAGGATGATAGGAAATCAACATTCGGGGCTTGCCAATTCCTTGGTAGGTCCTTGGTATGTTGGTCTTCTAAGAAGCAAAATTGTATCTCTCTCTCCACCGCCGAAGCCAAGTATGTGGCTGCTGCTAGTGCTTGCACTCAATTGCTATGGATGAGGAAAACTTTAAAGGAATACGGTGTCCACTGTGAGAAAGTGCCTCTTCTATGTGACAATGAAAGTGCCATCAAGATTTCCTACAACCCGGTGTATCACACAAGGACAAAGCATATTGAGATCCGCCATCACTTCATTAGGGATCATGTTGCTCTAGGTGATATTGAGTTATCATATGTTCCAACCAAAGACCAACTTGCCAACATCTTCACGAAGCCACTTGATGAAGCAAGGTTTTTCTATTTGAGGAATGAACTAAATATCATAGATTCTAGGAGCTTGACTTGATCACCTTGCATTCTCACCTATGTCTTGACTCTTATTTGGTTTAGGTGTAGGCATGGATATAGGGGGAGTGCAGTCCTAATTGATTGGACTATCCCTCCCCCCATTATTCCCAAAGCAATCAAAATCATTCCTCTTAATATCATTTTGTGATATGTGAGCTTAAATGATGAGTTTCGGTAATGGACCCAAGATATATCTTCGTGGTGCCAAGCCGAGTATACTCAAATATGGTGGCCTAGGCCACTGCCCTATCACATTCGAGAGGTTGGTGATTACTCATGTTTGTCATTTGTTACTCCGTATCTGTTTGGAGCTTTCTTGAACATCTTCGTGAATTCCTATGGCTCTTATTGGTTTTTCACAGTACTTACTCTGAATCCCAGGCCTACTCTCATCTACAAACATGCTCTTCTTGCCACACATTTGTCCAAAAACATGAATCTGGGGTTTCTGGTCGAAGGGGGCCGGAGTGTCCGCTCTCTACCAACCAGAGTATCCGTCCTAGCCGGACTCTCCGCTTGATACAGACCGGACTATCCGGCGAATATCTCTCGGACTGTCCGGTGCCTGCGGTTTCGTTCTGATTACAGAGGTCGGGGAGAAGTGGACGGTTCAGTCCTCCTTCTCCCCAACTCTCTCCTCTTCTCAGACCACTGCCTTCGATCAGGATCTCCACCGGGAGGGCTTCTCCACCCCGGATCTTGCCATTGCCGCCAGCCATTTGCCTCCCCTTGTCGCTGGGATCCTTTCCCCACCGGTGAAGGCCCTCATGGATGCTGGTATGATGCCCCTTTTTCCCTTTATCTCTAGGGTTGGCCTAGATGGTTTTTCTTGGGCAATGTTCTACCTAGTTTCATGGATACATCACTCCTGCGTGCAAAATACTTCCTGGTAGTATTCTTAGCAATCCCGATCTGTCCCGATTGAACTCACACGAGCGGCCCAAAAAATTCGCCTAGAATCCGCCGGAATGTCCGACGTATACGGGTCGGACACTTCAGCCCTGCCGGAATGTCCGACCGGTACACGCCGGACTGTCCGGCTCTGGCGGATTGTCCGGCTCAGATTTTCTGGATTGTCCGGTGGTTTCAATCTGTACTGATCCAGATTTCTCTGACTACTATTTTGTTTATCTCCTGGATATTTGTGCTTATCCCATATGCTATCCCTCTATTCTGGTTCCACAGGTGGTTCTCGTCCTCGCCATCCTCGGGCTGCCAAGAAGCCAGCAAGATGCAGTTTCCGGTATGATGAGGAGCGTCACATTCACATTGATCCATCTGTGGTCAGGCAGGCTGCTCGTGACTGTGCTGCAGCAAAGCAAGAGAACATGAGGCAGCTAAAAAGAGATGAAGCCAAGCGGATGAAGTTTGAGTCCTTGACTACTCTAGCAAACTTGGGTACCGAGGACTATGTGGAGATGAGGCTCCAACAATTCTATTCTCTGCCTAGCACCTCAACTGATGAGCGCTTCTGGAGGACTAAGCAAGCCCTCCTGTTTTCTGAGTTCTACGGTACCTTCCAGACTCCTACTTGTCCCATGCTGTGGTTGGACCTTGAGAAGCTTCGTGCTCACAAATACTTTCAGGATGCTCTTTGGGTGACTAAGAAGATGGGGCTGCACACCATCTTTCAGGGAAAAGAAGACTACAATGTTGAGTTGGTCCAGCAGTTCTATGCCACGGTGGTCTTTGGGGAGAATACTGACATTCCTCTTGAGTGGATGTCTGGTACTACCAGGGTTCGCTCCAACATGGTTCAATTTGCTCACATTCTTGGATTACCTTTCAATCCCAATGGACCCAGTGGTATCCGGATGCATGTACATCGTCAGTCATATGATAAGAATCAGCTGGCCCCTATTTATTCTCAGAATGGTGTGGTTGGGCAAACTACAAATATCAAGCTCATTTACAACATCTTGCTTCGCATATTCCGCCACACTCTCACCCCCAAGGCTGTCAACAAAGATGCAATGAGAGGTGCGTAGATCAACCTGATGGTTCATGCTCACACTGTGTACATTCATGGTCCAGCTCATCCAGGTGGTGCTATTGATGTTATGGATTTCATCTATCAGGATTTTTACAAGTGCATCACTGAAAGAAGTGTCCTCTGTTTGCCCCTAATGTGATGAAGCTCATTGCTGCCCTCACTCCGGTCACTCCCTTGCTCTATCAGGATCTTGTTCCCCACACAGCTGCCAAATTACAGAGGAAGGGGGCCCTACCACCAAGGCTCCTCGTGGCTACCCTCCATCTCAGGATGTGTTTGGGGATGATGAGATTGAGGCTGATGACTCTGACAGTGACGGTTCTTAGGAGATACAGGCTCCACCGTCTCGTGGCCCTAGGATGAAGCATGCTAGCAATGCATATCGCTTCAACACCTCTCAGGAGGAAGTTCATCAGAAGGTGAAGAAGGCCTCATGGTGGAAGAAGCTCCTCCTTTGTCAGAATATTGACATTCGCCATGGACAGTATGATGCCTACAAGGCTAACAGGAATGTCATGAAGAAATTCAAGCGGATCAACCAGCCCATGGATGTTGATCCTTCTCAGTAGTAGGCATCATATGGAACTCTCTCCTATGGTCAGTGGAGTCAGGGTCGTGTGGACTGGTCCATGTTTGAGGATGTGTCCTCTTCTTCTCGCCCTCACGGCCAGCGCTCAACTCAGGATGACGATGATGAGGATAGTGACGAGGATGATGAGGATGAGGATGCCGATGAGGACTATAGTGGCTAGTGTCTTGGGGCGTGTTAGTAGTGCTCTTTTCCCTTTTTGGTGTCTCGATTCCAAAGGGGGAAAGTTGCCCCATATTAGGTTTCTATCGGGATTTTCATGGGTCCATGGGGCGTCACGTTCCCTCGATTTGCCTCTTTGAAGCTCTGTGTCTTTTATCCTAGCTGTTTGAACTTGGTTTGAGAACTTCATGTGTGATGTGTTATGAATTGTGTACCCGGTTATGTCTAAGACTTTGCTTTATCTAGCTTATCTACCTAATATTTATCATATCTTGTCATAACTTGCTTAACAATCTAGCAAGGAAATGATCCTAGGATGTGTGATCTTGCATTCAAAAGCAAAGCCAAAATTGGTCACACATCTAGGGGGAGCCTTACTATGTTGTAACATTGTTTTCTAGTAAAATTGTTATCTATCCCATATGCAAATCCTTGAGTTGTCATCAAACACCAAAAAGGGGGATATTGAAAGGGCATTTTATGCCTTTCACATTATTTTGATGTTTGTTTACAACACTTGGATTAGTTTAATACTTTGCTATATATTTCAGGAATTATCAGATTTATTGTGGCCAACATATGTACATTTGGTGGGATGACTTAACAGGAACAAAACATGGGAAAAGGATCTGTATCTGGCTGGACTATCCGGCTGTAGTGCGCCGGACTGTCCGGCCCATCCGGAGTTTCCGCCCCAAAGAGGCCGGAGTGTCCGGCCGTGGAATTTCACCAGTTTTTCTCACCAGGTATGGACGTTCTGTGTGGCACTTCGGACACTACCCGGACATTGGCCGGAAACTTGGCCAGGCCGGAGTGTCCAGCTGGTGTGGAGCGGAATGTCCGGTCTGGCCGGACTATCCGTTTCACACAGGCCGGACTGTCCGGCTTAAGTGGCTCCAACGGCTCTAAATTCTGGGGCCCTATAAAAGGACCCCTTCTTCTACCTTGGAACCTGCTCGTCCAGTTCAAGAACATCATAACATTTTGAGCCACCAAATCCACAAGATATCTTCATTCATCCATCAGAAGTCGTTGATCTTTGGAGAATCGAAGGAGGAGGCCTTGATCTACAACTTCACCAAAAGAGATCTTCATTTCCCCCTCATTCACTTGAGGGCCCCTTTCTCTAGTGTTTCTTTGGAAACCTTAGCTTTGATTTGGTTCTTACAAGATTATCTTTGATTGTTTGACACCTTACTTGTATTTGGGAGCCTCCAATTAGGTTGTGAATGTGTGCCCCAAACTCGTTGTAAAGGTGTCGGCTTCCACCTCGAAGGTTGCCGATATAGTGGAAGGTGAATCGATCCCCTTGGGTGAGGTTCATCGGAGAACAAGGGAGGCCTCTCGTGGCGTTGGTGGTTTGAAACCACCCCCTCTCCAAACATAGACATACTTCCCCTCAAAAGGAAGGAACTACGGAAAACAAATCCTTGTGTTTCCGCGTCCACCACTTTGGTTACTTCTATCCTTTACTGCACTTTACTTACTTATTCTTGCTTAGTGTTGTGCTAGTTGTTGCTTGTTTGTCATATAGGTAAATTCACCTTAGTTGCATAATCTAGAGAATTTACCTTTCTTGTCAAACCCTAAATTGAAAAATAAGAAAATTGAAGTAGCACCTATTCACCCTCCCCCTCTAGGTGCCTATACGATCCTTTCAACGGGGTTTTCACAAGTTTGACCAGACATTCAAATGTTTATAACTAATTCAAAAACAATCAAAAAAATACAAAACCTTCGCATGGTGTCATGTTATGTCACATAGTGGTGAGGAAAATATCAGACTTGGTATATTGATCATATTTCAAAAACCTTTCACAAAATGACATATCTCCTCCGAGGTTTTCTGGCTTTCGGGTCAAATGACCAATGATATGGCTAGAATCAAGGCATAGTTTGTGATAATGTTCCCATATTGTGCATGCATGTGTATAATGAGATGACTAACAATGTTGTAGAAGGAACTTTTCCTTTTCGACGCACAAAAAATCCATTTTCCATTTTCTTAGTGCTAAAGGGGGCATTTGTGAAGCAACCACCAAATTGAAGTTTCAAAATGGTAACATCCTATTTTTCAAAAATACTAGAACACCTTCCATGTACAATGTCCCAACTTGAGTATCTCAAACCTTTTATTCCATCCCTGGTGAAAAAGACAAATCCTGCGGAATCGGCTAGAAGTGGGTAAGATATGAACTACAGGTACATGATTTCATGCTGGTGATTTTTTGTAAAAATCATTTTTAGGTTCACAACATGCTATTTCATCAGAGATCCAATGCTAGTTTAGTGAGCCTCAGCCCCTAGCTAAGAATATTTATGAAAATCCTTCACCAAGTTTGACCAGACATTCAAATGTGCATAACTAATTCAAAAAAAATCAAAAAAATAGAAAACCTTCGCATGGTGTCATGTTATGTGACATAGTTGTGAGGAAAAATATCAAACTTGGTATATTAATCATATTTCAAAAAACCCTTCACAAAATGACCTATCTCCTCCGAGGTTTTCTGGCTTTCAGATCAAATGACCAATGCTATGGCTAGAATCAAGGCATAGTTTGTGATAATGTGCCCATATTATGCATGCATGTGTATAATGGGATGACTAACAATGTTGTAGAAGGAATTTTTCCTTTTCGACGCACAAAAAATCCATTATCCATTTTCTTAGTGCCGAAAGGGGGGGATTTGTGAAGCAACCACCAAACTGAAGTTTCAAAATGGTAACATCATATTTTTCAAAAATACTATACCACCTTGTATGTACAATGTCCCAACTTGAGTATCTTAAACCTTTTATTCCATCCCTAGTGAAAAAGACAAAACTTGCCGAATCGGCTGGAAGTGCGTAAGATATGAACTACAGGTACATGATTTCATGCTGATGGATTTTTGTAAAAATCATTTTTAGGTTCACAACATGCTATTTCAGCAGAGATCCAATGATAGTTTAGTGAGCCTCAGCCCCTAGCTAAGAATATTTATGAAATCCTTCACAAAGTTTGACCACACATTCAAATGTGCATAACTAATTCAAAAAAAATCAAAAAATAAAAAACCTTCGCATGGTGTCATTTTATGTGACATAGTTGTGAGGAAAAATATCAAACTTGTTTTTAGAAATGGTCAAAAAAACTTGGTTAGAAATGGGGTGGTTTACCCTAGCTTTGGAGCCCATTTCTACCATATTTTGGGTGAGGGTGAGTTGTACTTCAGAAAAGGGATCAGGATGAGGATGAGTTGTACTCTACATATGAGAGAAACGTTGGAAGCTCATATAAACATAGAAAAGTACACATAGCTACATTGGTTGAAATTCAAATTTACCATCATATTTGAATTTCGGCCAAATTATTACAACAACAAGTGCCAAATTATTACAATAACAAATGTTTACAACAACCAAGTGCCAAATTATTAAAACAACAAGTGCCAAATTATTACAATAACAAATGTTTACAACAACAACAAGTGCCAAATTCAAAGTCTATTTCTTTTGGCTCTTCTTACCCCTAAATTTCTTCTCCTTCACAAGTTTCACACCACACAACAGGTTTATGCTATTATTTTTCTTACCATAACCATCTAGCCTCCCCATAGAACGTCCAAGAGTCTCCTTCACCTCCTGCACCTCCTCAACAACACAATCTGGTTCAGAATGTGCAATAGCCTGCAACTTAAGAGCTGGCACCAGAGCCTCATCAACATGCTCATTTTGCACTAGAGCCTCAACAACATGCTCATTTTGCACCAGAGCTTCCAAATCAGAATCGGTGTGCCCTAAAGCCTCAACAGCATTAACATGTTCACTTTGCACCTCAACAGTTTGCACATCATCCTCCAAAACAAGTTCAGATTGCACCTCAGCAGCACCAAACATGATCTGGTTAGTTCTCTTCTTTCTTTGCCATTGATTCTTGCCCTTTTCACTGGCGAGCATTCTTCAACAAGAGATGGGCCTTTTTCTCCACGCTTCCTCCTGAAAACAAGCAAGTTAGTTGGGGGAGAAAAATCATCAACAAGAAATACATAGATTTTGGATGAACATACTTTGGCTTTTCAGCAGTGTATCTGCACTTGGTAGAGCCAGCTGATACGTCGGAAACGTATCTATAATTTTTGATGCTCCATGCTTGTTTAGTATCTACTATTCTTTGCTTTGTATACACTTTGAGGTGCTTTTTACATGTTTTCTGGTACTAACCTATTAACAAGTTGCCACAGTGGCAGTCGCCTGTTTTCTGCTGTTTTTGGTTCCAGAAAAGTTAGTAAAGAAATATTCTCGGAATTGGACGAGACAAACGTCAAAGTTAATTACTTTCCGTGGGGAACAAGAAGTCTAGAGGGGAGATGGAGAAGCGGGCCAGGGCGCCCATACCCCCCTAGGCACGGGTGGGCCCTGCCCCGTGCCTAGGCAGGGTGTGGGGCCCCTGGCCGCCTCCTCGGCCTCCCCCTTTGCCTATAAGAAGCCCCCGATGCAGAAACCCTAAGTACCCGATCAAATCTCCACGAAACATTCTGTAGCCGCCGCCACCGTCGTCCCTAGATCGGGGGATCTGAAGTTCTTTCCGGCACCCTGCCGGAGGGGAGATCATCCCAGAGGCCTTCTCTCCGGTATGATACATGAGTAGTTCCACCTTGGACTATGGGTCCATGTAGTAGCTAGATGGTTGTATCCCCTCCTTTGTGCTTTCATGTATAGATCTTGTGAGCTTCGTTCATTATCAAGATCTAATCTATTTGTAATCATGCATGTTGTATTTGCAGGGATCCGATGGATATTGAGATTATTATGTTGGTTTGATTAATGGTTTTTTCTTTATGATTCTATCATGTCTGTGTTGTTTGTGATCTTGCATGCTCTCCGTTGTTAGTAGATATCTTGGCCAAGTAGTTGCTACTGACTCCAAGAGGGGGTATTTATGCTCGATAGTGGGTTCATGCCTCTAGTTTCCAAGGGAAGTGACAATAATCTCTTCGGTTGTAGATGTGTTGTTGATACTAGGGAGAAAACAACGGTCTCTTGTTCATGGAACATGTGGACTGTTTAACTTACACGCTTTGCTTAAAGCAGTTGTCTGTTGCTTGCAACTTAATACTGGAGGGGGTTCGGATGGTAACCTGAAGGTGGACTTCTAGTCATAGATGCAGTTGGATGGCGGTATATGTATCTTGTTGTATTTCCCAATCGAATCTCATAAGATCTTTCTGACTAGTAATTGCATTCTTATGCCTTGCTCAGTTCTTGTCAATTGCCCTGCTGTAATTTGTTTACCCTTCATGCCATGTTGTTTATCTAAGGAGAGCACCTCTAGTGAACTATGGACCCCGGTCCAATCTTTACTATTGATACATCTTCCACTGTTACTTGTTTACTTGATGCAAACCACCATTACCTTCCACACCATATGTTTAATCCTTTGTTACAGCAAACCCATGAGCTTGACAACCTCACTGATTCGTTGGGGCAAAGTTTTGAGTTTGTGCTGTGCAGGTTTCCACTTTGCTTGCAAAACCTGTGTGACATTTCCTTCCTCCTTTTAGTCCGATAACCTCGGTCTCTACTGAAGGAAGACTTGCTGCTGTGCTCATCACACCTTGCTCTTGGGGTTTCCAACGAAGTGCTCCACGTCAAGCACCATCAACAAGTTTTCTGGCGCCGTTGTCGGGGAGGCTAAGGACGTCTTCACTAGGGTGTCCTTCACTTCCTTCCGCTTTACTTTGTTTTTAGTTTGCTTTGTTTATTTTGCTTGGTTTTGTTTGCCTCTTTCCAAAAAACCCGCAAAAAATAGTCTAGTTTGGTTTGCTTTTTTAATTCAAAAACACAAAAAAATTAGTTCCTGCTCTAGCTGCTGCTGCTGTTTTTGGCTTGCCCACCTTTGCCAAAATGAACTCTGCCGAGAACACCAAGTTGCGTGACTTTACTAACACCAACAACAATGATTTCCTTATCACACCTATTGCTCCACCTGCTCCCGATGCTACCTTTTATGAAATTAAGCCTGCTTTGTTGAATCTTGTGATGAGAGAGCAATTTTCTGGTGCTAGTTCTGATGATCCTGCTTCCCATCTCAATAGATTTGTTGAACTTTGTGAGATGCAAAAGTATAAGGATGTAGATGGAGATATTATTAAGCTCAAGATTTTTCCTTTCTCTTTGAGAGGAAAAGCTAAAGAATGGTTGCTATCCTTGCCTAAAAATAGTATTGATTCTTGGACTAAGTGTAAAGATGCTTTTATTGGAACGTACTATCCTCCTGCTAAGATAATATCTATGAGAAGTGACATTATGAAATTTAAACAACTTGATAGTGAACATGTTGCTCCAGCTTGGGAAAGAATGAAATATTTGGTTAAGAATTTCCACACTCACGGACTCACTGCTTGGATGATTATCCAGAATTTTTATGCAGGTTTTAACTTCTCCTCAAGAAACCTGTTGGATTCCGCTGCTGGAGGTACCTTTATGGGCGTCACCTTGGGTGCTGCAACAAGGCTCCTTGATAATATGATGGTTAACTACTCTGAATGGCATGTTGAGAGAGCTCCACATGGTAATAAGGTAAATTCTGTTGAGGAAACTTCCTCTTTGAGTGAAAAGATTGATGTTATTATGGCTCTACTTGTTAATGGGAAAGCTCCTCTAGATCCTAATAGTGTTCCCTTAGACTCTTTGTTTGCTCAAGAAGAGCAAGTTGATGTGAACTTCATTAGAAACAAGAATTTCAACAACAATGCTTATAGGAGTAATTTTGGTGGTAACAATTATAGACCTTATCCTCCTAGTGGAAATGCTTATCAGGGTAGATCTGGAATGCCTAGTGAAGAGAGGATTCTAGAAGTTGAGAGATCCACTAAAAACTTTATGAAAATGCAATATGACCAAAACAAGATTTTCACTAAAACTATGGAGGAACAATCTATTATCTTAAAAAAAATAGTCATCAACTTGAGAATCTGAATAGAGAAATTTCTAGTTTACAGTCAAAAAATTTGAGTGCTGAGAAAAATATATCCTCTTTGTCTGAAGCTCAAACTTCCTTGGTTAATAAAATGGCCGCCAAACCTGAAAACATGGAAAATACCTTTGCTACTGCTCATGCCATACAAGTTACCATTGATGAAAATTTTAGGCTGTTAGCTCAACTTCATGCTAAGTGGGAAAGGGAAGCTGAAATTGATAGAAACAATAGTGTGTGCACCATCACCACTAAACCATAAGTAGTCCCTATTCCTACTCCTACTATTCCTACTATTAGTGATGCTAAGTTTGATTTTGATATTGATGGTTGCAATATTTCTGAAGTGATTATGTTCCTACAAAACCTTGCTAGAAGTCCCGATGCTAGTGATATGCATGTTGCCTTCACCAAACACATTACAGATGCTCTTGTTAAGATTAAGGAAGAGAAGCTAAAACACAAAGCTTCTATTCCTAGGAAAGTAGAAGATAGTTGGGAACCCATTATTAATATGCAAGTGAATGACTTTGATCCCAAAGCTTCATGTGATCTTGGTTCTAGTGTCTCTATTATTCCTAGGAAGATTTATGAAATGCTTGATTTGCCACCTTTGGAAGATTGTTATTTGGATGTCCCACTCAATGATAATGCTAAGAAGAAACTCATGGGGAGTATTAATGATGTTCTCATTATGGTTAATAATGCTTATGTCCCTGTTGATTTCTATGTTTTGGATCTTGAATACAATGCTTGTTATCCTATTACTTTGGGAAGACCTTTTCTTAGAACAGTTGGTGCCATCATTGATATGATAGAAGGCACCATTAAATATCATTTTCCATTCAAGAAAGGTATTGGACACTTCCCTATGAAGAGAGATAAGTTGCTTTTTGCTCCTCCTTTGAAAGCAAGATTTGATGTTAATGCTTCTTCATTTGAAAATACTTGATTCTTCTTGCTTCTTGTGCCTAACTTCAAGGCGTTAAAGAAAAGTACTTGTTGGGAGATAACCCAAGAGTTTCCTTGAGTCTTGGAAGATATTACTTCTGTAATAACCTCTCCTTATCCTTTTTGTTTGATTTTTGCACCAGGAATAACCTCTAATGAGAGGGAAGTAAGATTTGGGGGGTTGCTGTCCCGAAACAGATTTATGTCCTCTACCAAAAAAAATCGTGAGGAGTCTCTGTAACTCGGATTGAGCTGAAAATTTACGAATAAATCCCCCAGTATGTTAGCTAACTTTCGTTAGTTCAAAACTTATGGTTTGAGCAACAGAAGATATTCGAAAAAATCGGTTTCTACCTTCTGGTCTGTTTTGACAGATTCCTTTTTGAGTTCTCTTTAGGTGAATTGAGTTTTTTTTGAAAGAGTTACTACAATAGCTTATGTTTTTAGTGAAAATACTTTCTGTTCCAAAGCTTTGCTAGAGGTCTAATATCTTTTGAATAAGCTAATGTTGCTAATGAAGATTGTGTGAAGTTTTGTATGAAGGAAAAATTTCAGGTGTAGAGAGAGAATGATGCAATGAGATGAAGAATGGACAAAATCTCAAGCTTGGGGATGCCACCATGGTGTCACCCCAAGAAATATCCAAGAGTTACAAGCGTCAAAACTTGGGGATGCCCAAGGCATCCCCTTCTTCATGAATAAAAAGCTCAGGTCTGTCTAGACACTTCGTTTTTATTGTTTCATGCACAGTTGTGTTGTTCTTGGAGCGTCTTAGTTTTTGTTTGCTTTGCTTAGTTTGTTTAGTTTGCTTAAGTAGTTTGGACCCCCATTCTCGCTGTGTTGTTTGCAAATAAGTTGCTTGGTGTTGGAAAGGAGTAGTATGTTCTTTCTTGTAAGTGCAAGATGAGCTTGCATTGACTGTGACTTAGACTTTAGCATGACATGCTAGGTGTTGTTTTGACCTTATGATTACTGATTATTGCTGTAGCATGTCTTGTTCCAAACAATTGGGATTGCTTAGTGTGCCTTGAAGAAATTATGCGTTGTTTTAGCATGCAAAAGCATAGTATTGTGGTATTCTCCTTTGATGCTTTGCTTGGGTTGACTTGGCACATGTTCACACTATGTTATGACTATGACAAGTCACCATTAGCCTCTATGATCATTTAGTCATTGACTTGTAGTACCACTCTTTGCTTTGATTAGTAATGCTTTGTTGCACTGCATGATTATGGCCATTATTGCTCTCTTATTTGGTTGCTCCCATTCCTTTGCTAGCCTCCACTTGTGTGAGTAAGCTCTACTCATGCTTCCAACTTCCAAAAAACCAAGTTATTCCAAAGTGTCCAATATAAACTCCTATGCATGGTGTGTTACACCATTCCAAGTATATTCTTGTTTTCAGCTATCTCCAATTAAAAACTATTTTGTTATGTGAAAACTTAGTGATTAATGTTGGGGTTCGTAGCATGGAAAACAAAAGAATTCTACCGCATGCACACAAACAAGCCAAGATCTATCTACTAGATTGTAGCAACGAGTCGATAGAAGCACTCACCCTCGAAGATTCCAAAGCGGTTAACGAGAGCAGATTCTCGCGGGTGATGTAGTCGTACACTTGCCGATCTCAAGATCGCGTAGACGATCCTTCCGGCGCTGCGTTCCGGCAGCGCTTCCGTAGTCGGTCACACGTTCGGTACTCGATGAAGACCTTCCTCTCCCTTGTTCCAGCAGGCAGCGGAGGTTGTAGTTCTCCCCTCACGATTCCGGCAGCACAACAGCGTGGTGTCAGAAGTAGAGGGAAGATACCGCAGGGCTTCGCCTAAGCCGGTGCGAGTTATGGTGGATCTAGGGTTTCCCGGTGATCTAGGGTTTAGAAGACCGGGAGGAGGAGGAGGTGTCGGCGGCGGCTAGTGTGGCGGCGACAAGGCGGCGACGGCGCGAGGCGGCGCGGCGGCGGCTGGGCGCGGGGAGGGCTAGGGCTTGTGGTGTTGGGGCAGCCCTCCCCCTCTATTTATGAGAGGGCGGGCAACCTTGAGGGAGGGGAGTTTGAAACCACTTCCAAACCCAAGTTGGAAGGACTCTTTCCTTCTTCCACTAGGAAACCATTGTTCCAGTTTGACTTTTCAAACCTCCCGTTTGGCTTTCAATTTAGAGATTTAATTCTCTCTCACATATGTCCACACCAAGTGACCTAAGATATGATCCAATCATTACACTTACCCATGACACATTCATGGACCATTCCCCTTCCGGACCGGTGAAACTTCTAGAACCTTCTAGCACCTCTCTGATGGAAACATCGGAATCTTTCCCGAACTCCGGAATCTTATTCTCCGGACCATTCTGGATCTCCCCGTGATATCCCGTATCCCATCCGAGACTCCGAACAACATTCGTATCCCTACTAACATTCCATATCTACTAAACAACATCGAATCCTTAAGTGTGTCTCCCTACGGTTCGTGAATTATGCGGACATGACCGAGACACTTCTCCGATCAATAACCAATAGAGGAATCTGGAAATTCATATGGATCCCACATATTTCTACGATTACTTTGCGATCGAATGAACCACTTACATAAGATACCAATTTCCCTTTGTTTCATGATAGTTTACTTATCCGTGGTTTTGATCGTCGGTATCTCTGCATACCTAGTTCAACCTCGTTACCGATAAGTACTCTTTTCTCGTTCCCGTGATATGTGATCCCTTGTGAGCCAGTCACATGCTTGCAAGCTAATTGGATGACATTCCATCGAGAGGGCCCGGAGTGTATCTATCCATCATATGGATGGACAAATCCCACTCTTGATCCATGTGCCTCAACCCACACTTTCTGAACACTCAATACCACCTTTATAGCCACCCAGTTACGGTGTGGTGTTTGATGTCATCAAAGCATCCTTCCGGTGATGGTGATTAGCATGATATCATGGTCGAAGGAATTAGGTTACTATGTATCAGAAAGCTTATAGCAAATGAACTATTGAAATGACTTGATCTTTATGCTACGCTTATCTATAGGAGTATGTCCATCATACCATTCTCCTAATGATATGATCTTGTTGTTAATAACATCTCAATGTTCATGATCGAGAAACCACGATCATCTATTAACCAACAAGCTAGTATTATAAAGAGGCTTTACCAGGGACTCTAATTTAGTTTACAAATCACACAAGTATTAATGTTTCCGGTTAATACTGTTATAGCATGAATATAAACATTTATCATAAACACAAAGATATAATAATAACCACTTTTATTATTGCCTCTAGGGCATATCTCCAATAGTCTCCCACTTGCACTAGAGTCAACTAATATAGATTACATGGTAATATACCGAACACCCATGGCGGTTTGGTGCTGGTCATGTTTTTCCCTCGGGAGAGGTTTACTCAACGGATCCGCTACATTCATATATGTGTGTACTTTGCAGATCTTTATGTCACCATCTTGGACATGCTCTCGAATAGCGTGAAAACGTAGATTGATATGCTTCAGCTTCTTGTGTGACCTTGGTTCTTGCGCATTGGCTATGGCGCCCATGTTATCAAAGTAGATGGACATTGGGTCCAACGCACTTGGAACCACACCGACCTCTGTAATGAACTCCTTCAT
This sequence comes from Avena atlantica, assembly GCA_910589765.1. Lineage (NCBI taxonomy): Eukaryota > Viridiplantae > Streptophyta > Magnoliopsida > Poales > Poaceae > Avena > Avena atlantica. Next base: position 415,335,233 of record OU342738.1, on the reverse strand, counting down.
CCATATCCCCTCTTGTGAAGCCTCCGAAGCAGCTATGTATTCCGATTCAGTTGAAGATCTCACCACAACGCTTTGCTTTGCACTCCTCCAGCTTACTGCTGCACCATTCAAAGTAAATACGTATCCAGATTGAGATTTAGAATCATCTGGATCGGTGTCCCAACTAGCATCGGTGTAACCGTTAACAACGAGATGTTCATCACCTCCATAAGAAAGAACCATATCCTTAGTTCTTCTCAAGTACTTAACAATGTTTTTCACCGCTGTCCAATGATTCACTCCTGGATCACTTTGATATCTGCTAGTCAAACTAACATCATATGCAATGTCGGGTCTAGTACATAGCATGGCATACATAAGAGATCCTATGGCTGAGACATAGGGAGTCTTACTCATCCTTTCTCTATCTTCTTCCGTTGCTGGACTTTGAGTTTTACTCAAGGTCGTATTGGGCAACATGGGCAAGAACCTTTTCTTGCTATCTTCCATTCCAAACCTCTTTAGAACTTTGTCCAAATATGTACTCTTTGACAATGATATTAGGCGTCTTGATCTATCTCTATAAATCTTTATGCCTAATATGTAAGCTGCTTCGCCAAGATCTTCCATTGAAAAACTATTATTCAAATAATCCTTGACACTATTAAGAAGGTCTACATCATTCCCAATCAACAATATGTCATCTACATATAGTATTAAGAATGCTACAGAGCTCCCACTCACTTTCTTGTAACTACAAGCTTCTCCATAAGTTTGTATAAATCCAAATCTTTTGATCACCTTCTCAAAACGTTGATTCCAACTCCGGGATGCTTGCTTCAATCCATAAATGTACCATTGAAGCTTGCATACCTTGTTAGCATTTTTAGGATCGACAAAACCTTTGGATTGTACCATGTAACACTCTTCATCAATGTTTCCATTGAGGAATGCCGTTTTGACATCCATCTGCCATATCTCATAATCATAATATGCAGCGATTGCTAACATAATCCTCACAGACTTTAGCTTCGCTACCGGTGAGAAAGTCTCATCGTAGTCAACTCCTTGAATTTGTCAAAACCCTTTTGCGACAAGTCGAGCTTTATAGACAGTAGCATTACCATCAGCATCTGTTTTCTTCTTGAAAATCCATTTGTTCTCGACAGCCTTCTGGCCATCCGGTAAGTCCACCAAAGTCCATACTTGGTTTTCGTACATGGATCCAATCTCGGATTTCATGGCTTCTTGCCATTTATTGGAATCTGGGCTCATCATTGCTTCCTCATATGTCACAGGGTCATCGGTGTTGTCCACCAACATGACACTCATAACGGGATCATACCAATCAGGAGTGGTATGAGTTCTCGTTGACCTACAAGGTTCTGTAGTTACTTCAACCGAAGTTTCATGATCAACATCATTAGCTTCCTCTCTTATTGGTGTAGGCGCCACAGGAACTACTTCCGGTGCTGCGCTACTCCCAAGTTCGAGAGAAGGTTCAACAACCTCTTCGAGCTCTACTTTCCTTATAGTTACTTCTTTCGAGAGAAACTCCTTCTCTAGAAAGGATCCATTCTTGGCAACGAAGATTTTGCCCTCGAATCTATGATAGAAGGTATACCCAATAGTTTCCTCCGGGTATCCTATGAAGAAGCATTTTTCCGCTTTGGGTTCAAGCTTGTTGGGTTGTAACTTCTTTACATAAGCTTCGCAACCCCAAATTTTAAGTAACGAGAATTTAGATTTCTTCCCAAACCATAATTCATATGGTGTCGTTTCAATGGATTTAGATGGTGCCCTATTTAAAGTGAATGCGGCTATTTCTAATGCATAACCCCAAAATGATAGCGGTAAATCTGTAAGTGACATCATAGAAAGAACCATATCTAAGAGAGTTCGATTACGACGTTCGGACACACCATTACATTGTGGTGTTCCCGGCGGTGTCAATTGTGAAAGTATTCTGCATTTCTTCAAATGCTCGCCAAACTCGTAACTTAGATATTCACCTCCACGATCAGATCGTAAAAATTTAATCTTCTTGTTACGTTAATTCTCTACCTCACTTTGAAATTCCTTAAACTTCTCGAAAGTTTCGGACTTATGTTTCATAAAATAGATATACCCATATCTACTCAAGTCATCCGTGAAGGTAAGAACATAGAGATAACCACCATGCGATGCTACACTCATTGGACCACACACATCGGTATGTATGATTTCTAACAAGTCCGTAGCTCGCTCCATCATACCAGAAAATGGAGTCTTAAGTCATTTTACCCATCAGACATGCTTCGCATCTTACAAGTGATTCAAGAAGTACATCGGAATGGAGTTTCTTCATACGCTTCACTCCAATATGACCAAGATGATAGTGCCACATATAGGTCGAGTTATCACTCAATTTCAAACGTTTAGCTTCAATGTTATTAATGTGTGTATTACTATAATCGAGATTCAATAAGAATAGACCATCTATCAAAGGTGCATGTGCATAAAACATATTACTCATATAAATTGAACAACCATTATTCTCGGACTTAAACAAGTAACCGTCTCACAATAAACATGATCCGGATATAATGTTCATGCTCAACGCAGGCACCAAATAACAATTATTTAAGTATAAAACTAATTCCGATGGTAGATGAAGAGGTAGCGTGCCGACCGCGATCACATCAACCTTTGATCCATTTCCAATGCGCATCGTCACCTTGTTCTTTGCTAGCTTCCGTTTATTCTACAGCACCTGTTTCGAGTTACAAATATGAGCAACCGAACCAGTATCAAATACCCAGGCACTACTACGAGTACTAGTGAGATACACATCAATAACATGTATATTAGATATACCTTTCTTCTTGATGTTGCCGTTCTTCAAATCCGCCAAGGACTTAGGGCAATTCCGCTTCCAGTGACCCTCTCCCTTGTAGTAAAAGCACTCAGTATCAGGCTTAGGCCCAGCCTTGGTCTTCTTCGCCGGCGCGGTAACTTTCTTACCGCCCTTCTTGAAGTTTCCCTTTTTCTTAGACATGCCTTGCTTCTTGAATTTGGTGGTCTCATTGACCAACAACACTTGGTGCTCTTTCTTGATCTCCACTTCTGCAAACTTTAACACAGAGAAGAGTTCGGGCAATGACTTGTCCATGTTTTGCATATTGTAGTTCATCACAAAGTTCTTGTTAACTTGGTGGTAGTGATTGGAGGACACGGTGAATCCCCAAAGCATTAGGAATCACTATACCTAAGCTTTGAAGTTTGCTTGCGTGCCTAGACATCTTAAGCACTTGCTCACTGACGGAGCTACCCTCTTCCATCTTGCAGTTAAAGAACTTTTCAAAAGCCTCATAACTCTCAACTGCCGCGTGAGCCTCAAATATAATTTTGAGTTCACGGACAATATCATGTGGGTCATGGTTCTCAAACCTTTTCTGAAGCTCCGATTCCAAACCATACAAGATAGCACACTGAATTGTGGAGTATTGATTCTTCCGAGCGAGGAAAAATTCTTTACCTCATCGGTAGCATCAGCTGCAGGCGGGTTACCCAGCGGTGCATCCAACACATAGGTTAAATTACCAGCATTGAGGACAATCCTCAAATTGCGGAACCAATCCGCGAAGTTTCTTCCATTGTTTTTCAACTTTTCTTTCTCTAGGAACGCATTAAAATTGATGGTAGGGGCCGCCATTGATCTACAACATTTTTGCAATAGTTTAGACTAAGTTTATGACAAATTGAGTTCTAATTAATAGTTAAATTAATCTAGGTGAACTCCCACTCAAAACAATATCCCTCACATTGTTTTAGTGATCACACAAACCAAATCCACCACATCAAAACCGATCATCACGAGAGTTGATATAGCTTCAATGGCGAACAATCAACATGTTCATCATATCTACTATATGACTCATGCTTTACCTTTCGGTGATCCGTGTTCTGAGACCACGTCTGTACATGCTAGTATCGTCAAGATCAACCTTAGATTCCGCATGAACAAATCTGGCTTGCTCACGTTGTATATACTCGCAGAATCTAACACACCCAATCATCACGTGGTGCTTCGAAACAACGAGCTTTAGCAACAGTGCTTACTAAGGATGAACACTTTAAAACTTGAAATTTTGTGCTTGAGGGATCATCTTATAATGCTACCGCTGCGAACTAAGCAATACAAGATGCATAAAAGGATTAACATCACATGCAATTCATAATATGTGATATGATATGGCCTTTCTTCTTGTGCTTCCGATCTCCATCTTCAAGCACGAACATGATCTCCATCATCACCGGTATGGCGTCAAGGTCAATGGAACCGCTTCATGGTTGTCGTCCACCAGCATCAACTATTATAACTACTTTGAATAGACACGCAAGACTTAACGGAATTTAAAAGACAACCATATGGCTCCTGCCGGTTGCCAACTTACAATAAGGAACATTGCATACATCAAATATAATCACAATCATAGCCATATCACATCACAGCACACCCCTGCAAAACAAAGTTTAGACGCCTCTAATGTTCTTTGCATGTTTTATGTGGTTTGGGGCTTTCAATAAGTGTCGATCTAACTTACGAACAAGAACCACAACGTTGATGCTTGAACTATCAAGTGCCCGTTGTAAATTGAATCTATACTATGATGAGACAGACAGACACCGGTAAAGCCACTTATGCAATATAAGTTGCATGTTAAGCGTGGAGCAAGTCTGATGAATTATGTCATGTAAGGTTAGCCCAGGCCGCTTCATCCCATCATACCGCAAGATGCAAAGTACATAAAAAGCAATCGATAATAAAAGCACCACCGCCCACAATGACCATTGTGTCTACTTGTGCAACAGATCTACATATAGACACGACTCTGATACCACTGTTCAGGTTCATAGCATGGAAAACAAAAAAATTCTACCGCATGCACACAAACAAGCCAGGATATATCTACTAGATTGTAGCAACGAGTCGATAGAAGCACTCACCCTCGAAGATTCCAAAGCGGTTAACGAGAGCAGATTCTCGTGGGTGATGTAGTCGTACACTTCCCGATCTCAAGATCACGTAGACGATCCTTCCGGCGCTGCGTTCCGACAGCGCTTCCGTAGTAGGTCACACGTTCGGTACTCGATGAAGACCTTCCTCTCCCTTGTTCCAGCAAGCAGCGGAGGTTCTAGTTCTCCCCTCGCGATTCCGGCAGCACGGCAGCGTGGTGTCGGAAGTAGAGGGAAGTTCCCGCAGGGCTTTTCCTAAGCCGGTGCGAGTTATGGTGGATCTAGGGTTTCCAAGAGATCTAGGGTTTAGAAGACCAGAAGGAGGAGGATGTGTCAGCGGCGGCTAGTGCGGCGGCAACAAGGCGGCGACGGCGCGAGGCGGCGGCTTGGCGCGGGGAGGGCTAGGGCTTGTGGTGTTGGGGCAGCTCTCCCCCTCTATTTATGAGAGGGAGGGGCAGCCTTGAGGGAGAGGAGTTTGAAACCACTTCCAAACCCAAGTTGGAAGGACTCTGTCCTTCTTCCACTAGGAAACCATTGTTCCAGTTTGACTTTTCAAACCTCCCGTTTGACTTTCAATTTAGAGCTTTAATTCTCTCTCACATATGTCCACACCAAGTGACCTAAGATATGATCCAATCATTCCACTTACCCATGACACATTCATGGACCATTCCCCTTCCAGACCGGTGAACCTTCTAGAACCTCTCCGATGGAAACATCGGAATCTTTCCCGAACTCCGGAATCGTACATTCCTTATATGAATCTTATTCTCCGGACCATTCCGGATCTCCTCGTGATATCCCGGATCCCATCCGAGACTCCGAACAACATTTAGTATCCCTACTAACATTCCATATCTACTAAACAACATCGAAACCTTAAGTGTGTCTCCCTACGGTTCGTGAATTATGCGGACATGACCGAGACACTTCTCCGATCAATAACCAATAGAGGAATCTGGAAATTCATATGGCTCAACATATTTCTATGATTACTTTGTGATCTAATGAACCACTTACATACGATACCAATTTCCCTTTGTCCCACGATAGTTTACTTATCCGAGGTTTTGATCGTCGGTATCTGTGCATACCTAGTTCAACCTCGTTACCGATAAGTATTCTTTTCTCGTTCCCGTGATATGTGATCCCTTGTGAGCTAGTCACATGCTTGCAAGCTAATTGGATGACATTCCACCGAGAGGGCCCAGAATATATCTATTCGTCATATGGATAGACAAATCCCACTCTTGATCCATGTGCCTCGACCCACACTTTCTGAACACTCAATACCACCTTTATAGCCACCAAGTTACCGTGTGGCGTTTGATGTCATCAAAGCATTCTTCCGGTGATGGTGATTAGCATGATCTCATGGTCGAATGAATTAGGTTAATATGTATCAGAAAGCTTATAGCAAACGAACTATTGAAATGACTTGATATTTATGCCACGCTTATCTATAGGAGTATTTCCATCATACAATTCTCCTAATGATATGATCTTGTTGTTAATAACATCTCAATGTTCATGATCGAGAACCACGATCATCTATTAACAAACAAGCTAGTATTATAAAGAGGATTTACCAGGGACTCTAATTTTGTTTACAAATCACACAAGTATTAATGTTTCCGGTTAATACTGTTATAGCATGAATGTAAACATTTATCATAAACACAAAGATATAATAATAACCACTTCTATTATTGCCTCTAGGGCATATCTCCAACAATTAAAGCCCTCATAAACTTGATGGCACACTTTATATCCTTTGCCCCTAATAAACTTGAACCATTGTGTCTTCTATGTTGTATATGCTTGCACTTATACGTTCGAATTAGCAGAATCGTGCTGTCACGCGGAACATTTTCAACATTGCACTTGTACTTTGTACTCGGTTGATATCATGCTCTTTTGTCTATGGATGTCACCGGTGTGAAATAAAGAGGGAACTTGTAAGTCCATGGAGTTTGTGTCCTGTGTTAGAGAAACGCCTGGGCCTCTAGCCTAAGCCATGTCTAATCATGGTGGAAACTTGCAGCATCACCATAGTGACATCTATGAAGCATTCTTCTTATAAAAAAAGAGACACATTGAGAAAAAGAGGAAAGAGATAAAAAAGCACCATATTCCCATGGTAAATAAGAAGATTGCTGAGATGCTCATTTTCTGCTTGCCTTGTCATTTTGATTATGGGAAAGCTCCTGTACCATGTGCAAGGGGTACCCCGTTGGCAGTTCTCAGTGATATGCAAATACTTACAATGACAAGAACTTACAGGTGACTAAAGTTGAGTAGCATGAGGTGTGGCCCTCGTATTCAAGGGACTTGAGATTGCCAACTTATACTTCATCAAGCATATACTCCATCTTTGTTCACTTTAACCTTAATCACTTCAAGATGCTTATGATAGGGGCAATGAGGGTTGAAAGCTAACAAGTACCATAATTTTTGAAAGCTCTTTTTGAAACTTGAAATCTCTGCTTCCTTTATAAAAGGTCTTTCTTCCACCACTATTGAGTCTCCACCTTCTACCTTTAGGCATCATTAAGAGAGCATAGTTGTCATTCTATGTACAGTATTCCAAAGCTTATTGATTAATGCATATTGTGATATTACTTGTTCTTGTGCTATTTGTTTCTAGTCACCCTTGTGAACTTTGAAGGTGTCATATGCATCTATTTGCTACTCTATGAGGTACAAGCTGATTGCCACTATGCTATTTTTTCTGTATGTGAAACAAAAAAAATTTCAATGCATGTTATCCATGATCTTAGTTTGTAGCTTGTCATGTTGCATGCATAGTTACTATGTCCTATTGTTAGAACTCCATCTTTCATGCACATGTTTAGAGTTCTTTGATCCTTGCTTTCAATGATTGCAAATGGTTAGATCTTTATTGTGAGGGTGCATGTCACGTCAAAAATTATTCTTTTTATCACTTACCTACTCGAGGACGAGAAGGAGTTAATCTTGGGGATGCTAGATACGTCGGAAACGTATCTATAATTTTTGATGCTCCATTATTGTTTAGTATCTACTTTGATTTGTCTACACTTTGAGGTGCTTTTTACAGGTTTTCTGGTACTAACCTATTAACAAGTTGCCACAGTGCCAGATGCATGTTTTCTGTTGTTTTTGGTTCCATAAAAGTTAGTAAATAAATATTCTCAGAATTGGACAGGACAAACGTCAAAGTCAATTACTTTCCGTGGGGAACAAGAAGTCCAGAGGGGAGACGGAGAAGCGGGCCAGGGCGCCCACACCCCCTAGGCACGGGTGGACCTTGCCCCATGCCTAGGCAGGGTGTGGGGACCCTGGCCGCCTCCTCGGGCTCCCCCTTTGCCTATAAGAATCCCCCGATGCAGAAACCATAAGTACCGGATCAAATCTCCATGAAACCTTCTATAGCCGCCGCCACCGTCGTCCCTAGATCGGGGGGATCTGAAGTTCTTCCCGGCACCCTGCCGGAGGGGAGATCATCCCGGAGGCCTTCTCTCCAGTATGATGCGTGAGTAGTTCCACCTTGGACTATGGGTCCATGTAGTAGCTAGATGGTTGTATCTCCTCCTTTGTGCTTTCATGTATAGATCTTGTGATCTCCGTTCATGATCAAGATCTAATCTATTTGTAATCATGCATGTTGTGTTTGCGGGGATTCGATGGATATTGAGATTATTATGTTGGTTTGATTAATGGTTTTGTCTTTATGATTCTGTTATGTCTGTGTTGTTTGTGATCTTGCATGCTCTCCGTTGTTAGTATATATCTTGGCCAAGTAGTTGCTACTGACTCCAAGAGGGGGTATTTATGCTCGATAGTGGGTTCATGCCTCTAGTTTCCAAGGGAAGTGATAATAATCTCTTCGGTTGTAGATGTGATGTTGATACTAGGGAGAAAACAAAGGTCTCTTGTTCATGGAACATGTGGACTGTTTACCTTACACACTTTGCTTAAAGCAGTTGTCTGTTGCTTGCAACTTAATACTAGAGGGGGTTCGGATTATAACCTGAAGGTGGACTTCTAGTCATAGATGCAGTTGGATGGCGGTCTATGTATCTTGTTGTATTGCCCAATTGAATCTCATAGGATCTTTCTGACTAGTAATTGCATTGTTATGCCTTGCTCAGTTCCTGTCAATTGCCCTGCTGTAATTTGTTTACCCTTCATGCCATGTTGTTTATCTAAGGAGAGCACCTCTAGTGAACTATGGACCCCGGTCCAATCTTTACCATTGATGCATCTTCCACTGTTACTTGTTTACTTGCTGCAAACCACCATTACTTTCCACACCATACGTTTAATCCTTTGTTATAGCAAACCGGTGAGCTTGACAACCTCACTGATTCGTTGGGGCAAAGTCTTGAGTTTGTGTTGTTCAGGTCTCCGCGTTGCTTGCAACACCTGTGTGACGTTTCCTTCCTCCTTCTGGTTCGATAACCTCGGTCCCTACTGAGGGAAGACTTTTTGTTGTGCTCATCACACCTTGCTCTTGGGGTTTCCAACGAAGTGCTCCACGTCAAGCACCATCAACACCAGCTCGGTGTCCAAGTTCTTCACAGAGTTTGCATCTATTCTTGTTACCTTTTTGGGCCCTTTTTTGCTTGGCATCTTTCTTTTCATCTTTCTTCCCCTTCTTGCTGCTCCCACCTTTCTCAAACCAAGCCTTGAATCTACTCTGCTTGGGCCTGCCAGCCTATCTTTTCATCAAAGGAGGACATAAGGAGAACCGAATGTCCACTTTAGGCCACTGAGACTGGTCTGTAAGTGCTGGAATTGGTGTTCCATATGCAGCCTTAAATTTTTCTACAGAATAATACTCATGCAAATATGGGTGCATATTTAGCTTGTGTTTGGAGGCCAAGAAAAGTATGGCATGCTCACAAGGATTCCCAGTGTGTTTCGACTCAAGGCATGTGCATTCATGCAATTGAGTGTCAACAACATGCCTCCTGCCAGTCTTTGTATCTCTGACCTCAACACCTCACAATGAGGATTTCTCAACACGCAATATGTGCAAGATTTCTGCTCTAGTTGACCACCTGCTGCACAACATCAGAAAGCTTATCTCCTTGAAGAACATCACCAAGCCTTCTTCTCAATTCCCACAGCCTCATGATCATGATCCTGATTTGGTTAACCATATCATGGACAGGCAAGTCTTTTAACTCCTTCACTTTGTTGTTGAAACTTTCTGCCAAATTATTGTTGATATGATCACATTTTATGGTAGTGTTAAAACCTGACATGTACCATAAAATAGAATGATTTGTTTCCAACCATGTACAAAACTTGACCCTATCCTCCTCAAAGCATGTCGCCTTAATCTTCTAAAGGTGATATGAATGTGTCTGTCTGGTGTAAGATCTTGCTACTGGCCACATGCGTCCAAAGTCATCTCCTCTGATTTTTTTGATCAAATTCATCCACATATGGACGAAGCACTCCTTCTGCTCAGCATGAGGGAAAACAATCTTCACTGCATTTTATAAACCTTTATATGCATCTGTGTGCACTGCCAATGGAGAGACTGGCCCTATGTATCTTTTCAACTGCATCATAAACCATGTTCATGATGCCTCTGTTTTAGACTGAAACATGTCAATAGCTACAAGGAACATCCAATTGTATCCATCTAAAGCATTGCATGCTGCTAGTTGACCGTTCCACTTTCTAGTCAAGAATGATGAGTCTATCCCTGCTTTGAAGCCATCGATGCACGGGTTTAAAGCCATGAAGAATTTAGAGAAGAAGACTTTCCTATCAGCTGTTACCTCAGTATCTATCTCCATAACACTGCCAGGTGACCTCTTCTCTACTTCTGCTTTGAAATTATAAATCATTCGAAAGGTATTTGCCCAATCACCATATAGCCCATTCATTGCCCTTTGTTTTGCCTTCCACACTGTAGTATAATTCAGCTTAATGGGGTACTGTTTTTCCAAGTCTATTTTCAGTCTCTTTGCAGTGTTGTTTGGTGTTGTGGATAAAATAGGCTTGATTTTTTCTGCAACCCATAATTGTGATGTCATCATTGTAACTGTTTGAGAAGTTGTAATACAAGTATGAGCTTTTGGAATTTGGTTCACTCTTATTGTCCTTCCATCAGGTTGGCATTTAGCAAATATATACCACTTGCAAGGCCTGGCACCACCATCATAACCTATGCATTTTGCATAGAACTTGACTTTATCAGTCTATAAATTCTTGGTAGCAAACTCACGTTTGACTGCAAATGTCCTGAAACGCATCCTGAATTCATCCATGCTTGGAAACAATCTCCCAACTTCAATAACTGAGTCCTCTTTGTCATAAACTGTTACTAGCTCATCATCATGTGCATCATCTACATGAACTGTAGCATTTTCCAACAACTCTGGATTTATATCTGCCTCTTCATCTCTTAAATGGTTGTCACCATCACTTGCAGCTTCATCCCTCTCCTTCTCATTGTCTCTGTCATCTATAGGAATGCCAAAAAGCTTTGTCATTTCAATGTTATCTATTGGTGCAATGATCAAATCAGTCCGGGCACGTATCTCAACTGAATTACAATCAGCAGTTACAATCTTTTGTGCAGTCCCTTGTGCATTAGCATCAGCCTCAACTATTAACACTGCCAACTCAGTAAGTATAGGCATTACTTGCCTTTGTGAAGCCCAATCATCCTCGACCATCTGAGCAGCTAGCTTCGAGGCCACATATTCAACCCTCGAATCAGGTTCCAGATCAATGAGCTGTGCTAAAAATAGAACAATTTTGCTTGTCCAACCATTTTGCTCATCGATTTCATCAACTATCCGTTCCCCTGTCTCAATCCTAACATAGTCACATTTCCAATCATCAAATCATAACAAAGAAACGTCTTACTTTGGCCTCCAAACCACACTATCCCCAATTTTTTCTACCATATTCCTCACCGCCCCCTCTCCCATGTTTATTATCTCGTGGGGATCAACATGTTCTAATTCCACCTCCCATTTAACAACCGTGTCTCTCTCAATGAGTTGTGTGCTGCCATCAACTAAAACAACCATAGAGGGAAAGAATTTGATGCAAAATTTGAATGTGTGCCGCGCAACATCGTCTCCCCTATTTTTGGCGGGCACTGTGAGCTAGCGGAAGCGAACAAGGAGCCGAATCTTACAGAAATTAAGTGTCAGAGATGCGTGATATACCGATTAGAAGTCCCCTCTTGCAGCTCCATCGCGTTCCCCTCGCCCCGTTCAGCACACCTGCCCGGCCACCACAATCTAGCATCAATGGGCACGCTCAGATCTCGAATTGAGAAGAATGGGAGAGGAATTATGTTTCAAATGGCACTCACCACCTTCGCTGTCGAACGAAAGCGCTGCCGCCTAAAAGAATTGCCCTGCCGCCACCGCCGCCGAGAACGATAGGTGAGGTCCGCCGCCGTCGTCGGGGAAGCTACAGTAAGTGTGACGCGCGCTCTCGAGTCAGAAGCGGTTGGTTTGACTGGCTGTCCCAACCGACCGGTTTGACTTAACCCTAATCTTGAAACAAAGTTAAATGTGCCCTTAACGACCGTTTTATGGCCCATGTGGCCCTAGGCTATTAGCTGACTAGCGTCGTATGCGAACTATTCTTTGCAACAATATCGTGTTCTTTTTAATTCCACGTAAATACGTTGCATGGGAGCTATAAGCCCGAGAAAGTTGGATTGCCAGGATTTGATCAATAAGCTATTAGGTGGTTTGTTGCTGGGACTCAAGGTGAAATAGAATCCGGCCGGCGTTCTGCTTCTCAACGGTTTGTTCGGTAAAGTAGGAAATTTAATCTCCCAAAAACTCTTTAGGGTAAAAGCTTTTCTAAAAAAAACTTTAGGGTAAAGCGAAGCGAGAGCTAGCTGGACACGGCGCGTGTGTCCTGTACCGACTCCGACTGGTGCGACCCACATATATCCTGCACGCTAGCTAGCTAGCTAGCTCGTATTTTAGGTTCGCCAACACACACGCAAACCCTAGCTGTGCTTGGTAGCCACGTACGGCTGACGACCCTCTGAGTACGTCTTCCCGATCTGTAGGTTGGCTGGCCTGCGATGGAAACGCGGAGCCGCAAGAAGAGGGAGATGGAGAGGAGCCCATTATCAGAGCTCCCCGACGACCTTCTCGTCGAGATCTTCTCGCGCGTGCCCTTCAAGTCCTCCCACCGCTTCAAGTGCGTTTGCAGGCGATGGCGTGACGTCGTCTCTCACCCTGACCACCGCAAGAAACTGCCCGGGTCGACCCTCGCCGGCTACTTCTACAAAACCGGCCATCTGCCTTATGGATTTAAGAATCGGCATTACGAAAGCTTAACAGGGAACTGGTGCCCTGGCATAGACCCTTCCCTGTCGTTCCTGCCCAAATACAGGGGTTGTGACATTCATATTGACATATTGGACTCCTGCAATGGCCTCCTCCTCTGCCGACGACAACAGCAGTCCGATTATCACGGGAAATTGGATTACGTGGTGTGCAATCCGGCCACTAAGAGATGGGTGGCTGTGCCTCACACCGACTGGTCCAGCAAGGTGCGGGTCGTCGCTCGCCTAGGGTTCGACCCCGTCGTCACCTCTCACTTCCACGTGTTTGAGTTTGCACAAGTGAATAAGGATATGGATATGCTAGGAGTTGATGCACACATCAAACCATTGGGGATCTACTCTTCCAAAACCGGAGTTTGGACACATCCGACCGATTGGGACTGTCCAATTGATATAATGAACTTTTCAGGTAGCACATTTTTCAGAGGAGAGCTGTATTTATCTTCCTATGATGATAAGGTTGTGGCTGTTGTCGACATGGAGGGAAATTGCAGGGCCATTCCTATTCCTAGGTCACATGGTTATTCTTGTGCTGCCAAAGATGTTTATGCATCTCAAGGACAATTGTATTTGTTGAAAAATTCTAGTCCTTCTCAACTATCAATCTGGGTTCTTAAAAATCCTAATACTGGTACTTGGACATTGAAGCACCGTGTCAGCCGCTTGCGCTTATTTGGAGCAGATCCATCTTATGCATGGATAGAAAATATTATCATCCACCCAGAATACAATGTGATACTTATATTTTTCACAAACTTCCGCGTCAGTCGGAGACTGTCGGTGACAAAAGTACTGTCATATGATATGGATTCCAGGGAGCTTCATTTTACACGTGTGCTTGGATGTGACTGCAGGAGACCTTATCTTTCATATGTACCTTTGTTCTCACATTCATTGGCAGATGGGTACTAGAAATATTATAGTTATGTAGTGCGGCTTCACAATGGCGGGTTTTTTTTGCCAAGTGAATGTCTTGTATCTTTTTTATGAACATAATTGCTTTTATACCTTTTTCATGATTTTTGAGTTAGCTCACTATGATATTTGAGACCAGTCAGGACTTGGCTAGAACTTTTATGATGTTGTGCTAGTTTAGACGTGTTTATTCAACTACCTATCGTGGATGTACGATAGTACAAGGGGGTGTTGCCGGAATTGTCCACTAGCATGTTGAGCTTTGTTTGTTACTGGCTAAGGATAGTTTTCACGATTCCTCTGCGGTCTCACTTGCGAGGAACGAAAGAGAGTTTATTTGTTCAGCAATCATCTTGGGTCAGCATGTTTGAATCTCAAAAACAAAGATATGTGTGTAATAGAAGGATTCCCTCGGACTTTATTCATAAGGTGATCAAGAGATCTTATAATGTGTCTAGAGGATGATCAGACTTTTTCATGTCATGCAACCAAATAAACTATCCTTGCCCTTTATTGAATTTTTTGAATCGAATAGATCCTTAAAAATGTCACATCTGCAAGTATGTGAGTCCAGCTTCCACATTTAGATCTACCAATAGGCTTGCACATGTACAATGACCAACAATATCCGATTAATTTTGAGCCAGAGCTAAAATTTTAAATATGAAATTTAATTAAATGACTAAAGTTTTGTTTAAATGTCTACCTTAACATAAGTATTATATTTGGGGAACCATTTTACTCCAATATGGTTTATAACTGAATCACTATTGTTGAATGATACACGTACCTGTCAGTGGTTTAACATTAGTGGAGATAAAGTACCCCTGACGGTCCTACCTTGCCTATCAATAGTGGTACTTCCAAAAACACACACACAAAATGCCGATGGCGCCCTCAACAGACCATTTGCACTTATAACAGGAGGATTCCCTCAGACTTTATTCATAATGTGATCAAGATATCGTACAATATGTCTACAAGATGTTATCGGTGGGTTTATAATGATACCCGACGAGTGATCTCTGCCGCCAAAAGCGCCGCACCGCGGAGCACGGGCCAGACCCTCCGCGCCGCCGCCCTCCACCACCTGCAACCGGAGCCGCCTTTTGCCTAGGAGCACCACGCGACGAGGAGCTCGCCAGCCCGCTCGAATCACCTCGCGCCAGGGAGAGGAAGACCCGATGCCGCCGGCCCAGCGCGGGCGAAGTCTAGCGGCGCATGCCGGCGGCGGCGGAAGATCCGGAGAAGAGAGGCTGGGTCGGGGACGGGATTGGGGCGCTTCCGTCGCACGCGGGAGGGGCAACGTGAAGCGGTCGTTTTTCGGACTATGTCCCACCCTATAACATACTTGCTATGGAGGTGATTCCCTCTGTCGTTTGCTGAATTTGTTTGCTACAAGATTTTTCTTGTTTTGCTACAACGCCGCAAAACTTTTGGTTCGAGGTCTCCCGACAAAAGTTTGCAGCAAGTCTCCAATGAAGTCAGGTTTTCTACATTAATAAAACCAAATTGCTACAAAGTCTCCTGCGAGGCTTCCGGCGAGGTCTCCGGCAAGACAGTGTTTTTCTTCTAGTTTTAGAGCAAACCGTTTTATAGCAAAATCGAGACATTTGTAGCAAAAGGGAAATTTAGACAAAACAACGGGACACATGTCAACTAAGGAAGCACGACGATGGGAGGATTTGCATCGTCCGGGGGACACTCCGTATTATCTTTGCCCTGCGCGATGCCGCGAGATGCAGAAGTAGGGGCTAGCGACCTAGGAGGTGCCCTGGCGATGGCGTCCCCCGTCCCGCCTCAAGGCCGGACCTTGGTCGCCGGCTCGCCGGCGCCCCCCTCGGCGCGCTCTGGTGAGGCCGGCGCTGCCCAGCTGGAGCCAGCGGCGCGACAGCAGCCACTCCCCCTCGCTTCCACCCCACCGTCGGCCGCGTCGGCCGGGAGCCACGATGACCTCCGGGGCCGGCTCTGGGCTGATGTGGCCGAGGAGGAGGAGGAAGCGGAGGCGGAGGCGGCCGAGCTCGCCCGCAGAGGCTCGTCGCCGCGGCTGCTGACGCTCGCCGACTTCCTCCAATCCCCACGGCACTCCCCTCGCCGGCGTCGGCCTCTGCGCGGACCCTCGCAGCGCTCGCCGCGCCCTCGTCAGGGCATCCATCGGGAGCCGCAGCAGCGGAGCCCCCTGGCCGCCTGGATGCAGGAAGGACGGAGCAGGGAGGTGCCCCCGGCGGGCATCACGGTGACGGCGCCGCCATCGGGGACGGAGGAGGCGACCGCTCCTGGTCTGCGCGAGCGGGGCTTCCCTGGGGCTGCTGCTGGGCCACCGGTGGGCCTGGGGCCGGTCTTGGGCCCCTGGGCAGTCTGCCCCTGGCGCAGCCAGGACGTCCGCGTTCTGGCTGGGCTGGGGATGGGCCGCTCGGCCCAGGCCCACCCCAGGGACCCGCCAGGGGAAACCCTAGCGTCCGTCCATGCCTGGACCTGGGTGCACGCTTCGTGCAGGTTACCAAACGCCGCCGCCATACCTCCTATCCCCATCCCCCGTCCTCGCGCCCGACCCTGCTCACCCCCGCCGCCGCCGACAGTTGTTGCGTCGGCCGCCGCCTCCTCCGCCGCCCCACGGATGACCTATGCGGAGGCGCTGTCGCGGAAGCGCCCGCGCAGCCCCGACCCTCCTCGCCGTGGCCGCCCCTCCCCGCCCTCCCGTGCGCCGCCTCGGAGCCCTGACCGCGCGGGGGCGTACCGGCCGCCCGGCCGCCGGTCGCCTCCCCGGCCGCGCTCGTCCCGCCACTCCGGCTACTTGCCCAGGTCCGGCTAGGACCGTGGCCACGCCCGCTCCCCCTCGCGGGACCTGCGCCAGCAACCCCAGGGCCACTCCCTGCAGGGGCGGACGGAAGGCGACCATGGCAGGGCTCGCTCCCCTGCAGGCCAGCAGCGGGAGTCCGAGCTCCACCAGGCTCTGCTGCAGCACGCCTCCGACCGCGCGCCTGCTGACCGCTCGGATCAGGGGAATTGGCGCCGAGACAGAGACGGTGCGCGCCCGCGCTCTCCCCCACGCGTGACGGCACCGGATCCCGCGGACCCGACCAAGAAGAAAAAGAAGAAAGGCAAGAAGAAGAAGAATAAGAAGAAGAAGAAGAAGAAGAAGAAGCCCTCCTCGGCGTCGGGACCGTCTGCCTCGACCCCCGCACCCCCCCGTCGCGCCCAGCAGCAGTTGGAGTACCTCGCGCACTCGATTGCCGGGGGATTCTACTACATTGACATTGGGGGATGGCGATGACGGTCCCCGCGAACCTCGCCATTGTCTCGGTGGTCGAGGGTCAGCAGCTGCCGGAAATGGTGGTGATCTCGGCAGCGTTGATCCAGGGGGAGCTATCGCAGATGATGCCTGGCCATACCTGGGCGGTCAGGGAGATCTCCGCTTCGCAGTTTGTGGTGACGTTCCCGTTTGCCGAGGTCCTTCGGATCACAGCTTGAAGCTCCACGCTCACCCTACCGGTTAGCCGGGTGCAGATCTCCATCGAGCCCTCGACTGCCCACCCCGCGACGTCTTCGACCCTGTCCTCTGTTTGGGTGCGGCTCCTCGGCTTCCCGGAGGACGCGTCGATTCGGTCCCGTCCCATCGTCGAGCTGGTCTCCCAGTCCTTCGGCAAGTTGGAGGAGGTGGACGAGTCGTCGCTGGCAGGGTCGGGACCAATCCGTCTACAGGTTCTGTGTCCTGATCCTGCCCTCCTCCCCGGTCCCCTGCCTCCCTTCTACTTCGGTAGGGAGGGGCGGATCCTGGTCCTGGAGCTCGAGGAGATGCAGGATGGCTCTTCGTCCCCCCCCCCCCCCCCCCCCCCCGCCCAGCTCCGCCCCCGTCCGCTGAGGATGGGGCTTCCTCGGGGTCGGACTCTTCTGACGAGGACGATACGGGGGAGGAGGCCAGATCACCACCAGCGTCTCAGACCGCTCCGACCGCGCCTCCCCGGGAGGGGTCGACCCACAGCGGCCCCCTCGCCCACCAGGCGTCCTTGTCTGCTACCGTCTTACCTCTGCCTGACCTTCGGATTTCCTAGTACGGCTCCAACTTTAGCCGAACTTCAGGCTTTCTTGGCCTCTTGGAGATGCCCCCCCCCCCTCCAGCGGGCGTTGTGACTCCCCCCTTGAGGAGGCTCCGGGGGAGGCCGACAGGGACTCTGGGAGTGTGGGGATGGAGGTTCTAGCACCCTCTTCCCCGCGCTCCCCGGGCATGGTGTGCTATTCGCTGTCCCCGGGCTCTACGACGTCCTCGCCCAGGGCCTCTCCATCTTCGTCCCCCTCGACCCCGGCGCTTCGTGCTGAGGAGCCAGCAGCGGTCGTCCCCACCACTCCCGCGGCTGGGCCTCGCGCGAAGCAGGTGCGCCCTCCTCGGTCTGTACCTCCTCCGTCGTGTCACAGTGCGCGCCTGGCCAAGGCCAGGGAAGGATGTGCAGGGATGGAGCCCACGGTGCCTCAGCTGGCTGAGCAGCGGACCGCAGCCCGCAACCTGGACCCAGGTACCTTCCTTAGTGTTCCCTCTTATGCTCCCTCCCCCTCTTCTTCAGGCTCTCAGTTTTCAGTGCTTGCCGACACCTCGCTCGAACATCTCGCCAAGGTGGCTGCTGACAGTGGTGTGGTCTTCCGGGGCGAACAGGGACCGATACTTGAGCATATTGCGGCGATTCAGGCCAGAGAGATTTATGAGGGCTCCCTCGCTGCAGCCCGGGCCTGTATGGCCCAGGAGCGGGAGGGAACCTCAACATCACCCGGCACTGGGACACCCGCTCCCGGAGCCAGGACGGATGGTTCTCCTTTGCCTCGCCCTTCGGACGTTTCCCAGGGGACCCCCATAGGTCGGGGGTCCCAGGGGAGACCTCCGAGGTCAGGTTCCAAGCCCCCGCCGGCGGGTAAGCCACGCCGCGTCCCCCTTAAGGGGACTGACCCCCCCCCCCCCCCCCCAGATGATCCAATGATGTGGCCAGCCATCATATCGCTCATCTGGAATATCCGGGGGTTCGGAGCGCCGATCGAAGGCGCCAGATCAAGAATTACATGCGATAGGAAAATGTGGACATTGTAGGCTTTCAGGAGACAATCAAGCTTGACTTCCACCCCGCCGAGCTTCAGGGTCTGTCTAAGCACAAGTTTGCTTGGAATTGGCTCCCGGCGTCTGGCCACTCGGGAGGCATCCTCCTGGGTGCCAAGGAGGACACCTTTGAGGTCGATGACATGGACCGCGGGGAGTTCTTTGTGAGCATGGCGCTCACCCATAGACGATCGAACCTCTGTTGGGAGGTCATCATTGTCTATGGCCCCGCGGACCATTCTCGGTCCCTGGCCTTCTTGGAGGAGTTGAAAATCAAAGTGGAGAGTTGTTCCATCCCAGTGGTCGTAGCTGGCGACTTCAATCTAATCCGCTCCCCTGATGACAAGAGCTCCTGCAATGTGGACGTCCCATGCATGAGGATGTTCAATGATTGCATCGCTGATCTCGCTCTTAGAGAGATCACGCGAGTGGGGGCCCGCTTCACCTGGACGAACAACCGGGCTGATCCTGTCCGGAGCGTCCTTGACCGTGTCCTGGTGTCCGTCGATTGGGAGGTGGCCTTCCCTCTCTGCTCCCTCCGTGCCATCACCAGGGTAGGCTCAGACCATGTACCGCTACTGCTTTCGACGGGGGGAGCGCCCCGCCACAGCTGAACCGCTTCCGCTTTGAAAACTTCTGGCTGCAGCAGCCAGGGTTTGTGGAAGCAGTCCAGGCCAAATGGCAGGCGGCTGCGGCAACTCCCCCTAGACGTTTCTGTGCGGTAGATGTCTGGCACCACTGCGCCAAACTAGCCCGCCAATTCATGCGAGGCTGGGGGGCTAATGTGGGAGCATCGACTAGACTCCAGAAAGCGGCCCTGCTGGAGGAGATTCAGGCCCTGGACAGGGCGGCAGACTCGGTGGGTCTCTCAGCGGATGAGTGGGCCCACCGTTATGCCTTAGAGACTTCCCTGGTCGGGATCTTCAAGGGGGAGGAGTTGTTTTGGCGACAACGTAGCCGCCAGAACTGGCTCCTCCAGGGTGATGCCAACACGGCCTACTTCCATGCGGTAGCCAATGGTCGTCGCAGGAAGTGCTCCATCCCTTGTCTTTGGGATAATGAGCACCTCATTGAGGAGGCAGGGGCATTATCTTCCCATATCTACGCGTTCTATAAGGGGCTCTTCTCGGCAGAACCCTACACTGGGGTCGCGTTGGCGGATGACTTCTGGCCGCTTGGGGCTAGAGTCACTGACGACGAGAATGTGGAGCTCACCCTCCCATTCCTGCCGGATGAGGTTGAGCGGCGGTGAAGGCCATGAAGGCCAACTCCGTCCCGGGCCCCGATGGCCTTCCGGTAGCCTTCTTCCAAACCTTCTGGAGGGACCTTCAATCGGTCATCATGCCCATATTCCAGGAGTTCTTCATCGGGACCCTCTTGATGGGCCGGCTGAACCTTGGTGTTATCACCTTGATCCCTAAAGTGATAGGGTCCTTGGATATTCGGCAATTCAGGCCCATTACGGTCCTCAATGTCATTCAACGGCTGTTTGCGAAGGTTTGTGCGTCTCGCCTCGCACCGGTAATGGAGCGCCTCACCCACCAGTACCAATTTGCCTTCCTTAAGGGCAGATTTATACATTCCTGTTTGCGAAGTCCAGAAAATCGAAAGGCATCTTCTTGAAGCTAGACTTCCAGAAGGCCTACGACCGTCTTGACTGGCGCTTCCTTCGTCAGGTCCTCATTAGACGAGGATTTGATGAACGCTTGATCTCATGGTTGATGCAATTCGTCATGACCGGGAGCACTGCGATCAACATCAATGGCGAGATTGGCCCTTACTTTCGCCCCTCCTGCGGAGTGAGACAGGGAGACGCCCTTTCCCCTCTCCTATTCAACGCGGCGGTGGATGCCCTCGCGGAAATGCTTGAGAAAGCCAAGGAGGCCGGCCACATTTCCGGTGTGGTCGGCCACCTGATTCCCGGGGGGGCCTCACTCAGCTCCAGTACGCGGACGATACCCTGATTATGATTGAGGGCTCTGACTTGGATATTGCGAACCTCAAGTTCCTCCTGCTATGCTTCCAGGAAATGTCAGGACTGCGGATTAACTTCGACAAAAGCGAGATCATTGCGCTGGGGTTCCTAGAGGATGACCAACAGAGGATAGCGGACAACTTCAACTGTCGGCTATCCTCCTTCCCCATCACTTATCTGGGAATGCCGGTCCGCGACACCAGGATCCTCATTAGGGACCTGGATCCGCTCGTGGACAGGGTGCGGTCGAGATCCGAACCCTGGTGTGGGAGGTTCACCTCTAAAGGTAGCAAGACTGTCCTGATTGACTCCTGCCTATCCAGCTTGCCCATGTACATGATGTCGCTCTACCTCCTCCCCGAGGGGGTCCACGGCTCGTTCGACAAAGAGTTGTCCCGCTTCTTCTGGCAGGACCCCTTGGGTTGCCAGAAGTATCACATGGTCAAGTGGGCAGACATCTGCGCCCCCAAGGAGTTTGGGGGCATAGGTATCCTCTCTTCGCGCCTCTTTAATAAGGCCCTGCTGCTGCGCTGGGTTTGGCGGATACTTCGTGAGGATGGGGGCCTATGGCTCGAGCTCATCAAGGCCAAGTATCTCCGGGGCCGGCCTCTCTTGGACTGCGATCGCTGTGACGGTTCCCAGTTTGGCACTCTATCCAGGAGATCAAGAACGAAATCCGGCTTGGGGCCACCTTCGCTATTGGGAACGGGGAGGGAACCATGTTCTGGCTGGATTCCTGGCTCAAGGAACGCCCCCTACGGGTGGTGTACCCGCGCCTCTTCGCCATTTGTTCCGATCCATCGCTGCGAGTCTCCGACGCGGTACTAGAGGGAACATGGAACATCTCGTTCCGTCGCACCTTTGGCCCGGAGGAAACTGAAGCATGGGGAGAACTTAGGGCGGAGCTCCCGGTTTCCCTCGTAGCCTCCCCGGATGTGGTGTCCTGGAGCCTTTCTCAGTCCGGCGCCTTTTCGGTTGGATCGGCCTACCGGGCCCTCTTTGGTCGTGTAGCCCTTCCCTGGACTAAGGCCCTCTGGAAGGCCCCCCTGCCCCTAAAGACTAAGATTTTTGTTTGGCAGTTACTTCGCGATAGGCTACCCTCAGGGGTAGAGGTGTCCAAGCGACATGGGCCGGGGATGGTTTGTGCCCATTATGTGGGATTCCCGAAACGGGCGCCCACATAATGTTCACCTATCCCGCGGCCCGGTTTCTGTGGAATTTCACTCGAGAGGCATTGGGCCCAGCCTGGCAGGCCCATGATCTTGGTGAATTCCTAGAAGCCCAAGCGAACCGGGCCGGAAAAGGCCGCCGCCTATTCTGGCTAGTGTTTGCAGCGATGTCCTGGTCACTTTGGAACATCAGGAATAAGATGGTGATCGAGAAGATTCTCCCTAGGCGTGCCTCTGACTCGGTTTTTCGCTTTTTGACCTCTCTGCAGCTCTGGTACCCGTTGTGTAGGCAGCGGGACAAGGCGAAGCTGGACTCTACTCTTCAGCGACTCTTGGAGGCGGCTCGGCGGCTCCCCCCTAGTCCAGCTTTGCAGGCTTTTCTTTTCGGTGTTGCTGTCGCTTGG
Organism: Avena atlantica; assembly: GCA_910589765.1. NCBI lineage: Eukaryota > Viridiplantae > Streptophyta > Magnoliopsida > Poales > Poaceae > Avena > Avena atlantica. The sequence continues at coordinate 415,312,384 of OU342738.1, read as the reverse complement.
TGTGTTGGTCGTTTCTGTATGGGCTTTCTTGTGCTGCCCCAGCTTATTTGATGTTCGGGATTTCGTACTATGTTACTTGTGTGGACGGTTGCTTTATTTATAAAGCGGGGCGAAAGCCTATTTCGAGATTATCTTTGCCCTGATTTGATCAATTTGCCAGTACTCGTATTAAATATATTCTGGTGGTTTGTTGCTCGGACTCAATCTTCTTGTGTCTTGTATACATAAGATGAGTATGAGTATAGTACAAATAGAATCAACTGTCCTGCGTCTAGGGTTGAAATTTGCCCGTGGGATACACGGTTTGCTAACACGGGTACATCACGGAATTTGCTAGAGACGACGTACGTGTATGTTTCGACTCGTACGGCCCACATATATCCCAGATACTATATACCTGCACCTATCTGGCTATCCCGTCTTTCCAGTTCCACCTTCGCCCGCATCGCCTATGCGCGCAACAAGCACGTAAACCCTATCTGGCCGTTCGGACGAGTACGTGTCTTAAACTTCCCTCCTCCGTCCCGATCTGCTGGCTGGCGGTGGCCGGCGATGGAAACGCGGAGCCGCAAGAAGAAAAGGGAGATGGAGAGGAGCCCATTATCGGAGCCCTCCGACGACCTCCTCGTCGAGATCTTCTCGCGCGTGCCCTTCAAATCAACCCGTCGCTGCAGGTGCGTCTGCAGGCGATGGCGCGACCTCCTTTCCCACCCGGACCACCGCAAGAAGCTGCCCTGGTCCACCCTCGCCGGCTTCTTCTACAAAACCGGCAATCTCTGTGCCGAATCATGAACCGCCATTACAAAAGCTTAATAACACGGAAGTGGTGCCGAGGCATCGACCCCTCCCTCTCGTTCCTGCCCCAATACAGGCTCTGTGACATTCACATTGACATGCTGGACTGCTGCAATGGCCTCCTCCTCTGCCGCCGCCGACGACGACAAAATACCGGTTCTTACTGGCCGGCAGATTACGTGGTGTGCAATCCGGCCACTAAGAGATGGGTTGCTGTGCCCGGCACCGCCACCGACTGGTCCAGCGAGGTGCGGGTAGCTCGCCTGGGGTTCGACCCGGTCGTCTCCTCTCACTTCCATGTGTTTGAGTTGGCACCCATATATCATAATAAACACAACGAATCATTGGGGATCTACTCTTCCAAAACAAGAGCTTGGACACATCGGAGTGATTGGGACTGTCCTATTAACATAAACAGGTATTCACATAGCGCATTTTTCAGAGGGCTGCTATATTTATCTTATTATGGTGATAAGGTTATAGCCATCGACATGGAGGGAAATTGTAAGGCCATTCCTACTCCTACGACACATGGTTCCTGTGTTGCTCGTGAGGTTTATGTATCACAGGGACAATTGTATTGGGTGATTTCTAGAGCTTCTGAACTATCAATATGGGCGCTTGAAGCGGATTCTAGTAGTAGTACTGGAAATTGGACCTTGAAGCACAATATCGGCCCTTTGCAATTGCTTGGAGAAGAAGAGGATTCATCTATTCCGCAGGGCCACCATATTATCCTCCACCCAGAATACAATGTGATGTTTATACTACGTACATCCCACTCGACATCCAGATCATACACGAAGCTAATGTCGTACGACATGGATTCTAGGGAGCTGCATTCGATGCCTGATCTTGGACATGACTGCAAGGGACCTTATCTTTCATATGTTCCTTTGTTCTCACATTCCTTGGCACAGGGTCACTAGTAATCTTATAATTCTGTAGTGCTTATTCACAATGGTGTATTTTCCTTTTTTGCTACCAGAATGTCGTGCATCTTTTTTATGAACAGAATGGCGTGTAGCTTTTTTATACTATTTAAGTTAGGTCTTAAACCCAACCAGCTGGGAGTTGGGTGGACCTTTTATGATGTTGTGCTAGTTTTTTTTTGTGCTTGTGTGCACTCATATACCTCTTATGTGGCTAGATATTACAGTTTTTTTAGCAACCTAGTAACACTATTCTTCTTTGTAAACTTGGAGCACCTCTAGCTGATCACTAAAATACGTCCTCTATAAAATTGTGTTAGACGATCTTCTCAATGTTTTAACACTGCCAGATTAAATCTACTAAAAATGCACCTCTAAAATTCTACCGTTGTGTGGGACCCATTAATCCATTAGTCGTGACTTCTCTTATTTTTTAATGGATTCGTGACCATTATAAATGGCTTTATTTTCTAGATTCTGGTAGCTTTTTGTGAGTAATTATGTGTATTGCAACTTTTGGATTCCAATTTCATGCTTTCACCTTGTCTTTTTGGCATTTGGAGAAATCTAATCCTAGTATGTACATGTATGTCCTTTTGCTATGCCATGCTTGGTGTCTAAATCCGTTCTGCTTTTCTCGAAACAGGCTTTCGTCCAGCTATATTAATATAACAACCAACCATGAGACCGTTGCTGGGGCAGACAGCACAACGCACAAAAGCAAAAAACAAAGAAGAGAAGACGAAAAAGAAAAGAAGAGAAAACAAGGCCGATAACAGCGGCTCGACGAAAACAAGGTTGGCCCGCCACCACTGCGCCCTCCGAAGAATGCCCACCACTAACCTAGCGCTCCAAAACGACGCGTATCAAGCAACACCTTTAAGAAGGAAAGCGACTACACCGACGCTACTGCCCGGACAGATCCTAGGGTTTCCCCCGATACGCAGCGGGAGGTGGAGAAGAGGTACAACTGACGCCCTTCAAGAAGGACGGCAACACCCGTAGGCGTTACCGCGTCGGTGTCAAAACAACAAGGATTTCTCCCGATCCCTCAAAAAACCACATTCCCGGATGCTTCGGATTGCTCCACCACTCTCGCCGCCCACCAGCACGAGCCACCACGGTCGAGCAACCACCCCCGTCATCTCACCGTGACACACGATGCGAGACTAGACAGACAGAAAGGAGGGGACTTCAACGAGGGCCGGCGCTAAGAAGCACACGGGAGGGAACTGCCTCCACCCTCAGAAGACGGTAACCGAACGGATGCAGGAACATGGGCAAACCAGGCCCTCACTGGCCTAGCCGAGCCCGAATAGACCCGTGAAGCCCCGTCGTCACACTGCAACAAGGGTGCCGCTGACAACATCAAACTTAGCTCTAGCCCCAACTCCCTCGTCCATCGGAGGATCCACCGCCACTACATATCCCCACGGCCAAGCAACAGCATCATCGCCGCCATGCTCACCCGGATCAGCCAGACCGCCACCGGACCGAGACACACCATCGCAAACCACCTCCTAGAGCCGCCTACGTCAGAAGGTCGTTCGCGCCGAGAACCTTCCGGGGCCGCCGTCCCGACATCCACGCTCTCGTACCCGTAACAGGCATAGAACGGCTCACCGACGCCCGGGGACGCCGCGCCACCGACATCACACCGTTGTCAAGAAGAGTCGTCTCTACCAAGGCAGCCAATGGTGAGCATGCATCGATCCGGACCGGGACAGCGAAGGCAACACCATAGCCTGCTGCCAAGGCCGCCGGATCTGGACCCACTTGGCCTAGATCGACGACCACGACGGTGCGACCTGGCGAGCTCCAGGACACAACCGCCTACAGGAGGTCGCCGGTGTTGACCTCCCCCGAGCCCGCCTAGCCTAGGAGGCCCGCAGGCCCAGATCGGGGCCCGCCTGGCCCCAAAATCTGGTCGCGCTGCCGGCAACCACCCACCGCCGCCCAGAACGCAGAGCCTCGCCATGCCACTCGTCGCCTGCTCTGGGAGTCGCTATAGCCATGTCGACGCCACCCGGCCGAGCACCATGCCGCCTATGCCGCACCGCCGCAGGCTGCTCCGCCCGGCGAGGCCGCTCCTACGCACGGGAAGAGAAGATCCCGCCGCCGCCAGCCCCGTGCGGGCTTCGCCCGGTGGAGCTCCCTTGTGGCGGCGAGGGAGAAGGGGGTAGGGGAGGTGTGTGGCGGCACTAGGGCTGGGGCGTCTCCGTCGCCTGTCGTCGCCCACACGGGAGCGACGCGAAGCGGTTTTTTTCTGCCTCGCTAGCTCCGCATTCCCACTCATCCGTTCTGCTTTAAACAATATGGCATACCCTAGCAATAGTATAGTTATCTCTGTAGGAAAATGTTTATCTAATTAAAAAAACATGCGGATGAGGTCCGCTAGATATGTGAACCTGATGGGAAGTACTCTTCCAAGTCTGGGTATGCGGCATTGTTTGCAAGCAGGACTTCATGCCCTGCGGCTAGGGGGATCTGGTCATCGTGGGCTCCTCAAAACTGCCGAATCTTCGCCTGGCTGGCAGCGAGGAACCGATGCTGGACCTCTAACAGACTCAGGAAGAGGGGCATGGCCGCACCAGCTGGCTTGCCCGCTGTGTGGGCCCCAGGAGGAAACGATTGATCACTTACTCATCAGCTGCCCATTCACTAGGGCGATTTGGTTTATGGTGCTCGACGCCTTTGGGGCTAGCACGTGGATGCCTCGTGAAGGGGATGGTTTGGTTAGTTGGTGGAGCTCGCTCACCCCGCCAGCACAGTTGATGAAGTACTTCAATACCCTAGTAATTCTAGTCATCTGGGAGACGTGGAAGCATAGGAATGCGGTGGTGTTTTGTAACTACCTCGGTGAATTACGCTCCTAGTTACAAGCCTGGACGAGCGGGAATGGTTAAAATAGTACGGTGGGGCCCAAATGCCACTCACAGGTAGACCTTTCGGCCGTCCTAACCATTTCCAAACATCGGGACAAGAACGGGCGGCGTAATCGGCAGGCGAAGGGATCAACTACATACACAAATGAGTATGTATGCAAGCCACCATACAACAGTACATCAGAGCCATTCCATCTAAAAGAAAGGAAATATAGCAACGCCATACGGCAAGATTCAAAGGTCCTAGATAGATATAATAGTTTAGGATATCTCCTCATACATCAAACATCAGAGTATCAGGCGGAAGCGGCAAACAAGATTCGAGTACGGATAAGAAGCAAATCGGCATAAGATGCCCCATGAATAAACACCTCCCGCCCACAGATCTCACGGATCCCCGTTCCCGGAATCTCTACACCGAATGATCGTTGCCCACATCGTCCGCCTCCTCCACCCAGTATCCCTCTTGTGAGTGTACCTGTCCATCTGAATCAAACAATTTATCGTGTGAGACCCTAGGGGTACTCAGCAAGTCTTTATGCCTCTAAAGGGGACACAACCTGGGGTGACGCAATCGCAGCAAAAGATAAACCCTAACAATTCTATAGATACTCGCTAACCATCCGCCTAACCAAAGATAGACGGATGTCCGCGAATTAATGACAACAGTTATAACAGTAATATCATCAGATCCATCCTCCTCCCCGCTTACCAACGAGGAAGCGGACGAACAACCCTCATCCGTTGGCAGTTTTATTATCCATTCCATGAGTGTTGCACTATTTACTAGTCAGTTACTTAGTCAAATTAATAGCGGTACTTTAGTTATGCTTGTCTATGATCGAGAAACTGTGCTCCAAGTCGTCCATAACCGCGGACACGGCTTTCAGAAAGTTTTACCCTGCAGGGGTGCACAAATAGCAACACACACTCTATCAACCTCGGAAAAACCAAATCAAAACCCAACGAGGCTTTCACGACAAAGCAATCACAAGATTCAGAAATATTTCAGGGGGCCACCCCATTAAGCTACCCGCAACAAAGTTAGCCGACTCCGAGACGGACTCAAGGTTTGCGTCAGTGGCTGTAAACGACTGGGAACCCGAAAATGTGACTGGGCTTGTCGATACCGCGAAAACGCTCTGCTATCCTAAACAGTACACGTGCATTCCTCGCACAATCTTAAATAAATCATTAAAGCATGGCATAAGTACAGAATAGTAATAAAGCTCCAAACTACTTTGTGGCCCCAAGAAATAAGAATGAATCAAGCTCTGGCTCAGGGGTTCCATAAGCCTCCCGGATGTGGATAGCGCGAATATTCAAGGAACAGGAATCAAGTACTAGGGGTCCTACGGGACACAAGTGAGCATGAAAAACCAAATAGCAGATATTGCTCACCGGTGCCACTTTCATTAGTTATCCCATTACTACTCAGGTTAAGTTGTTTAGGTACCTCGTTATCCATCAGACACTCACATACCCTACACATGCTGTTCTACGACTCGCATGGCTCAAACAACTCCTGTAGTAATGGCTCATGGGATGGAGGAACAAGCTTCGGTGGGGTTTAAAAGTAAAGGTTATGCAATACTTGGGATTCAGATTGATGCAATCGCGACTCAATGATGCAAGAATAAGATAGAGGCAATAGGTACTATATGTATGCAAGCATGTGGTAGTGCTTGCCTGGCAGCCCAGTTGAAGCGAGAGAAGGATCTGGGTAGTGCTCCTGGGTTTCTTGATATATCCCCTGCTCAGCGTCTATTCGAAGAAGAACCAAACGAACAAGGGCCAACATAAATAAAGTGCACAAGCATATGAATAAAATGCGACAAGCAAACAATCATTCCATGATGAATGATGCACAATTTGCATGGCAATAATGTAGCATGGCATGGGTGAGGTGTGGAATACAAGAAATAAGCATTTTATTGAGTTTTGGTCACATTTTATACTCCAATAAGTTGCTGTATACTTTATATTTATATGATGCATGCTGCAATTCAGAACATGGAATGCATAAACAGAAAGGTATCGTCGAGCTGATCATTTTAGACATATCATTTGTCAAATTTGGAGTTATAAAACTAAAGTTATTAATTATTTAAGGAAAAAGGGCATTTTATTGTAATTTTGATCAACTCGAAATTAAAGTGTTCAAACATTATTTTGAAGGGCATATTTGAATTCCTCATATTTTTCTGATTTCAAAACATGTATTACATGTTGAATTTGGAATTATATTTTAAAAGTTATTTGAAAACAGATTTGAAATTGAATTTTAAATTAATTTGAAAAAGGTTTAAATTAAACAGCCACGCAGAAAACATTTTTTGTACTCAGGCAGAGCCAGCCACTGACGCTGACGGGTGGGACCGATGCTGACTCAGCAATAGCCGACACGGCGGGGTCTGGGCCGGACTTTTCTTACCACGCGTTGTCTAGCCACCGAGACCGACAGGTGGGACCGGCCGATCCGCGGGGCCACTCACGCGCACGGCCAGCCGGTGGGCGACACGTGGGCGATCCAGGGGAGCGCGGGTTGAGAAGCCACAAAGCGCGGGGGCCTTACTGTAAAGTGTCACTACGGCTGACAGGTGGGGCTCCGGGGACGGCGGGTTCAGGCGGGAAAAAGGGGAGGGTTATATCCGAAAAAACGTCGCCGCCGCCGGACTGTCTGCTGCGCGCCGATCTGCAGAGAACAGGGGATCGGCCGTGTCGTAGGAATGGTTACGGCAGACACTGCAATCTGCAGCGAGTAGTAGAACGAGGGGCAAGGGCGGCCAGCCATCTGCGGTGCGAGATGAGGGCAAAGACACAGGGTTTTACCCAGGTTCGGCCCCCCGGAGGGTAAAGACCTACTCCTGCTAGATTGTATTATGGAGGTGTTACAATGGGCGAGCTCGGCGGCTAGGCGGCGAGTCGCTTTGGGGTATGAGGGAACGTGTCTCTACTCACCCTATAGGGAGGTTTATATAGGCTCACCTCCCCTAGGGTTTACATATCTCAACCGATTCGGTTAAAGCTTCAGTAGCCGTTTAACCTCACCCGACTGGGCCTATCTACTCGCCTGGGCCTTCAGCTTCCAGTCGCTCAGTTCCTGGCTGGGCTTCGATCCACTCGCCGTCCTGCAGGCCCACTCGCCGGGTCTTGGGCCAGTCGGAAACGTCCTGCTGGGTATACCCCGATAGGCATATCCCCATCAGTAGTCCCCGAGGCCGTCGTCGATTAGGCGTAGGTGGCTGCTGGTAGTCGGAGTATACGGCTTCAGAGTAGGCACCCAGTCGAATCGTCGGCGGGCTCCTGTATAAAGGCGACAACCAATGATCCAGGTCGCAGCTTTGGCGAGTCGAGTCGGCGAAAACACTGTCTTAGTGATTGGGTCGGCGAGCCGAGTGGCCGTAGTTGGACCGTCAGGCGTGGTCAAACTAGCCGTTGGGGTAATTGTGGCATCCCGCAAAACCACTACTAGAAAATCGCGTTGATTTTGTGCATTGCATCATCATGACCGCATGCTTATGTCATCATGCCACATTGCATTTGAGCATTGTCATCATCTTGCATTTGCTTGCATAAAACTATTTTCGAAAAACCTATTTTTGTTTTCTAAACGCCCCGTCTTTGTTCAACACACAAACCCGGGTCTCCGGATTATTTTGTTTTGTTTGCTATTGGTTTGCAAAAGCCTTGTTTGAAATAAATAAAATATTTAATTATTTTTAGTGGGGCAGTCGAACGGGCCGATTCGACCCAGTCGACCACCCCCAGTTCAGAACGGTCCACCCAAAATCCTAAAACTACCAGTCCTATTCTACCCACCCAACCAGCCACATCACCCCCACCTATCCCAGGCCGCCACATCACCCCTGGCCATTCCCCCCACCCTATCACACTTTGCCACCTCATCCTACCCTCCCCACTCCCTCCACCGCCTGGTCCACCTGCCTCCACTCCTTTTCCCACCAGCCGCCGCACCCCATCTCCCTACCCCACCTGCCCAGCGGGCCCCACCCCGTTCCCTGGCCCACACGCGCCCCACGCTCCCCACGCGTCCTCCCCACGCGACGCGCTCGTCTTCCTCCTCCCCTCCTCTCCTCTCTGGCCGCTCGCTCCCACCGACCCAACCTCCCACCGCCGGTCCGCCGCTCGCCCCGCCTCTCCTCCTCTCTTCGTCGCCGCTCCCCCTCCGCCGTCGGCGCCGCCCACCAGCTCTCCGTTCCTCTCCCCGCGTCCCTCTCTTCCTCCCTCCACCCCGTCGCCGCCCTCCTCTGTTTCGCCATCCCGCGACCGCAGCCGCTTGACCCCACCCCGGCCATGGCGCCACCGCCCGCGGCGCTCCCCGACCTCCGCGCCTCGGCCTCGCACCTTCTTCCCTCCGCGCGAGCAGCCTCCTCCTCCCGCCTTGCTCCTCCTCACCGGCGCGCCGACCAACCCCCTCTCCCGCTCCACCACCTCGTCGCCCGACCCCGTGCTCCCTGCGGGCCCCCGCCTCGCCGGCCCCGACGGACGCCGCCACCAGGTGATCCCTCCCGCGTCGAAGCCGCCGAACCGAGCTCGCCCCCGCGCGGCCCTCCTCCGACCGCGGTCTGCCCCGCCGTCGCCTCAGGCCGAAGGTACCGCAGTAGCGGGACCTGTCGGTCCCGTCCTCACGCCGTCGATGCCGGCAGCGAGCCCGCCGCCCGAGACCGTCCTCCTCCGGCCCGAACTTCCTCCTGCTCAAGCACCTCCCCGTGCCGTCGACGTGACCCTGCGCCGCCTCTGTCAAGTACCGCGCATCCTCTACGATCTCCTGTGAACATTCGTAGGGAGACAATACAAGATCAACACCGACCCGGCCAGGCCCGACGAAACAACGGCACCGTACTCGAGTCCGATGACCGAGGCCCCGAAGGCATCTCCTTCTTGGAACGTGAAGGCAATGCCGCTTGAGTACTCCTTCCCGGACCCGATGACACGCAGCTCCCCTTTCCGGACCCCTCGAAACGCCAAGTTCGCCTCATGAACCCCGAAGACGCCAAGGTCGCCGACGCAGCATGCCAAGTACTTCACCCCAGATGAGACAAGTACTACTTCCCGGTACGCGGACCGACAAGATCTCCGCGTGAGACGACAAGACCGTTGGCACGAACCGACGACCGCGGATGCGACAGGATCGCCCCCGGGACGCCAAGTACTCCTTCCGAACCCGAACCCCGGTACCGGACAAGTTCGCCGTCGATCTCGAGGACGCCTACACGGAACGACAAGATCGCCACACGGACGCGAACCCCAAGACCCTGAGGCCCCAAACCGAAGACCGATACGAAGTACCAAGGCCTTCGACAGGGAATCGACAAGATCATCGCGGAACTCCAAGGTCTACTTCGAAGTTTGCCGAACGCCAAGATCTTCAATCGGATCCGAGGACATCGAGACCATGGATGCGACAAGATCTACCACCCCGACCCGAAGACCCTAATCCCGGTGTCCGAGAACGATCCCGCCGAACCCCACATCCAAACCCTGCCGGACCCCGAACCCCTCGGACCCCCAAGTTTGTCGAGACCCCCTAATGTGTGAACCTTTTTCCCGAGCCCCTATTTTATAAATGCTAAATATAAAACCTGTTGCATATTAAATTGTCATACTCGCATGCATATTTGTGTGGTTTGGGGGCACTATGCCGATTCACCTTATAATTAAATATGAGGCCCATATGCGGGCAAATCTAGTCTCATATTGGCCTCATTAAAATTTGTGTAGCGAACCGGTGATATATTCTGCCTTGTTAAACAACATTTAAATTGCGGGGGTTCTAAATAACTTGAACCATCTAATTAATTGTCGGGACCCCGGTTCCGCTTAATCTTGCCTAATTGCATTGCACCCCTGCCATGTCATACATCATACATGCATCATGCCGATCTTTTGCCGTAGTATTAAATATTGCATCCGGTGTTTCTTCTAGTGTTGTGCTTCTTCGCGGATAAGGCCGTTGAGTTGATGCGAGTGTCGACCCGATCTTCGGTTGAACCTTCGACAATGTTTTCAGGCGAGCATCCCTCCCCCTTTCTACCTATCTTACTTTTATAGTATTTATTCCCTCCTGTTGATCTATTGCTATCTGTGTTGCGATGCTCTAGTTTCCGTACCCGTGATATCCCGTGCAGCCTTATATTGCCTTGGACACATCCTATTACCTGTTGAATGGTAGATAGTTGGACTTGCGTGTCGTAGTCGGTTGATCAAGTGCTGTTGCGTGTCGTCAAGTGCCACAGTTGTTGGTGCATTGCCGCATGTCTATTGTTGGAGATGATCTTGGCTTTAATTATTATTCACTTTAATTCCTGTTTAACAACTAAAATTGAAGTAAGTAAGCAGAGGCACAGGTGGGCAATAGATGTTATTTGGTTGTTAACCGTCCACTTGTGTCCCGTAGGACCCCGAGTACTTGATACCTGTTCCTTGAATATTCGCGCTATCCACATCCGGGAGGATTATGGGACCCCCCTGAGCCAGAGCTTGATTCCGACTTATTTCTTGGGGCCACAAACTAGTTTGAGGTTTTATTTACTATCCTGTACTTATGCCATGCTACTGCTTTATTACGATTGTGCGAGGAGCACACTGTACTGTCTAGGATCGGGACACGTTTTCGCGGTGTCGACAAGCCCAGTTTTGGGTTCCCAGTCGTTCACAGCCGTCCACCCAAACCTCGGGTCCGTCTCGGAGTCAGCTAACTTCGTTGCGGGTGTACTCCAAGGGGTGGCCCCCGGAAATATTTCTGAATCTTGTGATTGCTTTGTCGTGAAGGCCTCGTTGGGTTTTGATTTGGTTTTTCCAAGGTTGATCGAGTGTGTGTTGCTATTGGTGCACCCCGTCCGGGTAAAACTTTCCGAAAGCCGTGTCTGCGGTTATGGACGACTTGGAGCACAGTATCTCGATCATAGACAACTATAACTAAAGTAGTGCTATAAATTTGACTTTATATTGACTAGTAATCAACTTCACTATAATGGAATGGCTAAATAAAAACTGCCAACAATTGCTTGTTTGGGTTGTCGCTTGCGACCATTGTATCTGACTAGTAAGTATTGCAACTACAACGGAATGGCTAAATAAAAGTACCAACAACTGCTGGGTTTTGGGTTATCTCATGCTAATTGTATATGACTAGTAAGTGTCGCAACTACAATGGAATGGTTAACTAAAAGTGCCCACTGCTTACTCTACCTGGACGATTATCTATACTTGACTAGTAATTGCTGCAACTATAACTGAACAAATAAAACTGCCAACGGTGTGAGTTCCTCGGTTGACTTCCTCGTTTGGTCTCGAGGGGGAATACCAGGATGGGTTTGTTTGGTGTTAGTATCAGGTTGGTTCCGAATAGGTCTTTCTTACCCCTCTCTGATAGCCGCCAGTTGTGTCGAGTCTCTATAGGTTGTATAGTGCATGTTACCGCTGCCGCTTCAGTCCACCATACCTGTGTAGGCGAGGACCGCCGAATTCTAGCCTCGCCGTGTACTGGCCTCAGTACTGACGCTCCTTCTTTTCCTTTGCCCTTTGTCGGCACCCCTTTTGTTTAAGCAGGTTTTGAGATCGACGTCGTTAGCAGGGTTACCCTTCCGGCTTGGCCTGGGCAGGGTTCTGGACGCCATTGGTTATTCTTCAGGGCTCTTAGCCCCATTTGCATCTTGTCCGTAGTCGGACGCTCCATCGTTTTCAAGGTGATTTGGATCTTTGTATATTATATCTGTATTCTTGACTCTTTGAGTCGCTGTTGTATATATCTGTTCTGTGGGTCCCATCGAGGACTGTTGTATAATGTTATTACTTTGTTTTCCACCCGCACGAAAGTGCCTGGTGGGCACCTTTGAATCGTTTCTATGCGGGTTTTGGCGGGAATCGCTAAAACTTGCATAGGGTCGATTCTGAGGGTGTTACAGTAATCCAACGGTAACTTTCGGCGTAATCACCGCGTGGTAACGGCTCCCTGATTTGGCGGGTAACTCCCGCTATATAAGAGGAATGGCAGGCAATCGTAGAGCCAACTCCTCACCACTTCTTCCGAGTGCGCGCATTTTCCTTCCTTCGCTCCGCGATCCAGTCGACCCGAAATCCCCCGATCTCCAACCAATTTCTCGGCCATGGCCCTTTCCACCGAGCCGTGGGGTAGGTCCAAGTGCACGAGGGCACAGCTGGCCTCTTTTGAGGAGGCCGGGATCCTGCGAGCCGGCTGTTGGCGTATCCCCGCAGCCGGAGAAATGACCCCAAACCCGCGAGAGAGGGAATTCGTCTGTTTCACCAGTCATCTCGAGCGGGGGCTAGGGTTTCCTACATCCCTATTCTTCCGGCGCTTCTGCGCCTACTACGGGATCCAGCCTTCAGATCTGGGTCCCCACAGCATCGAGCAGCTCGCCATCTTCGTGGCATTCTGCGAATGCTACTTGGGCTGCCGGCCCTACTTCCCCTTGTGGCAAGATCTGTTCCACGGACGGATCAGCCGCGAGGAGGCAGGCGGCCCAATGTTAGCCGCGGGCGGCTTGACGTTCCAGCTCAAGTCCAAAGCTTCTTTCTTTGATCTGATGCTACCCGCCAAGGCAGCGAGTGACTAGAAGAAGTCGTGGTTCTACGTGGCCGAGGCGACCCCGGAGGGCGAGGTGGCGATCCCGCGGTACTCCGCTAGTCGTTCCGAGCCGCGCCATCTCCAAGTCGGCAAGCTCCCCGACGACCAGCGGATGGTCGTTGACGAGATGCTCCAGACCATCCGTGATCTGAAAAAGAAGGGCCTTCAAACGATAAACTTGTACAATTGCTGGCTTGGGCAGCAGCTTGTTCCACTCGCCCAGCGCGACCACTACATGTACCAGTACACGGGCCAGGGAGACTCGACGAAGGCCTGCCTCGACGAGTGGAAGCTGGAGGATTATCTCCCAGCGTTGAAGAAGATTACCCAGGCAGTGTACCTGGATGCGCAGGATGGGATCGCCCCCTACACCGTGAAGCGTCCGGCTCCAACGGTAATTTCTTTACCTTGCTCGCAGTCGCAGTATATGCAGTCGCGGTAATTCTGATTCCGTTTTGTATTCGTCGCAGTTATTCCAAGTGGTGGAAGGGTGGCTCCCACCTTCGGATGATGAGAGCTCGGGCCCATCCGCCCAGGACATAGGCGAATCGCCGCCTACCAAGGGCAACGAGGATGACGAGGACGAGTCCGAAGAGGAGGTCGCCACGCTGGTCCGAAAGACCCGCGGGCAACGACAACGCGAGATCGAGGCAAGCAGAAGCCTCGAACGTCATGACGACGACGACGAGCTCCCAGAGACCACCTCGCGCCGTCAAGCCACTCCGTCAAAGAAGAAGAGGAAGGAAAGGGAGGCGAGCCCCCCCCCCCCGAAAAAGAAGACGAGGCCGTCGAAGACGGCCTCGCCGTCGCACTCGGCGAGCAGCTCAGACGCTCCCAGCCCAGCCGGCGACGGCGCGCCACCAGTGACAGCCGCGCTGGACGCGGCGACCGTGGAAGTTCCGCTGGCTTCAATGCCTCCGCCATTCGCCCCAGTCTCTGGGCTGGGGGAGGCTCCGGCATCGGCGGCTTCGCCTCGCAAGGAGGCTCCGGCTGCGGCGGCTTCGCCCCGCACGGAGGCTCCCGCCGAGGATGTCCCAGAGGAGCCAGCTGCAGCCTCAACGACGAAGAAGCCGTCCGTGTCTTGGGCACGCGACGTCTTGGAGTTGGGGCTCAGTCGCCGTTTGGGTCCTGAGCTGGAAAAACCGGCCGGCCTACTTACGGGACTGCGTTTCATCCCAGTCGCCAAGTGAGTGCGCTCACCCCTCCTTATTTTCCATAACTATTTCGATTGTCTTTGTTGACTCGATTGATGCGCAGGACCGGAGTGAAAAGGATGGGCCATCCGACCGTGGCTAAGGTGCCACCCGTCATTAGCGAGGAGGACCCTTCCCGCAAGAGGAAGGCGGACGAGGTCGTCGCCTCGGCGGATGGCAGCAAGAAGGCCAAGGGTGATGACGTTGTCACGATTTCTGACGACACAGCGGTCGCGCCGGCCGGGCCCGCGGTGTAGGCAGCCGCGTCTACGAAGGAGGACGCTTCCTTGCCTGGAACGGCGGAGGCGACCTCCCTTGGAGCGGGTGCCTCTATCGCTACCTTCCCCCGCTTCGTGACCAAGGCGGCCACGGCGAGTGGGGCTGCGCCCTCGAGCCACGCTCCTGGGACCGCCGATGCTGAAGTCGACCAACGTCGTGGTCACACGCCCGTTACTCGCGTCCGTGGACGCGATACAACTCCATGGCATGCTTGGCACAGCCATCCAGGTACATCCAGTCCCCGAGGATCAGGTCGGTGCTTTGCAGCGGCTTGATTCTTATAATTTCTCGTCTTTTTATTTTCGCATCCAGTCCCCGAGTGCGCACGCGCTAAATTTTAGCGGGTGGGCACTTAGGAATTTCTTGATCGCCAGTCCCCGAGTGCGCACTCGCTGAATTTCAGCGAGTGGGCACTTAGGAATTTCTTGATCGCCAGTCCCCGAGTGCGCACTCGCTGAATTTCAGCGGGTGGGCACTTAGTAATTTCTTGATCGCCAGTCCCCGAGTGCGCACTCGCTGAATTTCAGCGGGTGGGCACTTAGGAATTTCGTTTTGACTAACTTTTTCGGTGATGTGCAGGGTCTGCAGCTTGAGTCGGCGGACCGATTGGCCGCGAAACCGCGCGCGGAGAGGGAGCTGGCCATCGTCCAGGAGGCGAACAAAGGGCTTCAGGCTGTTGCTGCGAAGGCAGAGGAAGCTCGCCAGGGGCTTGTCCCTGCTGGTGAGTTTGTGGCGGCACGATCTTCTCTGGGTGCCGCTGAACAGCGGATCGCCGACCTCGAGCGCGAACTGCGGGAGGCGAGAGAAGAAGCGAGCTCGGCGGACGGGCGAGCTAAGGCCGCCATTATGGCCGCTGAGGAGGATCGCAAGGTGTCGGAAGTCCTTATTGCTAGGCTTCAAGACGACCACACGTCGCTTCAGTGCTTCATCACGGGACTCGCCCGCCCGTTGCTTGGTGAGTGCATCTTCCATTTCTAATAGTTGTGGTTTTTGTGGTGTCCGTCGTACTTATCATTGTCTTCTACTCGCAGGTCGCATCATTGATATCGAAAGAGAGGCGAGCTCGCTCGACGCGAGGCAGTGCGTAAGCATGCTCGTCGATTCGGCGACGTTGTCAGCGACGTGCATCCGTGCCTACCTCCAAGAAATATCGCCCACGGAGGTGATTCCCAGCGACCTCGTTGAGGTGTGGAAGTATTTCGAGAAGGCGTCCGCGGTCGTTGAGTTCATGACGCGGTCGGCGTTTCGGCGTGGAGCGTCGACGGCACTGAGCCTTGGACTCGCCCACTTCCCCGAAGATTTTGACGTGGACGATGTGACGAGTGGGTATCCATCGTCGACTGGCGCGGTGGAGCTGTCCGAGGTCCTCAAGTTGCAAGAACGTGTCGCCACGTACTCGGAACGTGTCTAGGCAATGGGCGACCTCCTGCCGTACCAGGAGACGGTTGTCGCGCCGAACGACCCCGAGCCGCCGCATCGTGACTTCAAGGTCGAGCAGCCTTTTCGCGCGGCGATGGCGGGTGAACTGACGACGTATCCATCAAACCCATACACGGCGTTCATCCGCAATCGCCGGGATGCTGGCGAGTCGTCATCGAAGCCTGCAGAGTAGGGTAGTTTGCCTTGTGGCGTTAGCGGCAGTTCTGCCACGCGGGCATATTTTGTAACATAAAACAATGCAATATGCGATTGAATGAGACGTCGTGTCTATTTTGGTATTTGTTTGTGTGCTTTTGATTGATGTTGAACGAGTCCCCGAGCGCGTCCGCCCTTTTGTGGGGTTTACCTCGTGTATGATGTATGTGTTGTTGTTATGTGTTTTGATGTTTTAGTCGACTCGCCCGAGCTCGAAGAGCCAGTCGCTAGGCGACTCCCTTGAGTGCTCTGTACTTTACCGTTTTCCCGTGCGCGAACGAGTTCGGGTGGCCGAGTCCCCGAGCGTGGTGCTTGGTAGTTCTAGGCGCGACTTGAGGGTGGTTGAGGACTTAGCGCATTGGTGTGAGCGCGTCACTCCTGCCTGGACCGTGGGGTCAGTCGCGTGGCGAGTCCTGGGCATGCTCTCTTACTTGGCGTTTTCCCTGACCGCTCGCGACGAACTGGTCTTCAGTCCCCGAGCGTGGTACTTAGCCGTTCGAGTCGCTATGCCGAGGATGCGGAGGACCAAGGTCGCTGTGAGAAGCGAGGGCAGTTGTCTTGGCTCGTAGAACCAGTCGAGCTAGGCGACTCCAGTGGGGCTCCGGGTTGGCGTTATTCGTGGACGATGCAAGACCTGAAGTGATTCAGTGCTCTTACACTGCACTACTTAGCTGTGCCGATCGCTGTACCAAAAGTTGACTTCTGCATTTAGCATAACGTTGTTTTTACGAGTGCGAGTGGCACAAGTCATGGAGAGTAGGCGCAATTTGCGGTAACCGTTTCTTTTTATTTCATAGCGACTGGAGAGTACATGTGTGGGGTTCTAGGAGTAGAACTTCCGGAGGAGGTTTACATTCCATGGTCGCTTGACGTCGAGTTCGCCGTCCCCGCGGACGTCGATGAGGTAGTAGGCGTCGTTCCCGAGTACGCGCCCGATAGCGAATGGTCCTTCCCATGGAGGGGAAAGCTTGTGCATGCCCTTCTTGTCCTGGATGAGGCGTAACACCAGGTCGCCTTCATGGAAGGTGCGAGCTTTCACCCGCCGGCTGTGGTAGCGGCGGAGTCCTTGCTGGTAGATGGAGTGCGTGACCGAGCGAGGTCGCGTGCTTCATCGAGTTGGTCGATCCCGTCTTGGCGGGCAAGCTCGTTTGCAGCCTCCGTGTAGTGGACGACCCGCGGCGAGTCGTGTTCGAGGTCGGTGGGCATGACTGCCTCGGCGCCGTAGACCATGAAGAAGGGAGTGAATCCCGTCGCTCTGTTGACTGAGGTGTGGATCCCCCATATGACGGAGGGCAACTCCTCGACCCAGCACCCGGCGGTGCGCTCGAGTGGTACTTGGAGTCGCGGCTTCAGGCCGTGTAGGATGCTTTGGTTGGCCCGTTCCGCCTGGCCGTTGGACTTCGGGTGGGCGACTGACGCGAGGTCGAGCCGGATATGGTGCTCTTCGCAGAATTCGGCCATGGCTCCCTTGGCGAAGTTGTTGCCGTTGTCCGTGATGATGCTGTTGGGGAACCCGTAGCGATATATGAGCTCGCGTAAGAATTTAGTGGCGGTCTTCCCGTCGCATTTCCGGACTGGCTTGGCCTCCACCCACTTCGTGAATTTGTCGACGGCGACTAGCAGGTGGGTGTATGTAACACCCTCAGAATCGGACCTATGCAAGTTTTAGCGAAACCCGCCAAACCCGCATAGAAACGATTCGAAGGTGCCCACCAGGCACTTTCGTGCGGGTGGAAACCAAAGTAATAACATTACACAACAGTCCTCGATGGGACCCACAGAACAGATATATATACAACATCGACTCAAAGAGTCAAGAATACAAATATACGGTACAAAGATCCAAATCACCTTGAAAACGATAGAGCGTCCAGCTATGGACAAGATGCAAATGGGGCTAAGACCCCTGAAGAATAACCAATGGCGTCCATAACCCTGCCCAGGCCAAGCCGGAAGGGTAACCCTGCTAACGGCGACGATCTCAAAACCTGCTTAAACAAAAGGGGTGCCGACAAAGGGCAAAGGAAAAAGAAGGAGCGTCAGTACTGAGGCCAGTACACGGCGAGGCTAGAATTCGGCGGTCCTCGCCTACATAGGTATGGTGGACTGAGCGGCAGCAGCAGCATGCACTAAACAACCTATAGAGACTCGATACAACTGGCGGCTATCAGAGAGGGGTGAGAAAGACCTATTCGGATCCAACCTGATACCAGCATCAAACAAACCCATCCTGGCGTTTCCCCCCTCGACACCGATCGAGGAAGTCAACCGAGGAACTCACACAGTTGGCAGTTTTATTTATTCGGTTATCGTTGCAGCAATTACTAGTCAGGTTAAAGATAGTCGTCCTGATAAAATAAGCAGTGGGCACTTTTAGCTAACCATTCCGTTGTAGTTGCAACAATTACTAATCAGATACAGATAGCATGAGATAAACCCAAAACCCAGCAGTTGTTGGTACTTTTATTCAGCCATTCCGTTGTAGTTGCATTACTTACTAGTCAGGTACAATGGTCGCAAGCGACACGCCAAAACAAGCAATTGTGGGCAGTATTAATTAGACATTCCGTTATAGTGAAGCTGATTACTAGTCATTATAAAGTAAAATTTATAGCAATAAACTTTAGTTATGCTTGTCTATGATCGAGATACTGTGCTCCAAGTCGTCCATATCCGCGGACACGGCTTTCACAAAGTTTTACCCGGCCGGGGTGCACCAATAGCAACACACGCTCGATCAACCTCGGAAAAACCAAATCAAAACCCAACGAGGCTTTCACGACTGAACAATCACAGGATTCAGAAATATTTCAGGGGGCCACCCCATTGAGTAGACCCGCAACGAAGTAAGCTAGCTCCGAGACGGACTCAAGGTCTGCGACAATGGCTGTAAACGACTGGGAACCCCAAACGGGGCTTGTCGATACCGCGAAAACATTCCGCTTACCTAAACAGTACAGTGTGCAGTACCTCGCACAATCGTAAATAAAGCAGTAAAGCATGGCATAAGTACAGGATAGTAATAAAGCCTCAAACTACTTTGTGGCCCCAAGAAATAAGACTGAATCAAGCTCTGGCTCAGGGGGGTCCCATATACCTCCCGGATGTGGATAGCGCGATAAATCAAGGAACAGGTATCAAGTACTCGGGGTCTTACGGGACACAAGTGGGCGTTCGGAAACCAAATATTTTCTATCACCCACCGATGCCTCTGCTTATTTCAATTTTAGTTGTTAAACAGGAATTAAAGTGAGCAATAAGTAAAACTATGATCATCTCCAACAACAACATGCGGCAATACATCAACAACTGTGGCATATGGCAACACGCAACAGCACTTGAGCAAGCGACTACGACGCGCGAGTCCAACTATCTACCAAACAACAGGGAATAGGGTGTGTCCAAGGCAATATACGGCTGCAAGGGATATCACGGGTACGAAAACTAGAGCATCGCAACACAGATAGCAATAGATCAACAGGAGGGAATAAAGACTATAAAAGTAAGATGGGTAGAAAAGGGGGAGATGCTCGCCTGAAAACATTGTCGAAGGGTCCAACCGAAGATCGGGGCGAAGCTCACATCAACTCAACGGCCTTATCCGCGAAGAACCAAAACACTAGAAGAAACACCGGATGCAATATTTAATACAACGGCAGAAGATCGGCATGATGCATGCATGATGGATGACATGGCAAGGGTGCGATGCAATTAGGTCAGATTAAGCGGAACCGGGGTCCCGACAATTAGT
Source organism: Avena atlantica (assembly GCA_910589765.1). NCBI lineage: Eukaryota > Viridiplantae > Streptophyta > Magnoliopsida > Poales > Poaceae > Avena > Avena atlantica. Next base: position 415,292,303 of record OU342738.1, on the reverse strand, counting down.
TAGGTGGTTCATGTTATTTATCTACCCCGCAATTTAACTGTTGTTTAACAAGGCAGAATATATCACCGGTTCGCTACACAAGTTTAAATGAGGCCGATATGAGACTATATTTGCCCGCATATGGGCCCCATATTTAATTAGAGGTGAATCGGCCTAAGGCCCCCAAACCACAGATATGCATGCGAGATGACAATTAAATATGCAACAAGTTGTTATTATGTTATAAAATAGGGTTTTCGGAAAAGGGGTTCACACATTAGGGTTCGACGAACTTGGTGTTCCGGGGTTCGGGGTCGGTCTCAGGGTCCAGGGTTCAGCGGATCTTGGTCCGGGGTTCAACGGGATCGGTCTCGACGGGAGCGTTCTCGGATAACAGAGGAAGGTCTTGTCGCGTCCGTGGTGGTCGGCCATGATTACGGTCTTGTCGTCTCACGGCAGAGATCTTGGGGTTCGAGGGGTCCGCGGAATCGGAACGGTCTTCATATTCCGTGAGGGAGATCATGGCGTCGGTGTGGTCAATCTTGTCGGCTCCACGGTTTCGGTCTTCGGGATCCAGGAAGGAGGCCTTCGGATCCTCGTGTCCGTGACGGAGTACTTGGCGTCCTTGAAGGCGTCCTTGGTGCTCCGTGATGAAGAACTTGTCGCGTATGCGGTCTTCGGGTCGAAGGACTTGACTCGCCAGGGTTCGGTCTTCCGATTCCGGGATGATCGGATTCCCGGGTCTCGACATCTTTGGTTCCATGTAGGCGATCTTGGCGCTCCCTTGCAGAGTACCCGTCGTCCGTCTTTCGTCGACGTAAAACACTGGGGCGGAAATAGCCGATGCCATAACCCACTAGATCAACTGGTCGGTCTTGACTGTTGCAGACACACGAAGAACATGTTGTTTCTTGTCGAAGATCTTGGATCCTGGCTTCGGTTGACCTTGGTGTTTTCAAAAAAAAGCAGACGGAGATCTTGTCGAACACTTGGTGGGCAGCAACTGTTGCAGACTTGCGAGGTGGGGAGCAGCCCGAACGACGAGGTAGAAAGCGGCGGTGGCCGAGGCCAACGGTGGACGGAGGTCACTGCTGCAGTGACGGCGCCGGGAAGCGGGGCGGTTGCAGGCGGGGAGCTGGGCGGCGGAGACGGCCGGGAGAGGGCGAGGCGGGCGGCGCGGAGCGGCTCGGGGCGGAGGAGCTTGCAGAGGAGCAGCGGGCTCGAGGCAGAGGGACGCCGGCGGCTCGACGGAAGCGGGCGGGACGCGGCCGGGGGGAGGGGTGCGAGCGAGATGGTGCCGGAGGGGGGAACGGCGGTGCCGGCGAGCGCGCTGCGGCGGCGGAGGAGGACTGGCGGCGGGCGGCGCTTCGGCGGGGTAGGGGCCGACGCGGGGTGAGCGTGGGCGGCGGAGACGGCCAGGAGATGGGGAGGGGCTGCCGGGGCTGGGAGAGAGGGGAGGAGGAGAGCGACGCGCAGCCGGCGACTGGTGCGGGGGCGGAGCGGCGTCGGGGCGGGGCCGCGCGCCGGCGGGCGGCGGGGCGAGGTGGTCCGGCGGGCGAGCTCGAGTTCGGCGGCGACGGGGGCCCGCGGGGCGGCCGGAGGAGGGGGGGAACGCGAGCAGGGCGCAGGCCGGCGGCTCGCGGTGGCGGCGCGCGGGGACGGAGAGGCGGCGGCGCAGGTGGCTCGGGGAGGTGCGCGCGGTGGCTCGGGGCTTGACGGGCGGGGAAGATGCTCAGAGAGAGAGAGGAAGAACGGGACACGGGGGGCGGGGGAACAGGGGCCAGGGTGGGACCGGTGGCCAGGGGGGGCTGCCGGCTAGGCGTGCGTTGCATGTGTGCGTCGTGTGGGGTGGGGCCAGCTGGGGTTGGTGGGTTGTGTGTGTGGAGGGTGGCTGAGAGGGGAGAGAGAGAGGAAAAAGGGGAGAGAGGCTGGGGATGACGTGGCGGAGGGTGATTGGGTGAGGGAGAGGGGGAAGATGAGGTGGCGAGGTCTGATTGGCCAGAGTGAGGTGGAGGCAAGGGTGGGTAGGAAGTTGGGTAGCTATAGGAATAAGGGGTGGGACTGGTTGGACCGTTTTAACAATTCTGGGGCGGTCGTTCGGGTCGATCGGCCCGTTCGACTGCTCCGGCCAAAATAATTTAATATTTTTATTTGGTTACAACGAACTTTGTAGATAGTTTTGGACAAACAAAATATCCGGCAACATCCGGGGTTTTGCGTTTGAATAAAGAGGGGGAATTTTAGAAAACAAAACGGGCTTTGCGAAAATAGTTTTGGCCAACAATGCATGATGATGACGATGCAATGCACAAATTCAATGCGATTTTCTAGTAGTGGTTTTTGCGGGATGCCACAGTGTAGCCGGAGGGGGCCTTCTTGAAGGGGCCTACCATGTCCATGCCCCACACAGCGAATGGCCAGGTGATGGGGATTGTTTTGAGCGCCGAGCTCGGTACGTGCGTCTGGTAGGCGTACTTCTGGCACCCGTCGCATTGCTGGGCGATGTCGACAGCGTCGGCGTGTGCGGTGGGCCAGTAGAAGCCGTGTCGCATAGCCTTGGCGACCAGGGAGCGAGCGGCGGCGTGGTGGCCGCAGTCACCTGAGTGAATGTCGTGGAGGATTTTGCGTCCTTCAGCTGGTTGGACGCAGCGTTGGAACACGCCGGTGACGCTGCGCTTGTGGAGCTCGCCGTCGATGATGGTGTAGGACTTGCATCGACGAGCGATCATTCGAGCGTCTGTCTCGTCTGCTGGCAGGGTGCCTTCTTCCAGGTAGGCGATGTAGGGCTTGGTCCAGTCGTCTGGCTCGTTGACGAGTGCAACCAAGGCTGCCTCTGGTTGTAGTGGGACCCCAATGTCGATCTCCCTCGGGGGAGAGACTGATGGCTTGGTAATCGTGTCGAGGAAAACGCCGGCGGGAGGCGCGAGTCGAGCCGAACCGATGCGGGAGAGTGCGTCGGCCTCCTCATTCTTTCGCCTGTCGATCCACTCGACAGAGTAGCTGGTGAAGTGGCCGCCCAACTTTCCACCGCTTGGCGGTACGCCGCCATGGTAGGGGAGACGGCGTCGCAGGTGCCGGCGACTTGCCCCGCGACAAGGTCGGAATCTCCGTAGCAGTGGAGGCGATGGACGTTCATCTCCTTGGCGGCTCGCATGCCGTGGAGTAGGCCCTCGTATTCAGCCATGTTGTTGGTGCAGGGCGTGAAGTCGAGGCAGAGGATGTAGCGGAGCTTGTCGCCCTTTGGTGAAGTCAACACTATCCCTGCGCCTACACCGTCCGCGTTCTTGGAGCCGTCGAAGTGCAGGCTCCAGTAGTGGAGGTACGGCAGCTTCTCTGGCTGCTGGGCCTCCTCCCAGTCGGCGATGAAGTCTGCCAGTGCCTGTGACTTGATCGCCTTTTGTGGCTCGTATTTGATGTTGTGGATGCCGCTCTCGACGGCCCACTTGGCGACCCTCCCGGTCGCCTCGCGATTGCGGATGATGTCTTGCAGTGGTGCTGAGGAGACGACCGTGATCGGGTGCTCCTGGAAGTAGTGCGGCAGGCGCCGCTGAGCCCTGAAGACCGCGTATACTAGCTTTTGGTACTGTGGGTACCGCTGGCGTGACTCGGTGAGGACCTCGCTGATGTAGTACACCGGCCGCTGAACCGGGCGCTCCTTTCCTTCCTCTGGTCGCTCGACGACCATCACGGCGCTGACGGCACGCTCGGACGCCGCGACGTAAACCATCATGGGTTCTTTGTCGGCGGGGGCGGCGAGTAGTGGTGCGGCGAGTAGCACCTTTTTGAGGTCACGGAGCGCGTCGTCCGCCTCCTTGTCCCACTGGAAGGTGGGGTTCTTGCGCATCAGGCGGTATAGGGGCATCGCCTTTTTGCCCGGGCGGGGGATGAAGCGACTGAGAGCCGCTACTCGCCCGGCCAGCTTCTGGACGTCGCGCAGGCACTCGGGTTTGCCGAGCCGGGCGATCGTGTCGATCTTTGTGGGGTTCGCCTCGATCCCTCGTTTGGAGATGACGTACCCCAGTAGTTGTCCGGCGGGTACACCGAAGGTGCACTTGCCTGGGTTGAGCTTTATCTTGTATCTTCGCAGGTTGGCGAAAGTTTCCGCCAGGTCGGCGAGTAGGTCGCCTTGGCGAGCGGATTTCACGACCACGTCGTCGATGCAGACGTGGATGTTGCGGCCAATTTGGCTCGCGAGGCATTCTTGCATGCACCGCTGGTAGGTCGCCCCGGCGTTCTTGAGACCGAAGGTCATGGCGGTGTAGCAGAAGGCTCCGAATGGCGTGATGAACGCCGTCTTCTCCTCGTCTTCGGCAGCCATTTTGATCTGGTTATACCCAGAGTAGGCGTCGAGGAAACATAGCGACTCCGAGCCCGCGGTTGAGTCGATTATCTGATCGATCCGCGGGAGGACGAACTGCTCCTTTGGGCAGGCGTCGTTCAGGTTTGTGTAGTCGATACACATTCTCCAGGTCCCGTTCTTTTTCTCGACCAATACTGGGTTTGCCAGCCACTTGGAGTACTTTATTGGCCGGATGAAGCCGGCGACGAGTAGCCGCTGCACCTCCTCGGCGATTGCTCGACGGCGCTCTTCATTGAAGGGCCGCAGCGACTGCTTGACAGGTCGCACTTTGGGGCCGGCGTTTAGCTTGTGCTCAGCGAGCTCCCTAGGGACACCGGGCATGTCAGAGGGTTTCCATGCGAAGATGTCCCTGTTCTCACGGAGGAACTCGATAAGCGCGCCTTCCTATGCTGGGATCATGCCCGTCCCGATCGTCACCGTCTGGCTGGAGTCGCCTGGTACCAGCTCGACGGTGCGGGTGTGCGTCGTGGCCTCAAAGGTTGAGGTGTTTGCGCCCTCTGAGTTGGGCTTCTTGAGTATGGTGGGGTCGTCGTTGTTGACCCTGCTCGCGTACTTGGCGAGCTCATCGGCGTGGTTGGTCTCCGCCGCGATGACGGCGTCGGCGAGCTCGGCTCCTTTGGCCTCGCACTCGGCGGCCATGTCGGGGTCGCCGTTGATGGTGATGACGCCACACGGCCCGGGGAGCTTCATCGCGTTGTACGCGTAGTGGGGCGCTGCCATGAATTTAGCGAACGCCTGGCGCCCCAGGACGCAGTGGTAGGGGCTGTCGAAGGGCACCAGCTCGAAGACGATCCGCTCGGTGCGGAAGTTTGCCGGTGTGCCGAAGGTGACTGGCAGCGTGACCTTGCCGATCGGGTACGCCTTCCGACCGGGGACGATGCCGTGGAATGTGGTGTGGGTCGTCTCGATCATCGACTGCGGGAGCCGCAGCCGCCTGAAGGTGTCGAGGTAGAGGATGTTGATGGAGCTGCCGCCGTCCATCAGTGTCTTGGGGAGCCAGTAGTCGCCAACCTTGGGCTTGACCACCAAGGCGACTCGTCCTGGGTACTCGATGCGCGGCGAGTGGTCTTGGCGGCTCCAGGTGATGGGCTGCTCCGACCAGTTCAGGAACTGGGGGACGTCTATTTGGGCCACCGCGTTGACGGCGACGGCGCGGGCGATGACCTTCTTCTCGCGCTTCGTGTTGAAGCTTGTGAAGGTGTGGAGCGAGCCGGCTACTTTGCCGAATTTTCCGCCGTTTGGCGGGTCGTTGTCGGGGTCCTCCCGCGCTCGCCGTGCCTTCTCGATTTCCCTGAGGGTGTGGCAATCGGCGGTGGTGTGCGTTGCGGGCTTTCCTTCCCTGCTATGGAACGCACATGGTTGGTTAAGGAGGGCCACGGGGTCGAACCTTGGCTTGTTCTTGTAGTTGCCGCCGTCGCGGCGTTGCCCTCCGTCGCGTCGGAAGCTCTTGGGCTCGCGCTGCGCGTGCCAAAGTCGACTTGCCCGTCACTGCGGCGCTTGCCAGTGAGGCGAGTGCAGCTGTAGCGTAGGTCGGTTCGGCGTCCGCCGTCGTTGCTGCCCGTGCGGCGTTGACCTCCTGACTCGTCGTTAGTTTCCTGGTTTGGGTCTTCCTCGGCGTACCGTTTGGCGATCTCGAGGAGGTCGGGGATGTTGTCGAGTGTGCGGGAGTGTCGCTTGAGCTTGGCGACTAGGGGCTCGTAGCGGCACGAGGTCTTGAAGCAATGGATCGCGGTGTCCGGGTGGATGCCGACCGCGTTGTACCAAAGCTCTTGCCACCGTTGGACCCAGTTGCGGCTCGACTCGCGGGGTCTCTGGACGCACCGTTCCAGGTCCTCAATAGTGGTGGCGCGGGTGTAGGAGCACTCGAAGTGCCTGACGAAGGCGTCGCGCATTTCCTCCCAGGAGTCAATACTGTCCTGGGGAAGGGTGTTGATCCACTGCATGCACGTCCCCTCCATCATCAGGGGGAGGTAACGAGCGGCTAGCAGGTCAGTATGGCCTGCGATCCCCATCTCCATGAGGTATGTGTCGAGCCAGACGGCGGGGTCGTACGAGGAGTCGTACTTTTCTATCTCTTTTGGCGCCTTGAAGTTTGGCGGATACTTCTCGCCTCGGATCATTGGTCCGAAGCACTTTGGCCCGAGTCGGCTGAGCGACCCCATGGGCTCGCCGTCGCGGCGATTGGTTAGGGTATGTCGCAGGTCGTCGGGCTGGCATGCGTGCCAGCTTTGGTTGTTGATGATGTGGGTGCGGGCATCGATGGGTTGCCCGTTGGCGGCGACAAGGTTGGTTGCCGGCCTGGGGTCGTTGGTGGAGAGTGCCGCGTTAGCAGGTCGGTATTGGGGCTGCAGTGGCTCTGGTGGCGGGCAGTTGAGGGTGTTCGCCGCCGCTGGGCGGCCGCTGGAGGCCGCTCTGCTTCCCGAGGAACGCGAGTATACTCGACCTACCGAGTCGGTGCCCGCTCTTTGCTGCTCGACGGCCTTTGCGAGCAGGGCCCTGACGTATTGGATCTGTAGGGCGCCGTCGCCTGTGGCTGTGATGCTGTCGGCTGCTGCTCGTCCTGCCACGAGGTTGTCCATTGGGGTGGAGAACAGTGGGAGGCCGTTTGCGTCTCGCTCCCGTGAGGAGACTACTATCTGCGGCTGGTCCCTGGGAGGGGTGCGGTTTGGTGGTGGTGGGGCGCCCCTCGCCGTTGATCCTGGCGGGGGCCGGGCGCTTCCTCCTGGTGGCGCGTTCTCGCAGATCGCGCGTTCGGCCACGCGGGCCGGGTCGTTTTCTTCGTCGAAGTTCAGGGCACACCCTTGAATGGTGGGGTTCAGGTGTGACCTGATCCGCTGCTGGTGGTAGCGTGATAGCTCCTGCGCCGTCACCTGCTCGAGGCGAAAATTTTCGCGCTCGGCTTGCTCCTTGCGCACCGCCTCCGCCAGTTTCAGGCGGAGTTCCTCGACCTCCGTTGCCGTGGCGTTAGGAGGGATTGGGGTGGAGAAAGGATCCTCCGGCGGATCGGCGCCGGTGGCCATGTAGGTCGCGGCGTGGCGACCGGTTCCGTCGCGGAGGTCGGCGGAGTTCTCCGACCCGGAGTCGAATTCGAAGATCCCGAGGATGGAGGGGTCCTCGAAGTCTCCCGCGTTGGAGACCTGGGCGATGGAGCCCGCGGACGAGGCCACAGTGATGGATCTGGCGAATGACGCCAGGGTCGCCGAGTCGGCGTCGTCGGTGAGGGCCGCATCCTCTGCGGCCGCTGAATTCCTGGCCACGTTGCTGTGGGCCGAGTTGTACTCGGAGGCGAGGCGGTGGATCGTGCGGATCTGGCTCTTGCAGAGCCGATCACGTGGCGGCGACTCGCGGATGCGAGCCGAGTCCTCCGAGACGATGACGTCGGTGAGGCCGACGAAGAGGCTGATCGTGCCGATAGGCAGGATCACGCTGTGCGTGACGGGTCGCGCCGCCGGGACGTAGCTGCTCGGCAAGATCTGGAGCATCTCGCCGATCGCTATCATGCGGCCGGTGGCGACCGTCTCGTTGATGGGAAGATTGGATCTCGCCGCAGAACACCGGCCAGATCGGCCAGGCCCCACGGTGGGCGCCACTGTCGTAGGAATGGTTACGGCAGACGCTGCAATCGGCAGCGAGTAGTAGAACGAGGGGCAAGGGCGGCCAGCCATCTGCGGTGCGAGATGAGGGCAAAGACACAAGGTTTTACCCAGGTTCGGCCCCCCGGAGGGTAAAGACCTACTCCTGCTAGATTGTATTATGGAGGTGTTACAATGGGCGAGCTCGGCGGCTAGGCGGCGAGTCGCTTGGGGGTATGAGGGAACGTGTCTCTACTCACCCTATAGGGAGGTTTATATAGGCTCACCTCCCCTAGGGTTTACATATCTCAACCGATTCGGTTAAAGCTTTAGTAGTCGTTTAACCTCACCCGACTGGGCCTATCTACTCGCCTGGGCCTTCAGCTTCCAGTCGCTCAGTTCCTGGCTGGGCTTCGATCCACTCGCCATCCTGCAGGCCCACTCGCCGGGTCTTGGGCCAGTCGGAAACGTCCTGCTGGGTATACCCCGGTAGGCATATCCCCATCAGGCCGGAGTTCGGACGACGATGGCGACCAAACGGCGGCGAATCTCGCCAAACCGCAAAAAGGAAAAACGCAGAGGGTTGTGCGGGCTACCTTTTTCGTTTAGCAAGCTCGCACGGAGGCGGCCTACAGCGCGCGGGGCACGACAAAAAACAGAGGCGGGACGGAAGCTGCTGCAGCTGCTGCTGTCTGCCAGAGCGCGGCGCGCGGCGGTGCACGGAGGCTGCTCGACGGAGCGCGGCGGCGTTGCGGCGAGCTAGAGAGGAAAAGGGGATGTCCAGGAGGAAGATGGTACTCACGGGAGTGCGCCCGCGAAGCCGTGGGAGCAGCGGTGGCGGGGTACTGGCGCAGTGCTCGCGGCACCGAGCTTTGGGAGCATGGCGTCTACGGCGGCGCGGCGGCAACTCCGGCGACCTTCCGATGAGGGTCACGTACAGGTCGAAGAAGAGGAGGCCAGGGAGCCTCCTGGCGCCAGGCACAGGCCCGGTGGCCATCATCTCGAGTCGGCATAGGGGAAGGCCGAGCTAGGGTTTTGGGGCAGCATGGAGGTGGCCATGGCCAAGGTTGGGGAAGTAGGGAGGAGGGAGAGGGATCTGGGCGCCTCCTGGGTAGCTCGGAAGTGGTTAGATGAGGGAGGAGGTAAGAGCACATGGGGTGGTGGTGGCTTTGCAAAAAGAGAGGAGGAGGTGATCGGGTAGATATTCTCTCCCTGCTTCTTCTCCTTGTCTTGAAGCCAAAGAAAGAAGTGGGGCAGAGGAGGGGTGTGACATGGTGGTGCTGGTTGTTGGCTGCTGGTGGACCAAGGTGAGGCCGAGGTGGCTGGCTCGGGCAGGGCAGGGGCAGGGGGCTGCAGCTGGGACCAGAGAGAGGAGAAGGGGAGGCTCGGGTGGGGCCTTGTGGCAGCGAGAGAAGGAGAGAGGGAGGGTGGCATGGAGCTAGGGTTGGAGGAGGAGGGTAGCTCGGCCAGGGGGAGTAGGGTGGCTAGGTGGGGCCTGCATGGTAGGGAGAGGGGCATATGGGGGTAGATCATGGTGGTGGTAGGGTTAGAGATGGAAAAAGAGAGAGGGGGTTTAGGGTTTAGATGAGGTGTTAGGTGTTAGGAGAGAGGATAGAGAGAGCTTTGGTATGCATGATCAAGAGAGAGAAAATATGGGCATGGGGATGGTCTTGCATGGCACTACACAAAAGAGGTGGATGAGGTTTGATGGCACAAGGCAAGAAACAAAGCAAGGTAGCAAAGATTGAGAGAAAGAGAGAGATGAGAAGATGATCCACTCAAAAACAAATAAAACCAAAAGAGGACAAAAGATGGTGATGGTTGCATGGCCCATGCAAAATATTAATGCTAGGTTTCATCTTGTGAATACAAAATAAATATCCATAGCATTTATACATATGCATTCCAAAAATAGGGAATAAGCCAAGCTAAAAGAAGTGAAAGGATGCCCCATGTGGAGTAGATGGAGATGACCATATTTGAATAAAAATGGGACTTGCTAGTGTGTATGTGCCACTAGGTATTTAGTAAGCCCAAAAATATCCCAACATGATAATAACCCCAAAACAACCCATATGGAAGCTAGAAAAGGGTTCCACTCACAAGGCATGCAAAGGTGGCCATGTGGCTCTCATAAACCAATAATGTGGAAACAATATGGTGCATATATGAGAGCAGGTGGAGTTAGAAGTAGATCCATCCCAACCCATATGAGCTAGAGATGAAAACAAAATGAATTGCAAAGATCACATGTGGTAGGGTGGTGGAATTATGGGGTGGTGACAAGAAAGGTGGTGGAGTGGAATAAAAGATATGCCCCCAACTCAACTTGGGCATTAACCAATATATCAATAACCAAATACAATATCAAGAGGCAAATACAATTAATAATGCATATGAGAGAAGAACCAAAGAAAGAGGGTTTTATATGATGCTCAAATGCAAGGTGGCATGATGACATGAGCATGATATAATTATGATGCAACAATTATATGTAAGAAGTAGCATTTATATAGACTAGGCTAGTAGCATTGCAATTGTTAGACAATTGGGATGCTACAACTCTCCCCCACTAAACAAGAATCTCGCCCCGAGATTCCTAGGAAAAAGAAAACAACACAAGGAGAGGCTGGTGTCCGAACGAAGGTGACCCTCACGTTCCCAAGTTGATGAACAACGGAATGGTGCGACCACTACACCTTGCAAAACTTGCTAGACTTGTTGCGAGTCTTGCGTTTTGCTTGAGAAACAACGGGTTAGAAGAGTTGAAGGATTGTCGTGAGACAAGAAGGATAGGATGGGCATAGCTCCGGTTTTCCCAAGAATCATGATAAAAGAATATAACCACTTGTGAAAGAAAAGGAGAAGATGATGTATCATGGATAAAGAAAGACACACCATTAAGATTAAAGATTTACTGATACGAGAGAGGATGAATCTTTGTCTCGCCGGAAGAAAAGAGCTAGATTGGAGAGGTTTTGAACCACTATTACAATAGCATCGTATCTTCTCTCGGATTTGAGAAAAGAAGTTCGGAAACAATATTGCCTTCAAACAATAGAGTCCCTTGATAACAACAGAAAGATTTAGTTAGACATCGTCGGATTAGATTCTTGTTGCGCCGGTAAGATACAAGGATCACGCAATTTAGGTGCGCAGATATAACTTCCAGAGATGGATGTGAAGCTAGATCATGGTGGAATCCCGAGAAGCAAAGAATATAGAGGATCTGGAGTTTATTGTAGAGATACTTATTGCTTTCTTTATCCTTGAGGCTAACGCAATAGATTTGCGGCTGATGGCCTCAACCATAATTGGCTTTACCACAGAAAAAGAATTGATGAAACAAAGAGAGAGATAGTTTCCTTTCATCTTGTTTGGGGATATCGAGCATCGGTAGAAAGACGAGGATAGAAAAAGGTTTGCGTTTTTTTCCACCAGATGATTGAGGATTTTGCTCCGTGTAGAAAGGGTGAGATCACCAACAAGAGATTATTGATTACTTTCTTCGAAAGAGCACTCCGGAAAAACAAGGACGGAAGTAAAAGTATCAAGGGATAAAGGCCACTTCTAACTTCCGTGGAATGAGTGAAATGACATTAATTCACCAATTCAATGTACAAGAGCGAATGATAAGAGTAGTGGTATGGTAGATACTCCATCCCACACTCAAAGCATTACTCCGCACATGAATAAGAAAACCATGCAACCCAACTACCGAAACAGACTGAAGGTATTGACAAGAAGAGCTCGTGGAACTCCGTAAGAAAAAAAGATTGATGCAAACGATTCACCGGATCCAAGATAGATAAGGGTGATGATGTTGTCGTCATATCATAAGTAACCAGCCACCGGAAAGATATGAAGGAAGATCACGGAGACAACTGCAAAATTTCACAGATATAGAAAAATATAGCACCACTTGAACAGAAGGAATACAAGATCTGGAAGGTCTTCATGGCCTCCGGTGGATTGAGCATAGACGATAGAGCGAGAGGGTTTCAAGAGATTACTTAACGAGATTGAGGTGAAAGAACTCCATGTTCTTCTTGAAATGATTGAGAGAGATTTAGCCGCCTTGAGGAAATCTTCAGCGGAACGACGATGATAACTTTCCAACAAGGAACAACTCCGGATTGGTTGAAGATGGAGGATGGAATTAACAATGGACTTGCTGATTCCAGAGTTGAAGTAATGTATTTAGCAGAAGGACGTGGTCGAGATATGTGACTTCAAAAAGTCAGAACTCTCACTTTGAGACTTTGCACACAGGCAGTTCTCACGAAGCTCGAGAGAAAGAGACACAGATGATCTTCCATGTCCTCCCATAGATATCGAATAGGCAAGCATATTATCAACATATACCACCATGGATTAACAAGATATTCCCAGAATACCAAGTTCAAGAGGCGGGAGAACGAACAAATGCTCGGAACACTTTCTGAGCTCAACGCTCTTTGAAAGATCAACGTTACGAGTAAGGATTCCTGTTGAAGAAGATGCGCTGGAAGAATAGGTTATCTGGTCCTTCGGAAGAAAAAGAGATGTCACCTGGTTCACATTGTCGATCGGATCACCGGTTACAAAGACAAAGAGATCTTGGATAAGAACCGATGATAGCTCATACCTTAAGCAAAGCTATCAGAGACGAAAAGATGCAATTCCCTCGTATCCAGGAGAATTGTGCAGATATGGGGTTCAAAAGGATGTGCAGCATGATGGACAGATGATAGACCGCCGTAGTGCTTGGAGAAACTCTGGATTGCCAAAGATGCTTGAATATGCATAGATATGATCGCGGTGTACTCAAAATCACAGGAGATAACCGTCACCATTTGGAGGATAGTGGTGCTTGCATTTTCCATATTCCACTCAAGATAAGTGTCATATAGCTATGCCGAGAACCAAATTACAATCACCAGCATCGGATCGACACATGTTATGTAATTAGCCCAAGAGAATTGGAGATGAAATGAAACTATAGGATTAAGCGCCGGTGACAAAAAAAATGAGTTAGCATGGACATGCTGATAAAAGGGAGATAGATAATGTTTCACACACGACTGAAAGGAGTGTGGAAGCACAGATGTATCAAAGAAAAATTTTCCGCATTTTTCGGCATTAAAATACCAATAGATGCGCAAAAACACTTATCAGGTAGCGATTAGCAACTGATGGTTTCACAGAATGTGGAGTTGCTAGAAGGAAGGACACCCTTAAGAAGATGACACCGGTTAACAAGGAGTCAGATAGATCACGCCGGTATTCAAAAGCCTGTCAGTATGGAATATACCAACAGTTGATAACCAAAGGCAGATAAAGATAACATGTTGGATACAACAGATAGACAAGGAATTACACACACACACACACACTTTCTATGGTACTACGGAAACCCAGAACACGTGAATCCTAGTTTGAATTTTAAGAAGAGGATTGAAAACGTTACACTTCCTTACCAGAAAAGGGTGGGTGGGTGGGTAAGAAGAAAAATGGAAGCAGTCCTACTCTCGCGTTTTGTTTTTCCCTAGTATACATAGCTACCAAAAATATTTGCTAGACTGACAACGGCCATTTAGCTGAGACCCTGAAGGGCGGGATGGCTCTGATACCAATTGTAACTACCTCGGTGAATTACGCTCCTAGTTACAAGTCTGGACGAGCGGAAATAGTTAAAATAGTACGGTGGGGCCCAAATGCCACTCACAGGTAGACCTTTCGGCCGTCCTAACCATTTCCAAACATCGGGACAAGAACGGGCGGCGTAATCGGCAGGCGAAGGGATCAACTACATACACAAATGAGTATGTATGCAAGCCACCATACAATAGTCCTCAGAGCCATTCCATCTAAAAGAAATAGAAATATTGCAACGCCATACGGCAAGATCCAAATATCCTAGATAGATATATAGTTTAGGATATCTCCTCATACATCAAACATCAGAGTATCCGGCGGAAGCGGAAAACAAGATCCGAGTACGGATAAGAAGCAAATCGGCATAAGATGCCCCATAAATAAACACATCCCGCCCACAGATCTCACGGATCCCCGTTCCCGGAATCTCTACACCGAATGATCGTTGTCCACATTGTCCGTCTCCTCCACCCAGTATCCATCTTGTGAGTGTACCTGTTCATCTGAATCAAATAATTTATCGTGTGAGACCCTAGGGGTACTCAGCAAGTCTTTATGCCTCTAAAGGGGACACAACCTGGGTGACGCAATTGCAGCAAAAGATAATACCTAACAATTCTATAGATACTCGCTAACCATCCGCCTAACCAAAGATAGACGGATGTCCGTGAATTAATAACAACTAACAGATCCATCCTCCTCCTCGCTTACCAACGAGGAAGCGGACGAACACCCCCCATCCGTTGGCACTTTTATTATCCATTCCATGAGTGTTGCACTATTTACTAGTCAGTTACTTAGTCAAATTAAAAGCGGTACTTTAGTTATACTTGTCTATGATCGAGAAACTGTGCTCCAAGTCGTCCATAACCGCGGACACGGCTTTCAGAAAGTTTTACCCTGCAGGGGTGCACAAATAGCAACACACACTTGATCAACCTCGGAAAAACCAAATCAAAACCCAACGAGGCATTCACTACAAAGCAATCACAAGATTCAGAAATATTTCAGGGGGCCACCCCATTAAGCTACCCGCAACAAAGTTAGCCGACTCCGAGACGGACTCAAGGTTTGCGTCAGTGGCTGTAAACGACTGGGAACCCGAAAATGTGACTGGGCTTGTCGATACCACGAAAACACTCCGCTATCCTAAACAGTACACGTGATTCCTCGCACAATCTTAAATAAAGCAGTAAAGCATGGCATAAGTACAGAATAGTAATAAAGCTCCAAACTACTTTGTGGCCCCAAGAAATAAGAATGAATCAAGCTCTGGCTCAGGGGGGTCCCATAAGCCTCCCGGATGTGGATAGCGCGAATATTCAAGGAACAGGAATCAAGTACTCGGGGTCCTACGGGACACAAGTGAGCATGAAAAACCAAATAGCAGATATTGCTCACCGGTGCCACTTTCATTAGTTATCCCATTACTACTCAGGTTAAGTTGTTTAGGTACCTCGTTATCCATCAGACACTCACATACCCTACACATGCTGTTCTACGACTCGCATGGCTCAAACAACTCCTGTAGTAATGGCTCATGGGATGGAGGAACAAGCTTCGGTGGGGTTTAAAAGTAAAGGCTATGCAATACTTGGGATTCAGATTGATGCAATCGCGACTCAATGATGCAAGAATAAGATAGAGGCAATAGGTACTATATGTATGCAAGCATGTGGTAGTGCTTGCCTGGCAGCCCAGTTGAAGCGAGAGAAGGATCTGGGTAGTGCTCCTGGGTTTCTTGATATATCCCATGCTCAGCGTCTATTCGAAGAAGAACCAAACGAACAAGGGCCAACATAAATAAAGTGCACAAGCATATGAATAAAATGCGACAAGCAAACAATCATGCCATGATGAATGATGCACAATTTGCATGGCAATAATGTAGCATGGCATGGGGTGAGGTGTGGAATACAACAAATAAGCATTTTATTGAGTTTTGGTCACATTTTATACTCCAATAAGTTGCTGTATACTTTATATTTATATGATGCATGCTGCAATTCAGAACATGGAATGCATAAACAGAAAGGTCTCGTCGAGCTGATCATTTTAGACATATCATTTGTCAAATTTGGAGTTATAAAACTAAAGTTATTAATTATTTAAGGAAAAGGGCATTTTATTGTAATTTTGATCAACTCGAAAATTAAAGTGTTCAAACATTATTTTGAAGGGCATATTTGAATTCCTCATATTTTTCTGATTTCAAAACATGTATTACATGTTGAATTTGGAATTATATTTTAAAAGTTATTTGAAAACAGATTTGAAATTGAATTTTAAATTAATTTGAAAAAGGTTTAAATTAAACAGCCACGCGGAAAACATTTTTTATACTCAGGCAGAGCCAGCCACTGACGCTGACGGGTGGGACCGATGCTGACTCAGCAATAGCCGACACGGCGGGGTCTGGGCCGGACTTTTCTTACCACGCGTTGTCTAGCCACCGAGACCGACACGTGGGACCGGCCGATCCGCGGGGCCACTCACGCGCACGGCCAGCCGGTGGGCGACACGTGGGCGATCCAGGGGAGCGCGGGTTGAGAAGCCACAAAGCGCGGGGGCCTTACTGTAAAGTGTCACTACGGCTGACAGGTGGGGCTCCGGGGACGGCGGGTTCAGGCGGGAAAAAGGGGAGGGTTATATCCGAAAAAACGTCGTTGCCGCCGGACTGTCTGCTGCGCGCCGATCTGCAGAGAACAGGGGATCGGCCGGAGTTCGGACGACGATGGCGACCAAACGGCGGCGAATCTCGCCAAGCCGCAAAAAGGAAAAACGCAGAGGGTTGTGCGGGCTACCTTTTTCGTTTAGCAAGCTCGCACGGAGGCGGCTTACAGCGTGCGGGGCACGACGAAAAACAGAGGCGGGACGAAAGCTGCTGCAGCTGCTGCTGTCTGCCAGAGCAAGGCGCGCGGCGGTGCACGGAGGCTGCTCGACGGAGCGCGGCGGCGTTGCGGCCAGCTAGAGAGGAAAAGGGGATGTCCAGGAGGAAGATGGTACTCACGGGAGTGCGCCTGCGAAGCCGTGGGAGCAACGGTGGCGGGGTACTGGCGCAGTGCTCGCGGCACCGAGCTTCGGGAGCATGGCGTCTACGGCGGCGCGGCGGCAACTCCGGCGACCTTCCGACGAGGGTCACGTACAGGTCGAAGAAGAGGAGGCCAGGGAGCCTCCTGGCGCCAGGCACAGGCCTGGTGGCCATCATCTCGAGCCGGCACAGGGGAAGGCCGAGCTAGGGTTTTGGGGCAGCATGGAGGTGGCCATGGCCAAGCTTGGGGAAGTAGGGAGGAGGGAGAGGGATCTGGGCGCCTCCTGGGTAGCTCGGAGGTGGTTAGATGAGGGAGGAGGTAAGAGCACATGGGGTGGTGGTGGCTTTGCAAAAAGAGAGGAGGAGGTGATCGGGTAGATATTCTCTCCCTGCTTCTTCTCCTTGTCTTGAAGCCAAAGAAAGAAGTGGGGCAGAGGAGGGGTGTGACGTGGTGGTGCTGGTTGTTGGCTGCTGGTGGACCAAGGTGAGGCCGAGGTGGCTGGCTCGGGCAGGGCAGGGGCAGGGGGCTGCAGCTGGGACCAGAGAGAGGAGAAGGGGAGGCTCGGGTGGGGCCTTGTGGCAGCGAGAGAAGGAGAGAGGGAGGGTGGCATGGAGCTAGGGTTGGAGGAGGAGGGTAGCTCGGCCAGGGGGAGTAGGGTGGCTAGGTGGGGCCTGCATGGTAGGGAGAGGGGCATATGGGGGTAGATCATGGTGGTGGTAGGGTTAGAGATGGAAAAAGAGAGAGGGGGTTTAGGGTTTAGATGAGGTGTTAGGTGTTAGGAGAGAGGATAGAGAGAGCTTTGGTATGCATGATCAAGAGAGAGAAAATATGGGCATGGGGATGGTCTTGCATGGCACTACACAAAAGAGGTGGATGAGGTTTGATGGCACAAGGCAAGAAACAAAGCAAGGTAGCAAAGATTGAGAGAAAGAGAGAGATGAGAAGATGATCCACTCAAAAACAAATAAAACCAAAAGAGGACAAAAGATGGTGATGGTTGCATGGCCCATGCAAAATATTAATGCTAGGTTTCATCTTGTGAAAACAAAATAAATATCCATAGCATTTATACATATGCATTCCAAAAATAGGGAATAAGCCAAGCTAAAAGAAGTGAAAGGATGCCCCATGTGGAGTAGATGGAGATGACCATATTTGAATAAAAATGGGACTTGCTAGTGTGTATGTGCCACTAGGTATTTAGTAAGCCCAAAAATATCCCAACATGATAATAACCCCAAAACAACCCATATGGAAGCTAGAAAAGGGTTCCACTCACAAGGCATGCAAAGGTGGCCATGTGGCTCTCATAAACCAATAATGTGGAAACAATATGGTGCATATATGAGAGCAGGTGGAGTTAGAAGTAGATCCATCCCAACCCATATGAGCTAGAGATGAAAACAAAATGAATTGCAAAGCTCACATGTAGTAGGGTGGTGGAATTATGGGGTGGTGACAAGAAAGGTGGTGGAGTGGAATAAAAGATATGCCCCCAACTCAACTTGGGCATTAAACAATATATCAATAACCAAATACAATATCAAAAGGCAAATACAATTAATAATGCATATGAGAGAAGAACCAAAGAAAGAGGGTTTTATATGATGCTCAAATGCAAGGTGGCATGATGACATGAGCATGATATAATTATGATGCAACAATTATATGTAAGAAGTAGCATTTATATAGACTAGGCTAGTAGCATTGCAATTGTTAGACAATTGGGATGCTACATGTTTGATGGAGCGATGCCGCCCCCCCCCCCCCCCCCCCACCCCGGTGCTTCTGGCCAGAGTGCGAGATGAGGGTGAGGCTTGGTTCAATGCAGGGATGATTAGGAACGGTAGAGAGGCCTTCCTTCTGGCGTCGAGTAGGTGGACGCGTAGTGAGTAGTTGTCTTTTCTGTTTTGTAATGTGGACTATCTCGGCTAAAAAGCCGAGTGACGTTGTGTACCTTTGTCTCACCGCTTCTCTCTTTAATACTCCCTCCGTTTCAAAATATAAGATGTTTTAGCTTTGTGAAGTAAATGCATCTAGACTTTTTTTAGTATGTAGGTTCATTCATGTTTAGAGTGAATCTACACACTAAAATAAGTCTAGATACATTCTCTTCACAAACCTAAAGCATCTTATATTTTGAAACGGAGGGAGTATATGATACGCATGCTATGGGTATTCTAGAAAAGATAAATTGTCATGTTTTGGAAGTTCAAACTAGATTTATGTCATTTCTGGATAGAAAATGTTCCTCAAATTTATTATTGTTCTCTTGTTCCAGTGACAGATCTTCACATTTGTAGTACACCTAAAAGTAGGTATCTTTTGCTAGTAGATGCCCTCTTACTTTCTGCTAGTTTTTAATACTGAAACATAGCTATCACAACTGTGCATAGTATATCAACTAGTGTTCTTGTTACACCAATGAACTTTCTTTTATTGGATAGTCCTACCATTTTTTTTAATCCAAACTTAGCTTTGCTGGAAGCGGCCGTTGAGGACTTGGAGATATTTCACTCTGTACTAATTAGTAAGCAGCGGCACCTGTTGTCTTTGCAAGAACTGAATTTTCCAATGTGAATGGCTGGTTGTTTGAGGAGGTCAATCGCATCGACATCCGAAAATACTTACTGGATATCATGTTTAAGTGGTGGTAGCGAATTTTCAGATGTCCCTATGAGAGATTTTCACCTTGTGTTTGGCTGTGTTGCTATCTCGAGTTGCTTCTTCTTTTGCATTTAGAAGTGTGGAGCACTTAATCATGGAGAAGATGGATGGCGAAACAAAATTCTTATGCCATGCTTGAATGTATGAATCCCTTTTTCTTTTAACAATATGGCACTGGAGCGCATGTTCATCTCCGGCCGACAGTAGAGTTATGTGTATGCAAACGTGTTTTCTTAATAATTAGATAGGTTGTCAGGTTTGGAAGTTGAAACCGGATTTATGCTTATTCAGATTTATTGCATTATCCTTTTATTCCAGTGTTGGATCTTGAGACCTGTAGTGTTACAATCGCGATAAGAAGATAACGAAGAACGAAAACGAAAAACACAGCAAGGAGACACAGATTTAACGTGGAAAACCTCTCCAACAAAGAGAGGAAAAAACCACGGGCGCCAGCCAGCGAAACTTCACTATATCGAGGAGTGTTTACAAACGCTGGGGATTTCACAGATGCAACTCTCCCAACCGGCGGCTTACAAGGGGTTTATATATCGGTGGAAACCTAGGTCTTCGACGATCCTACCGTACCGCGGGGGGCTGTCGCCCCCCGCACCCCCCACAGGCGTCCCCGTTGGGCACGGTGTGGGCCTCGCTCCACTCGTCAGAAGTTGGCCTGTACTTTGGAGAATTTGGATCAACATATAACATGTAGTGAATGACGGGCTTCCACCTGAAGTAGGAATCTTTTGCTAGTAGATGCCCTTTGACTTTGTGCTAGTTTTAAATAAATACTGAAACATAGAACTAGTGTGTTGAAGTGTTGAACAACTATTGTCCTTATACTAGCCAGCATTCTTTGATTGGATCATCCTACTGTATTTCAAAAGGGTAGTATTTTACTTTGTAGTTTACTTTTAAGTAGTGGCACTTGTTGCGTGTCTTTGCAAGAATTTTGTTTGTGACTGGCCTGCTCTGTTCGACGATGTCAGCCAGTCACACCTGGACATCCAAAACTGCTTACTGGAAATGACACTTATGTACTCCTGTCTGCCATGATTAAGTGGTTGGAGTGAATTTTCAGACGTAGGAGTACTACGTATCAAAGCTGTCAACCTTGTATTGCTATTTCAAGTTGCTTCTCTTTCATACATAGGACGTGTTGCGTTGCGTATGTAAAGGGAGAAGCAACTTATGAATGGCGTTTACCGATCTTATGAATGGTGTCGTAACTCGTAACCTCGCAGATTATTGCTTTTTTAATTTTCCTTTTGCTTGTATGGTTAAACTGGTAATCCCAGATACTCTATTGCTCTGCCCTCTTCCTAAAATCCCAGGTAGCTCTCCTAACAGAGAGCACTGCGTACATTCTCCTTTTCCTTTTTTTTTCAGGGGAAATTTCTTCATTGAATCATACAAGCAAGAGATTTGAAAACGATTTCATTCGGTTCAGAAGGGAAAAATTGTGACGCAAAGTTGCAAGAGATTTGACCCCACACTTTGTACAGCAGCCCAGACTCAGAGCAAGACTAGCAGTCTTTGTACTCCGCGAACTCCTAAACGTGGAGTACAGGACACTGAACTCGCGTTTTCGGCGTGCATATTCATTGCCGTAGATCAGTAACCCTAAACTCGACTCGTATTACAAGATCAAGATAAACGCGAGAAGAACAACACGGACGAAGTGCGCGAAATTCACTTAATTTACATGTAATTAGATCAAAATACATACCTAAATCGACCCCGAATGCTACCCCTAAGTCTACCTGGTGGCGACCGCCGAAGCTTCGGCGTCTCGGAGCTCCCGTCATGGCCCTAATCCCCTCCGCCAGCGCCGGCACCCACGGCGGGCACGCTTCGCGGCGTGCTCCTGCGCCTCCATGGCGGCGAAGGCCGCCATCGCCTCGGCGATCTCAGCGGCCTCGCGGGCGTTCATCTCCGCCACCGCAGCCTCGGACGCTGTGCAGGCCTCAGCGAGGGCGGCGGTCTCCTTATCGTCGTCGCGGGCGAAGATGAGGCCCGCATTGCACACCACCGGTGCGGGAGCAGGACCACGCGGAGCCGGCACGTGGACGAGCTCCAGGAGCTCGCTATAGTACCGCCCGCCGGGCGCGTACTTCGCGAGCGATGGCGGTGGGCGCATGCCGTGGTTGCTCCACGTCTTCGCGGCGCGGCGGCGGGCATCGACCGTGCGGACCCAGGACGCCCACACGGCCGGATCATAGCCGTAGCCACGCCCGCCCGAGCCAACGCATCCCCCGATCCGTCCCCTCCAGCCGGTGCCGCATTGATCTCCTTCGTCACCGGCTCCGTCATCGTCGTGCGATACCGCACTCACACGACCTCCCCCTTGACCTACGCGGACGCTCATCTCTCCGAAATCGCTCGACGGAGTAACCGAAATGTAGCGGCGGCGCGAGGGCTGAGGAGCGGCGCGGAATAAGGGTTTCATCCCTTTTCTGCCGCCGCACCCGCATAAATAGGGGTTGGGGGCGCCGATTAACAGGCCCCCGTGAAAATGTTTTACGGACCGGTCATTTTACGTGCTCTGCTCGACGCGGTTTTTCGTCCTGGCATGTAAAGCCGCCAGTACGGATTTGGCCTCTTTTGTACAGCGTGTAGACAGTGTCTAAGAAAAAAGTATATATATGTATAAGAACAAGAATAAGCTCCATCGTTTAGACAGCGTCTAATAAAACTTACGGGGTCTATTAAACATAAGATACTAGTACTTTTAAAGTTTGGTCATACACTGCGAAGTGGGACCATCAGTTGCTTTTTCTTAGACACTTGTGTCTTGTTTTCTTCGTTTCAAAATATAAGATGTTTTAGGTTTGTAAAGAAAATGAATCTAGACTTTTTTTAGTGTGTAGATTAATCCCAAAATTGAGTGAATCTACGTACTAAAACAAGCGTAGATACATTTGTTTCACAAAGCTAAAACATCTTACTAGACATAGGACTAAGAATTTCCTAACTAGCACCACCCTTTCCACGTGTTAAACACAACTTAAAAGAAAAAAGATGCTCTTAGACACCCTATTTTTACAACACTGTACCAGTCTGCTAGTCTTGCTCTCAGCACCAGTTTGAGTTTGGAGTTTCATTTTCACCGATTATTTCCTGGACGACGACAGCTTCACTAGTTCCGTTGCCCCTCGGGCGTGTTTGCTGCACGCACTGACTGAGTCAGGCAGCGAGCCACCCAGATGGAGCCACGGAGCCGAGCCCACTCCGGCCGCCCGCGGCAGGGCACGCTAGTCCAATACCGCATCCTCTGTTCCTCCTCCCACCCCCTCCTCAAAGATGCCGCCACCACTCTAACCTCCCGCCTCCCGCTCCCCCCACCACCACCGCCACCACTGCCCTTCCCAGTTCCCCCCAAGCTCCACCCGCCCCGCTCCACATGGCCTCCCACCTCCGCCTCCACCTCGCCGCCCCACCGCCCATCCACCACCACCACCACCGCCTCCGCCTCCCCCGTCTCCCCAAACCGCCCCTCCTGAATTCCCCAGCTCCTCCGGCGTACTCCCCTCTGCCGCGCCCCCGCCTCCTCTCCACCGCCCCGCTCCGGGCCTCCGTCGACCGCGCCGAGAAGGAGAACCTGGACAGTGAGGGCGAGGGGCTCGTGGGGGAGGACTCGGCGGTGTTCAGCCTCGGCGACCAGCGGGTGGTGTCCTGGGCCTACTTCAGCGGGATCCTCGCCGTCGTGCTCTACGGCCTCAACGTCCTCTGGATCGACCCGGCCACCGGGTTCGGGACCAGCTTCCTCGACGCCGTCGGCTCCGTCTCCGACAGCCACGAGGTGCGTCCATCTGCTGGATTCCTCACTCACTCCCTCTGCTGAGCAATTCATTCATTCCGCTCTGCTGCCTGCTGCTATCTATCTAGAACAGTAATACAACGCGGTGTGGGGTTCCCTGCTGCTATCCCCAAGTACTAGAATCTGTGTTGTGGGCTTACAACGCGGTGTCTAAATTGCTAGACGAGGAAAGCTAAGTAAGATGGAATTGCTAGAATTTGTGCGGGTTTACTCTCAGCCACTCAGATTCCTGAACTACTAGTAGAAAAAAAAGTAAAATCTGTACCCTGTTATATATATGCTCCTGAATGTGATCCTCGGGGTTCTTTAGTCCACAATGGCGTTCCCAGTGCTGTTCTGTTCCAGCAAAGAAATCCAACCAGGGAGAGTGTAACTGGGCTTCGTGCACAATAAGCTTAGTGGATCCCTCACAATCGTGAACGAACTGTTTAAATAGGTTATTATTCTGAACTCCAATTTTTTGTGTCTGACATCCTAAATATGTGAGGCCATAAGCATGAACCCTTGGTCCTTCGGTATGAGTGGACATGTAGGTTGCAGACTTACCATAACAATTGCCAGTTACTGAAGCACACGGGTTGAATGCTTTTTTTCCCATACATCTCTGAAATGGAGCCGGGTTCCATAATCAAAGGATAACAGAACAAAAGTTTTTCAGATTGATTACTTTTTACATACTAAATCTTGTTGCATTGCAACCATTTATATGTTCTGCTTCATTATTCAGTCCCTACTAGTTTTCTTTATACTTATCATTTACTGATTTGTTTGTGCTTTGATGATAGCATCTTGATTGGTAATAAATACATTTAACATCTTGTATGGTAATATACTCTACCTGCTGCTTGTTAGCTTGGCAATTGTAGTGACGTTGATACATATCCGTAACCTCTGTCCTTCCGTTGCAGGTTGTTTTGCTGCTCCTTACCATCATCTTTGCTCTAGCCCATAGTGGCATGGCAAGCTTCCGTGAAACTGGCGAGAAAATAATAGGGGAGCGAGCTTACCGCGTGCTGTTTGCTGGATTATCACTGCCGCTGGCAGTTAGTACTATTGTGAGTTGCTTGATACAGTTTCTTCTTTTGATAGATGGTATCTAAACTGCTAAGCCTTCCTGTATCTTAGAAAAATTGTCGTATCTCGCAGGTCTACTTCATAAATCATCGGTATGATGGTATTCAGTTGTGGCAAGTTCAAGGCGTCCCAGGCATCCATGAGCTTGTTTGGATCTCGTCTTTCATCTCATTCTTGTTTCTCTACCCATCTACTTTCAATCTTTTAGAAGTGGCAGCAGTGGACAAGCCAAAATTACACATGTGGGAAACCGGAATAATGCGCATCACAAGACATCCACAGGTAGTTTCTTGAATGCCACGCTTATAGATATATATGGGTCAGGAATTCTTTTGTGTTAGAAAAATTTGAGCTCTAGTTTTTATTCTTGCATATCATGTTAATACTAAATACCTCTTATCTCGTAGCGTTCTAACCAGCAATTATCTTCAAGTTTGTTGGGCAGGTAATTTGGTGCTTAGCTCACACGCTATGGATGGGCAACTCGGTTGCTGTTGCGGCCTCCGTTGGGTTGATTGGTCACCATGCATTTGGTGTTTGGAACGGCGACAGAAGGCTGGCATCGCGCTACGGTGAAGCCTTCGAAGTTTTGAAGAAGAGGACCAGTGTTGTGCCGTTTGCTGCGATCATTGATGGACGGCAGAAACTACCTGCAGACTATTACAAGGAGTTCGTCCGGTTACCGTACATCACGATCACGGCTTTAACTATCGGAGCATACTTTGCACATCCGTTGATGCAAGCGTCCAGCTACAAACTTCCATGGTAACACTGCAGATTGATGTACATATATCGAAACAAAAGAAATAGATATGGTGGTTTTGCTTGTTAAAGCAGTACCCAGCTGAGCTGATGCTGTAACTTGACTTGGCTTCAGAAAGCAGAGATATTCAGAAGTTGCCCAGTACCCAAGTTGTGAGGTATGGGCAATCGATACTAAAAGACAATTTTAGCAATATACACGTGAAACAAACATGTAAATCATTAAAACGTTAGTTTGCATGCATCGAAGTGCATATGAATATCAGTGAGTTGAATTCTGTATTTTTTGATGATCAAGCAATTTCTTAATTAGTCATGCAATTTTTTTTCTGATTACTTGTCATGGTCCACTTCGTAGAAATAAATTGTGTTCCTTCTTATATGCTGGAAACGAGTGAAGGCTAAATGTGTGTTATTTGGATCTTGCCCTCCCTGCATGTCGGGTTTGATAGGAATTTGCTTTGAGTTTTGCTGAATTTTGTTTCGACTTGACAAGAGTTTGTGTTTGATGTAACAATTTATCTTTTCCAAACGCTGAAATTATGTTTCTATGGCAACTGAACTTTGTTCACTTCAATACTGTATGATGTATATTTAGGGTGTGTTTGGTAGCCTGGGTCACCTCAGAATCACTATCTCTATGGAGCCAAGCTGAGTTTAACATGTTGAGTAGAGATTTTAGCATGTGTTTGGTAGCTTGTATGCGTTGAGAAATGCTAAGTCCATCCATTGTTTGGTGGATTGTATGTGTTGAGAAATGCTGAGGATATCTAGAATTTACATAAAAACCTCTCAACACATAAATAAAAGGCAATCGGACCCCTGTACTCTTAAATAAAATACAATCAGGTCCAATATACCAAATAGAAAGCAATTTGGTCCTTATGAAAAGCAATCCGGTCCCTGCCGGCGAGCACGCAGACGCTGGCTGCCAGGAGCTCGCCAGGAGGGCGTCCGCCGCCAGGAGCTCGCCAGGAGGGTGCACGCCAACAGGAGCGCGCGCTGGCCGCCGCCAGGAGCTCGCGTGCAGGCCGCCGCTAGAAGCTCGCATGGTTGCCACCAGGAGCCGTCAAGAGCCGCGTGGTTGCCGCCAGGCGCTCGCGTGGTTGCTGACGGCGTCTTCGGCGTCTCCGGCGTGGCTGCTGATGGCGTCTTCGGCTGTGGACGGCGGCTGGTGCTTCGGGAGGAAGAGAGGGGCACGGGAAAGAGAGAGGAGAATGGGGAGGAAGCGAGTGCAGGGGCGGGGGTCTGGGGGTGGGAGGGCCCACCCGGTTGCGCTCTCACGGGGCGAACACAGCCGGGCTAAGGTGAGAAGCTCGATTTGAGCTTCTCTCCTCGGCCTAGCTGAGACGCGTTTTCGGGGCGAGGTGAGCATAGCCCGATGGATTGACCCGGGCTAACAAACAGCCAATTTGCTCTCAATTCTCGGCTGGGATGGGAATCTCACGAGTAGACCGGGCTACCAAACACACCCTTAGTTTCCGGAGCAAGGAAAGTTTTTATCCCCGTGAACTAGACATTGCTTTAAAGGAACATAAGATCAAACATAAAAACATCCATTTCAAGCAAAACTGGAAAAAAAAACTATAGAACTTCAATACGTTTTCATGCAACGAAATGGCTCTAAGGATTGTGGTTGGCACCTCCGGGGCCAAATGGGTGTTGGGCATCATCCTAGTGAAAAAAGAAGCTCGCGATTGGACTTCTTTAAAGGGGAGCAATGTGTTTAGTTCTCAGTACATATCTAAAGCTAGTTTCTTTTTCAAGAGAAACAAATCTAGAACTTTTTCGAGAGGAATAGAACCAGAGAGGAATATCCCGCACGTTAACCTCTCCTCCGGTTCTCCTCTGTCCCCAATCCGTCCAGATTGGATCACTGGTGGAAAAAGGGCCTCTAGTTCTGGGCCGCAACGGGCTCTAGTTCCGGTTTTGGGCCCGGGACTGCGAAAACGGGACTAGAGGCCCCCACCTCTAGTCCCGGCTCACAACGGCCCGCGACTGATAACAACCACGTGGCTGTTTCAGCGCCGCGGGGGGGCGGAAACCCTCTAGTTCCGGGCTGTAACACCACCCGGGACTAAAAGGTTTTCTGCCGCGGCAGAGATTGTGTATTTTCTTTTTTTTGCCATTTTGTTCCTTTTTTGTTTTGTGTTTCACTATAACAAACATATATTTCAGTATACATATTATACGCTACTACATACACACTACACGTCGATGCATTTATATAATTAATCGATCCCTTACAAGCATACATATAATCAATCATATCAAAAGAAGAAATGTTTTGAAATTACATGGTCATTGATGAATATATATATCATATGAGCTACATGGAGATGACTAAGGCAAATCGAGTTCCACGTCATCCGCATAATGCTCTCCATGTACATCAAGGACTTCCTTCATCATAAATCCCGCCAGCTCCTCTTGAATTGCTCTTATGCGCTCGTCTGGCTCTAGTTTCTCCCGCAAATCATAAATATAATGTGAGTCAACTTTCCGCTCATTGGTCAACTCTCGGATGTACTCGCAGACGTAGTATCCACATAAATGAGTTCCCGGTGGCTGTTGTAAACTCTTCGTCATTTTATAAGTTAGCTCCTCTTTGAATGGACCTGGTATTTTCTGTCTGAACCGTGTCCAACACCTGCTCGGCAAAGAAAATGAACAAAGAAGTTATTAGTTACTTGATATCAGGAAATGAATGAAAGAGGACGATATAATCCGATAATAATTGAAATTACTTATGGAGCATTGCTTTCATGTCGCTCCACTTCTCTTGGTCCCAACTTAATGAGTCATGGACTTCAACTAAGAAGTTGTCAACTTGAATGTTTAGCAAGATCCAATGAAATCTGCGGACGTTTACATAAGCATACATGCATATATAGCTCACCAAGTAAGCAAAAATAAAATGTGTACAAGATATAAACACTCACTTGAAGTTGTAAGGAAATAGTATTTCCTTAACAAAATTATTCTCGGTTAAGAACCTGGACAGGTCTTTCTCCACGTCTTTGGGGTGATTATTTAACGTATATTCATTAATAATATATGGGTCAATGAACCCAACGTCGTATCTTCTAGCTCTTTTGCATTCAAGCATCTTCATTCTACAGAATATAATATCATCATACAAAAGGATATATATAGTTAGGATAATATATTAAATGCAATGAACGAGCTAAAGCTACAAACTTAATTATAGAAATAAATAACTTACAGATAGTAGCAACCAATGATAGATTTGTCGAGGGCGCGTTGGTTGTATAACTGAAACAGTTCGGTCATTTGAACCTGTATCGAGTATGGTTTGAAGTGATGCTCCGTTCTAACGTCCACCGGAAACCAATCTTTCTGATGCTTTTTTTGTGCTTGCGACATGTACCATTCGTGCAGATTTCGCATATGTGTGGATAGACGCGTGAGCTCTTCATTACTGACTAGAGGCGCCCCTTGGACATACTGTCGTACTATCTGACCCACTGGCGTATCTTCATAGCCTAAATATTGACCAAGAGACATATTTGCTTCGTTAGCAAGTGCTTTGGCCTGCGATACAGTGATTCCCATAAGTGCAGAACTATTACAGGCTCTAGGGTCCATTATTTCCATGTCCATATCCATTTCAGCTCTGAAGGCCTTGTCGAGGTCTGAAATGACTTTGAGCGGGGCGATCGATTGATTCTTCTGTGCTCCGAGCCGGGCAACTTGCTTCCCGCTTTTTGCACTTGTGATTTTTTTCTTCTGTGCTTGCTTAATAATCTCCTGGTCATAGTCTGATTCCAGATTCATCGATATCTGGGATGGTTGCTCAAGAAAGGACTTAGCCCACTTTTTGGTTTTTTCGTTATATACCGGATTTGGCTCAGGCTTTTTGGGTGCAAAATGCGCCTTAACTTGGGCAGCCACATCCGCGTTAGTTTTCTCATCGGTCTTGTCATAAGGTCTCTTTGGAAGAGCCGGCGGGATATCGACTATCTTCGGCATTTGACCTTTCTTCGATGTGGGGCGCGGGGGACCGTCGAACTTCCGTTTCTTCGACGAGGTAGTAGTATTGCACGGAGGCGGAGGCGGAGATCGAGTTTATGTACTCCTGCTGCGGCGATCGTCAGCGGGGCAGGGTGGACTTGGAGGTTGGCGATAATCGGGTTGGGGTGGACTTGGAGGTTGGCGATAATCGGGTTGGGGTGGACTTGGAGGTTGACGATATTCAATGCGGGGTGGATTTGGATTCCTTGGAGTCGGTGGCCTTGGCGCCGAGCCTAGAAACTTGATGTACTTCTTATTCCATATAATTATGTTGCGCTTGACATCTCCTAGTTTCGTAAGGCCTTCAGGCGTAGCGATTTCAATCTCTAGGTCCGCAAAATCCTCCACTATGTCATCCACCGTGACACGAGCATAGCCTAGTGGAATCGGAAGTGAATGGTGGAGTGCTCCAGGTAGACAAGGTAAAGCAGTGTCGATCGCCACCTTGAAGGACAGGTTGTTCATTGGCTGATGTAGCTCACATTGTGCCATCTCTCTGACATCATCCACGAGGTAGTAAGGAGCCGGTGCATCATCCAA
This sequence comes from Avena atlantica, assembly GCA_910589765.1. Taxonomy (NCBI): domain Eukaryota; kingdom Viridiplantae; phylum Streptophyta; class Magnoliopsida; order Poales; family Poaceae; genus Avena; species Avena atlantica. Next base: position 415,262,825 of record OU342738.1, on the reverse strand, counting down.
CAGTGCTTGATCATCAGCACAGACCTCCGTGGAAGCCACGCTGCTTCTCCGTTGGCTAAGATCCAATGCAGGATCATCAGACCGCGGGTGAGTTGACGACGGCGGCCTTTGGCTAATTTCATGCATGAGGTTCTTTAGATCAGCTAGGTCCTGCTCTACCCTGGAGATCCGGTCTGCCTCCCGGTCCTTCTTTCTCTGACGGCTTCTATAACTGGCATCGTACAGAGGAAACCCTTTCTTCCACGAGATACCGGTGCCTTTGCCTCGTGTTCGTCCTCCCTTTTCACGATTCCCTAGGGCGCGTGTCAGCTCGTCGTTCTCTCTCTCGGGACGGAACAATCCCAATTGAGCATCGTTCATTGCGTGAATAAGGTCTTGGAAGGGTTTTAGAATTTTATCATGAAATAATGTCTTCCCTGTTTCTGGGTCCAAGGATCCCCCGTGCCCGTACCACCAGTGCTTTGACCTCTCGGGCCATCCATCTGTACCAGGAGTGACGCCTCTAGCCCTCGTATCCTTCTCCATAGTTTCCCACTTAGGGATGGCACTCTTGTAGCCACTTGTCCCCATTTTATGATGGTATTTCTTGTTGGCAGCATTTAACGCGTTCTTTGCCGACTTTGCCTTTGCTTTATCAGATTTCTTGTACTGTACAAAATCGGGCCACTATTCTCTCAACTTCTCGTTTACTCCTTTGAAGTCTGGAGTTTTCTTTTTCGCGACATATTTTGCGTATAAATTTTTCTTGTGGTTCCGGTACAGTTCAACCATCTTGCTTAGTGCCCACTCCTTGACTTTCGCTCTATTTTCAAGCCCACACGGCCTTGGGGTAATACCATCTACCTCAAATTCCTCATACTCTGGAGGTAGTATGAAATGCGCTATGAGCTTCTGCCAAAGGTCATCTTTGGCATCATCGGTGACATAGCTGTTGGATTCTTCACCGGCTTTCTTTGACTTATTCCATTCTTCGATGGTGATCGGCAGGTTGTCCCTAACAAGCACCGCGCATTGATTTATAAACATCCTCCGGTGCTTCTCTGAAGCAATCGGTTCACCATCATCATCTATTTCTTCGATGGTGAACCTCTGATTACCATCCAACTTTTTGTTCGGCCCTCGTTTCGTTCGAGCTGTCGATTGCTTCGATCTGGTGGGCTAAAAGAAGAAGAGAGAGTGATTAATATATATCTAGATCAGTTAATGAATAGAGGTAACACGAGACTTTATATATATATATATATGTACCTCGCCAGATCCTGTCGAGTGGCCATCATTGTTGTTGTTATTTGTTTGCCCTTCGTCCATCTGGTCTTCCCCTTGGTAAATTTGGTTTTCCTCTAGTCCATCACCGGATGGATTCAGATATGAGGATATCTCTTCCTCGAGCAAAATATCTTCGGCGCTGGTAGTAATATTAAGAGGAATTTTACCTCTTATCATGCCCTGAAGAAAACCTTCACCGATGCGACCAGGATCTTCGGATGGATCCATGACTTAATTATCTATAACAAAAAGATAGTTAAACAGGTTAGAAAAAAACAATAATCCTAATAACTAAAACAATATAATCCTAATTCTAATATTTTAATTAAAACAATAATCCTAATACTAAAACAAAAACCCTAATATAAAAAAACTATAAAACAAACTATAACAAAAAAACCTAATAAACCTAATTATAATAATCATAATACTAATCCTAATAACTAAATCTTAATTATAATAATCCTAATTATAATCCTAATTATAATAAACCTAATAATCCTAATTATAATAAACCTAATAATCCTAATTATAAACCTAATTATAACAATCCTAATAATTTTAATTATAATCCTAATTATAATAAACCTAATAATCCTAATTATAAACCTAATTATAACAATCCTAATAATTTTAATTATAATCCTAATTATAATAAACCTAACTATAAAAAAAACTATACAAAAAACTATAACAAAAAACTAACAAAAAAACTATAAAAAAACCACCCGCGCGCGCGGCCTCACCGACGAGGGGCGGCGAGGCGGGGCGGCGGCAGCAGCGAGGCGGCGAGAGGCGGCACGCGTGCGGCGAGGCGGCGGCGCACGCGCGCGGAGAGGCGGTCGGCGTCGCGCGGCGGCGCGAGGATGCGTCGGTGCGGCGGCACGCCACGGCACGGCGCAGAGCGGTGGCGGCGGAGCGGAGTGGAGTGGCACGGCGGCGGATGGCACCTCCCCTGCGTCGTCTTCGATGTGCGTCTATGTGCTTCGTCTTCTTCGCTGCGTCGAGGAATGCCAAGTGCTGGGCAGGGGCGGTGGCGCACAGAATATAAATGGCCACCCCTTTAGTCCCGGGCTAAGCCACGGGACGGGACTAAAGGGTCTTTAGTCCCGGGCGTGGCTTAACCCGCGACTAAAGACCCCCCTTTAGTCGCGGGTTAAGCCACGACCCGAGACTAAAGGGTTTTTTCGGCCGCTTCGTTTTCGCGAGCGCACTCACCCTTTAGTCCCGGGTCCAGCCACGACCCGCGACTATTTGTTTTTTTTAATTTTCCTTTTTTAATTCAAAACTAATATAAAAACTTTGAAAAATCATATCTTTTATTGTAATAATCCAAATAAAACAAATAATATGTTTAGTGTTATCAGAAAAATATAAATAATTTTAATATAATATCCATTTATCTGTTTGCATCATTTATAAATTATTTCATTTGTAAATTTTCTTTTTTATTCAAATCAAATATAAAAACTTTGAAAAATCATATCTTTTATTGTAATAATCCAAATAAAACAAATAATATGTCTATTATTATCAGGAAAATATAAAGAATTTTAATATAATATCCATTTATCTGTTTGTATCATTTATAAATTATTTGATTTGTAAATTTTCTTTTTTAATTCAAATCAAATATAAAAACTTTGAAAAATCATATCTTTTATTGTAATAATCCAAATAAAACAAATAATATGTCTATAATTATCCGAAAAATATAAAGAATTTTAATATAATATCCATTTATCTGTTTTCATCATTTATAAATTATTTCATTTGTAAATTTTCTTTTTTAATTCAAATCAAATATAAAAACTTTGAAAAATCATATCTTTTATTGTAATAATCCAAATAAAACAAATAATATGTCTATAATTATCCGAAAAATATAAAGAATTTTAATATAATATCCATTTATCTGTTTGCATCATTTATAAATTATTTCATATGTAAATTTTCTTTTTTAATTCAAATCAAATATAAAAACTTTGAAAAATCATATCTTTTATTGTAATAATCCAAATAAAACAAAAAATATGTCTATTATTATCCGAAAAATATAATGAATCTTAATATAATATCCATTTAGTCCCGATTGTAGTCACAAACCGGGACTAAAGATATTTTCCGCCATTTCCCACCTCTTCCCGCCAAGTTTTCCCGCCCTTTCCTTTCTACGAGAGCTTTTAGTCCCGGATGTAGTCACTAACCGGGACTAAAGATATTTCCCGCCATTTACCAAAGCTTCACGCCAAGTTTTCCCGCCCTTTCCTTTCTAAGAGAGCTTTTAGTCCTAGATGTAGTCACTAACCGGGACTAAAGATATTTCCCGCCATTTACCAAAGCTTCACGCCAAGTTTTCCCGCCCTTTCCCTCTATATTTAGGGCGATCGTGCCATGGCTATCCACACCTTCCTCTCTTAGAACAATGGACAACGCCTACTAGTCCATTCTGACCCTCGAGGAGACCGAGGCGCTGTGCGCCTCCAACTACCCTTGTCCGCCGGGCTACCGGCCGCCCGCCGGCTGGATGCTGAGCGCTGGAGGGGTTCCTGTCCCTCCTGTACCTCAAGGTTCCGCACGCCAGGCGGCCATCACAAACCACTACTACCATGATCTCACGCTGGAGCAGCGGATGGATCTCCAGTGGGATCCCGACAACTACGACACCTGGAATGCCTTCTTTGCTAATAGGCGGGAAAGGGAGCTCGCCAGGTACGAGGGTGATGGACCGCCATCGGTGAACCACAACGAAGCCGGCCATCGTCTGTGTTGGGCGAACCGTACTATCATCGGAGTGATGCGCTACATCGCCGGGGGAGACCATCCTCGCCTACGGTGCCCACGAGTCCACCCGCCAGAGGCCCCACACTGGCCCGGCGGTAGCGGCATCGTCTTCCAGGAGACCCCTCTCCCGCCCGCTGTGAATCTGAGGCTGGAATGGCCCCTGGTATATGCCATGGATGGGCTGAGGATCCCCGGAGTGGCAGGTGACGATGACGATGACGATGATGACCCTGAAGCTGAGTACTATAGGACTAAGCATGATTATGACTAAAGGGGGCGGCTTTAGTCCTGAGTGTTAGCTAGTCCCGATTTGTCCCGGTTTTTAATATTAATAAATGTCTTGAGTGTTACCTAATAAATAGAGGGAAATGCCTATATAAAGAGAGGGTTCATCTTTAGTCTCGATTGGAGAAACCAACCTCGACTGAAGGGATTGCGGCAGACTGGGCCAGGCAACACTAATAATAGGGGTGAGTGTCGACATTATGTCGTGCGGCTTGTACCTTGTCCCGGATGGTGTCACCAACCGGGACTAAAGATGAGTCAGCACTAATAATAGGGGTGAGTGTCGACATTATGTCGTGAGTGTCGACATTATGCCGAGCTGCTTGTACTATAAATAGGCATCCTTGTGAGTTCAGTCCTCCAGCCAGTTTGAGGCATCTCCAATATGGTTTTCGAGAGCAGGGACACCACTACGGCCAGTTTTAGGTAGATGCCGACGGATCCCAGTCCTCCGGCATCTCCGAGAAACTGGTCATAGAGGCACTCCCTAATATGTGAAATTAGTTAGCTCCCAGGCGTATTGATCTAGTTAGAGAAGTTACAAGCTGCAAGATGGTTTTCGAGAGCAGGAACACCACTACGGCCAGTTTATGGGAGATGTCGATGGAGCCCAGTCCTCCGGCATCTCCGAGAAACTGGTCATAGAGGCACTCCCTAATATGTGACATCACGCGTTTGGAGATCAGATCTTAATGGTAAGTATGAATCGGTACTAAAGGCCCTCCTTTAGTCCCGGTCCATCCACAAAACGGGACTAACACACTCAATATTGTTTGCAGACAACACTATAAAAATGGACACATGCATGGAACATCTTCACTCATAAAATGTTACAATTATTACATATCATTTCTTCGCGTGTGTTCCTTTCTGATCCCGTCGTATCCATGGAGCATCTTCATTCATTAACATGATACTTGGGTCATCCTTCACCGCGAAGGGCGGAATTTCATGAAACTTATCACAATCTTCTAACATGTCTGTCTTGTCCTCCACTCCCACGCTGTTTCTTTTTCCTGAAAGAATTATGTGGCGCTTTGGCTCATCGTCTGATGTATTCTTTTTCTTATTTTTTCGTTTTCTAGGTTTGGTAGACATGTCCTTCACATAGAAAACTTGGGCCACATCATTGGCTAGGACGAATGGTTCGTCTAAGTACCCAAGATTGTTGAGATCCAACGATGTCATTCCGTATTTCTTGTCTACCTCAACCCCTCCTCCCGTCAGCTTGACCCATTTGCACTGAAACAAGGGGACCTTAAAAATAGGTCCATAGTCAAGTTCCCATATCTCCTCTATGTAACCATAATATGTGGTCTTTGACCCATTGTTGTCTGTTGCATCAAAGCGGACACCACTGTTTTGGTTGGTGCTCTTTTTATCTTGGGCTATCGTGTAAAATGTATACCCATTTATCCCGTACCCTTGGAAAGTCGATATAGTCGAAGATGGTGACCTAGACAACAAGTATAGCTGATCTCCAAGAGTGTTATTTTTGATGAGATGTTGCAACCAACCGCCAAAACTCTTCATGTGTTCATCTCTAATCCAAGAGTCATGCTTTCCAGGGTTGTTGGAGCGTAAGATTTTCTTGTGTTCCTCGATATATGGGGCTGCTGTGGCATCCCGCAAAACCACTACTAGAAAATCGCGTTGATTTTTGCATTGCATCATCATGACCGCATGCTCATGTCATCATGCCACATTGCATTTGTGCATCGTCATCATCGTGCAGTTGCTTGCATAAAACTATTTGCATAAAAACCTAGTTTGTTTTCTAAACGCCCCGTCTTGTTTTCAAAATGCAAACCCGGGTCTCCGGATTATTTTGTTTTGGCTGCTATCGGTTTGCAAACGGCCCGTTTAAAACAAATAAAATGTTTAATTATTTTCAGTAGGGGCAGTCGAACGGGCCGGTTCGACCCGAACGACCACCCCAGAATAAACGGTCCTTTTAAATCGGTCCACCTAATCGGTCCGCCTAAAATCCTAAAGTTACCAACCTATCTACCCACCCCTCTGGCCACCTCACCCGGACCAGTCCCACGCCGCCACGTCACCTCTCCCCTCCCCCTAGCCAATCAAACTCTGCCACCTAGCCCATCCCCACTCCCTCTCTCTCTAAACCCACCCCCACAGCACACGCATGCACCCAGGCAACACACACACCCTCCTCCACTCACCCCGCCCGACCCCCACTCCAGCCGACAGCCCCGGCCCCACCCGGTCCCACCAACCACCTGCCCGTGCCCTGTTCATCCCCTTCCTCTCTTCTTCCTCGTCTCTCCCCGCGCCTCCCTCTATCTTCCAGCACGCCGGCTCCCCTCCCCGCCTCCACCGCCCGCCACCGCTCCTCCTTCGCCTCCCACGCCAGCCGTCGGCGTCCCCCTTCTCCACCGCTCACCGCACGCGCTCCCTCCCTCCCCTTCTTCCAACCTCCGGTCCTTTCTCTCTCTGCCCGCCTCCCCGCCGGTCCTCCCGTCGCCTTGCCGCCGGCCTGCGCCGTCCCTCTGCCCCGCCGGTCTGCCGCTCGCCTCGCCCGCGCCCTCGTCTCCCCCGGCGCCGTCCCCGGCCCCCGGCCCGTCCGCCTCGTCCTCCGACCCTCCCCAGCCTTGGCGCCCTCCGTCGGCCGCGGCGCTCTCTGCGCGCGCCGCCAGAGACCCCGAGCTCGCCTCCGTCCCCCTCGCCGGCTCGCCCCACGCCGCCAGTCGCCGACCCCGCCGCCCCGCCAAGCCTCCTCCCCGGCGCGGCCGCTAACCTCGCTGGCCGTCGGCGTCCCTGGCGCCGCCCCCTGCCGTCGAGTTCGCCGCCGTTCGGAGAGAACCAGCGGCCCGCCGTCGAGCCGTCCTCGACCCTCTCCTCTCCTGCGCCCTCCGGCCTTCAGCAGCTTCCCGAGGCAGCGCCGGTTCGCCACGCTTCCCCGGACTCCCCCCTAGTCTTATGGTCGCCGCGCCTACGGCGGTGGGCCGCGCCGCCCCACCCCTCGTCGAGCTCAGAGACCGGTACCTGCGCCGCCCGAGCCCTCCCTGTTCGCTCTCTGCTATCGACACCGCGTGGCCGCATCGATTCGAGTATGTACGTGCTGGTGCTGGTATGTGACCTGGTGATGAGGTACTAGGAGCAGAACCACAATGTTCCTGTGGTTGTGGTGTTTTCAGGAGTTTGGACACGTACATCGACTGCCTTCGCCCTGATGCTGACAAGACGAAATATGCTCTAAGAACAGATGTGTGGATCTGTCTGATTGATGACCAGGACGGACCCGAAGACCACCGACAAGACCTCCGTCCTGGACCCCAAGATCTGCCTCCCGGACATCGAGCGCCAAGATCGCCTCATGGTTTCCGAAGCGGTTCCCGGACCCAAAGACGTCGAGACCCCCCCCAGACCCGAAGACGCCGGGCGCGCTAAGTTCTTCGACCCGAGACCCCGGGGCGACTAGTACTTCATCCCGAACGTCACGGCCGTCGACATGACCCGAAGACGGTAGATGCAACAAGTTCTCCTTCCCTGACGCCAAGATCGTCTCGACCACGACGTTTTGAAGAATGGACCTGGCGCACCCCGAGGACCCTGACGCCGTTTCCAAGTTCGCCACCGGTGAATAAGGAGGAACCCTCAAGGACTTCGACACGGAGCGTCAAGATCGCCTCCCGGAATCCGAAGCGCGGACCCGGCAAGATCTTCGCGACAACAAGATCGAAAGCAACCAGGACGAGCCCGATGCGCCCCCGACGCCAAACCAAGCCCTTCTTCCCGGTTGCGACAAGACCTACCCCCCCCCCCCCGTTGGTCGAGAATGTTACGCCAAGATCGAACCACAGACCCTGAACCCCGAGACCGGACCCCGAACCCCGGAACCTCAAGACCGTCGAGACCCCTAATGTGTGAACCCCTTTCCGAAAACCCTATTTTATAACATAATACAACTTGTCGCATAATAATTGTCTTGCATGCATACATTCATGTGGTTTGGGGCCTTATACCGATTCACCTAATAATTAAATATGGGGCCCATATGCGGGCAAATCTAGTCTTATATTGGCCTCATTTAAATTTGTGTAGCGAACCGGTAACTTATCTTGCCCTGATGTTACAACATTTAATTTGCGGGGTATCTAAATGACTTGAACCATTTAATTAATTGTCGGGACCCCCGGTTCCGCTTAATATGACCTAATTGCATCGCATCTTGCCGTGCCATACAGCATACATGCATCATGCCCGATCTTTTGTCGTAGTATTAAATAGTGCATCCGGTGTTTTCTTTAGTGTTTTGCTTCTTCGCGGATAAGGCCGTTGAGTTGATGCGAGTGCCGACCCGATCTTCGGTTGAACCTTCGGCAATGTTTTCAGGCGAGCATCTCCCCCTTTCTACCTATCTTACTTTTATAGCATTTATTCCCTCCTGTTGATCTATTGCTATCTGTGTTGCGATGCTTTAGTTTCCGTACCTGTGATATACCGTGCAGCCCTATATTGCCTTGGACACATCCGATTACCTGTTGTTTGGTAGATAGTTGGACTTGCGCGCCGTAGTCGCTTGCTCGAGTGCTGTTGCGTGTTGTCAAGTGCCACAGTTGTTGGAGTAATGCCGCATGCTTGATGTTGGAGATGATCATGGTTTTACTTATCGTTCACTTTAATTTCTGTTTAACAACTAAAATTGAAGTAAGCAGAGGCATCGGTGGGTGATAGATAATATTTGGTTTCCGACGCCCACTTGTGTCCCGTAGGACCCCGAGTACTTGATACCTGTTCCTTGATTTATCGCGCTATCCACATCCGGGAGGTATATGGGACCCCCCTGAGCCAGAGCTTGATTCAGTCTTATTTCTTGGGGCCACAAACTAGTTTGAGGTTTTATTTACGATCCTGTACTTATGCCATGCTACTTCTGTATTTAAATTGTGCGACAGATAGCACCTGTACTGTTTAGGATCGGGACACGACTCCGCGGTGTCGACAAGCCCAGTTTTGGGTTCCCAGTCGTTCACAGCCGTCTACCCAAACCTTGAGTCCGTCTCGGAGCTTGCTTACTTCGTTGCGGGTCTACTCAATGGGGTGGCCCCCTGAAATATTTCTGAATCCTGTGATTGCTTTGTCGTGAAGGCCTCGTTGGGTTTTGATTTGGTTTTTCCGAGGTTGATCGAGCGTGTGTTGCTATTGGTGCACCCCGGCCGGGTAAAACTTTCTGAAAGCCGTGTCCGCGGTTATGGACGACTTGGAGCACAGTATCTCGACCATAGACAAGCATAACTAAAGTTTATTGCTATAAATTTGACTTATAATGACTAGTAATCAGCTTCACTATAATGGAATGGCTAATAACACTGCCCACAATTGCTTTTTTGAAGTGTCGCTTGCGACCATTGTACCTGACTAGTAAGTATTGCAACTACAACGGAATGGCTGAATAAAAGTACCAACAACTGCTGGGTTTCAGGGTTATCTCATGCTAATTGTATTGACTAGTAAGTGTCGCAACTACAACGGAATGGTTAACTAAAAATGACCCACTGCTTATTTTACCAGGATGATTATCTATACCTGACTAGTAATTGCTGCAACGATAACTGAATAAATAAAACTGCCAACTGTGTGAGTTCCTCGGTTGACTTCCTCGTTTGGTCTCGAGGGGGAAACGCCAGGATGGGTTTGTTTGATGGTAGTATCAGGTTGGATCCAAATAGGTCTTTCTTACCCCTCTCTGACAGTCGCCAGTTGTATCGAGTCTCTATAGGTTGTTTAGTGCATGCTGCCGCTGCCGCTCAGTCCACCATACCTATGTAGGCGAGGACCGTCGAATTCTAGCCTCGCCGTGTACTGGCCTCAGTACTGACGCTCCTTCTTTTTCCTTTGCCCTTTGTCGGCACCCCTTTTGTTTAAGCAGGTTTTGAGATCGACGTCGTTAGAAGGGTTACCCTTCCGGCTTGGCCTGGGCAGGGTTATGGACGCCATTGGTTATTCTTCAGGGCTCTTAGCCCCATTTGCATCTTGTCCGTAGTCAGACGCTCTATCGTTTTCAAGGTGATTTGGATCTTTGTATATTATATCTGTATTCTTGACTCATTGAGTCGCTGTTGTATATATATCTGTTCTATGGGTCCCATCAAGGACTGTTGTCTAAAGTTATTACTTTGTTTTCCACCCGCACGCAAGTGCCTGGTGGGCACCTTTGAATCGTTTCTATGCGGGTTTGGCGGGAAGCGCTGAAACTTGCCTAGGGCCGATTCTGAGGGTGTTACAGCTGCCAAGATAGAATTCTGTAGAACGGTGTAATGTGCTTCGGTGTAAGAATGTCCGTCTCTACATATTATTGATTTCCTTCCTAGAGTACCCTTTCCACTCAGTCTCCCCTCATACCGCGATTGAGGAAGACCAATCAGCTTAAGGTCAGGAACGAAGTCAACACAAAATTCAATGACCTCATCTGTTCCATAGCCCTTGGAGATGCTTTCTTCTGGCCTAGCACGGTTACGAACATATTTCTTTAAGATTCCCATGAACCTCTCAAAGGGAAACATATTGTGTAGAAATACAGGATCGAGAATGGAAATCTCTTCGACTAGGTGAACCAGCAGGTGCGTCATAATATTGAAGAAGGATGGTGGGAACACCAACTCAAAACTGACAAGACATTGGACCACATCATTCTATAACCGTGGTAGATCTTCAGGATTGATTATCTTCTGAGAGATTGCATTGATAAATGCACATAACTTCACAATGGGTACTCGAACATTATCTGGTAGAAGCCCCCTCAATGCAATCGGAAGCATTTGCGTCATAATCACATGGCAGTCATGAGACTTTAGGTTTTGGAACTTTTTTTCTGCCATATTTATTATCCCCTTTATATTCGACGAGAAGCCAGACGGGACCTTAATACTGCTTAGGCATTCAAAAAATATTTCCTTCTCTTGTTTGGTAAGAGCGTAGCTGGCATGACCTTGAAACCATTCTGGATGTAGGCCATCTGGGTCTTTCATAAGTTGATGGTACTTTCGTGCTTCCGGTGTATCCTTTGTCTTCCCATACACGCCCAAGAAGCCTAGCAGGTTCACGCAAAGATTCTTCGTCACATGCATCACATCGATTGCAGAGCGGACCTCTAAGAATTTCCAATATGGTAGCTCCCAAAATATAGATTTCTTCTTCCACATGGGTGCGTGTCCTTCGGCGTCTTTTGGAACAGATTTTCCTCCAGGACCCTTTCCAAAGGTTACCAGTTGATCCAAATCTTTGACCATATCAAATATATCAGCACCAGTACGCTCCTTAGGCTTCGTCTGGTGACATGCCATACCGTTGAAATGCTTGCCTTTCTTTCTTAAGGGATGCTTGGCCAAAAGAAATCGATGATGCTCATTGTATACATTCTTCTTACAATGTTCCAAATATATACTTGCAGTCTCATCTAAACAGTGTGTGCATGTATTGTATCCCTTGTTTGACTGTCCTGAAAGGTTACTAAGAGCAGGCCAATCATTGATTGTTACGAAAAGCAATGCTCGGAGGTTAAATTCTTCCTGCTTGTGCTCATCCCACACGCAACATCCCGTCTGACTTACGTTCCTCTTTATGCCATCGCAACAACTTGGCGTGCTCTTTGTTTCTGAATAAGCGTTTCAACCGTGGTATTATAGGAGCATACCACATCACCTTCGCAGGAACCCTCTTCCCGGGGGGCTCGCCCTCAACGTCACCAGGGTCATCTCGTCTAATCTTATATCGAAGTGAAGTGCATACCGGGCATGCATCTAAATTCTCATACTCCTCACCGCGGTAGAGGATGCAGTCATTAGGGCATGCATGTATCTTCTGAACCTCTAAACCTAGAGGGCAGACAACCTTCTTTGCTTCGTATGTACTGGCGGGCAATACATTATCTTTTGGAAGCATATTCTTCATTATTTTCAGCAACTTTTCAAATGAGGAGTCAGTTATAGCACACTCAGCCTTCCATCGCAGCAATTCTAGTGTGCTGCCCAGCTTTTTCAGACCATTTTCGCAATTTGGGTACAACAACTTTTTGTGATCCTCTAGCATGTGATTGAACTTCTCCCTATCCTTTTCAGTTTCACAATCTCTTCGTGCATCGGCAATGGTCCAACCAAGATCATCAGCGGGTTCATCATGTGTATCTTCTTCATCCTCCCCTTCAGCATCCCCCATGGAATACGAGCAGCAGTCACTACACGGTGGACCATTATGAAGCGTGGCGATGTACATGGCAAGTGTAGCTAGCTACTTCTCTCAACTTTGTCAATTAGTCTACTCTCTCAAAGTCTCAATTTTGTTGTTTTCATACATATAAGCTGACGATGTGTTGTAACTTGTAACCCCGTAGTACATAACCATGGATACTATGTTTATGACCGCATTGTTGACTTATGACTGATGTCTTTAATATGTAGATCCTGGTCTTTTCCTATTTCTCTGTTTGCGAATAATTTATTTATGTAGTATCTTTGGGATGAAAAAAAAGTGATATGGCCTTTTTTAGCATTTATAAAATTCATTTTCATGGTCCTTGTATGTACATGAATGTAATCTTGCTCTCAATGCTTGAATGTCTAAGTCCCATTTTGTGATCAATATGGCATAGAAGCTTTTGGTATCTCTTCCCGGGCTCTAAATGATCTTTCGATCCATCATGTATGTATGTTTATGAACATGCTACAGATTATACTATATTTGACCAAACATTAATGATATGATATTATTAACCAGATATAATTATCTGATAATTTCTATCGGTTTCCGCTCAATACCCGTAGTCCAATATAATCCGCGTCCGAATCGGCATCCTGTCGTAATCCGATCCTCTCTAAATCTGACAAAATAACGTTTACATCATCCCCTGGATGTAACATACTGTATTTTTTTCGAGTTTTTAAGAAAAGCCTTGGTCGCATCCAGATATTTTGAGTGACAGCACGGTTCCATTCAGTACAAAACCTTTTGGACCCACACGGCCCACAGAACGTTAGGTTACCTGCGTTGCGCTGCGCCGCCCCATCGTCTCCCACTTCCATTCCTGGCCGCCGTCCTCCCAAACCCTCGTTCTTCGCTCGCTGCCGCCGATGACAGCGCCCAAGACGGTTCGCGCATCAACCGCCTGGTAAATCCTCTCTTCCCTCATTATCCCCTCTTTTCCGGGATGGATCTCTAACCCCTCCTCGTCCGTCCCTCCATCTGCGCAGATTGGCCGGGACCGTTTCTTGCATCCGCGCGGCTATGGCGCCGGCCGTTTCTTGCATCCGGGGGCGACTGAAGTGTGAGGAGATGAACCAAGACCCGATGGCCAGGCTCACAGACGACACCCTCGTCGACATCATCTCGCGCGTGCCCTACAAGTCCACCTGCTGCTGCAAGTGCGTCTCCACGCGCTGGCGTGACCTCATCTCCCACCCCGACCACCGCAAGAAGATGCCCCAGACCCTCGCCGGCTTCTTCTACGAAACCGACAACACTCGCCTTTCTCTTCATTTCACCAACGTCTCTGGGCAAGGTGAATCTCTCCTCGATTCCCCGCTGTCATTCCTGCCCCCCAAATATGAGAATGTCAAGGTCTTGGACTGCTGTAATGGCCTTCTCCTCTGCCGCTGCTGGAAGCCGGCCGATCCCGAGACGCTGGATTACGTTGTGTGCAATCCTGCCACGGAGAAATGGGTGGTCGTTCCTGCCACCGTCGGTATCTTCGCCCGCTTGGGGTTCGAGCCAGCCGTCTCCTCCCACTTCCATGTGTTTGAGTTTGTGTCTGTCAGTATCTTCTGGGTAAAGACAGAACAGTCTCTATATGCAGTGCGAAGCTTCAAAGAGGTCAGGATCTACTCTTCCAAAACTGGAGTTTGGAGCCACAAGGACATCGCCAAGGGAGTTGCCGTTCCCATGAATGCAAAGAGCGTTTTTCTAAGAGGGACGTTGTATTTGTCTGCCCTCCGTGATCGGGTTGTTGCTGTTGACATTGAGGGAAGCAATTGGAGGCTCATCCCCGTTCCTAAGGCACCGAAAGGAAAGGCCCCTGATGATATTTATCTATCACAAGGACAATTGCATTTGGCACATAAAGGTGATTCTCTACTGTCGATCTGGGTTCTTCAAGATACTGGTGAAAAGTGGACCTGGAAGTACAATGTCAACACCCTGCAATTGTTTAGAGAACTGTTTTCTTCTAAAAATGATTACAAAATTATCTCAATCCATCCAGAACGCAATGTGGTTTTCATAGTCGGTGGGTGCGACAAGGTACTATTATCATACAACATGGATTCTAGGGAGGTGTGTTTTATACGTCGGCGTGGATGGGATTGCATGAGTCGTTACATTCCATATGTTCCCTTGTTCTCAAATTCATTGGCACATGGGCACTAGAAGTCTTACTTGAGTAGCTTCACAATTGTCTTATGTTTCTGCTGATGATATTGGACCGGAGGCTGGAGCTATGTCTTGCAACCAAGCAACACCGACTTGGGTAGGCCTTTATGAAGTTGTACTAGTTCTTATTTTTGCTTGACTGCACTATGTACCTGATTTGTGCTTGACTCCAAGTAAACCATGGATATTATGATTGTTCTTTTGAAACATTACCAATGTCTGTAATATCTATCAAGATTCTGGTATAATTTTATTTCTTTGCTTTGTGGATGATTTATCTATGCGATTTGTGGGTGTGTGTGGAGAATTCTATTCCTGGTATATACATGTATATCTTTTTTTGCTTTGTCATGCTTGAATGCATGAAACTATGAATCCCATTATTTGGCTCCTCCTGTCAATAATGGACATGTCCACCTCCAAGTCGTCATGTTTCCTTTTATTATACTCATCCTTCTCCGAGTCCGACTCGGAGGAGGACGTCCTGTCAATAATGAAATGATCTGTGTAAGATATATTAGTTCTCTATTTATATAATCATGTTTGGCTTTGGAAGTTCAAACTGGCTTTATGCCATCTCTTGATACTTGTGATGTATCCATGATTCATTTGCTCCAGCACTAGATCTTCACATCTGTAGATGGCTTCCACCAGAAGTAAATTTACACTTCAGGTTTGAGTATGTAGTGGCATTTGAGTTCATAGCTGGTTTTTGGTTCTGCCTATGAAGTTCTTATGGTACCTACTGTTTGATGAGTGTTATGTTGCTCGTTTGGCCGGGGTCGCTCACCGCAGCAGAGGAAACTAGTGAAGAATGACTTTTATGCTCTTCTCGTGATTGTTGGTGGACGTTGTTAACCTCTCAAACAGAAGTTGATGCCTTGCTGTCATGAAGTGAAATTTTCTCCGCTGTCTGTTATTCTTTTCTATTTCTGTGAACGATTCATGTGTGTGGTTGCAACTTCTGTTTTCAGGAAAAACCGGCAAAACCAAGATGAGACCACGCGATCTAGCTCGACTAGGTTTGGAGCACCAACACCGGCACAACGACAATCATGCCGCCGCGCAGGCAACCACACCGGTCTCGGCACCGCGCGCACTCCTAACCAACGATGCAGCAACCAGACAACACAAGCCCATCGCCAAGCGGAGCGTCAAACCTCCAAAGACATCGCCCCCAAGAGGGAAAACGACGGTGGTGCCGCCGATGCCCGCTTCGGCAGAAACCAGAGCTCGGGTTTTTACCCGGAGAGTCTGTGACCCGAAACGACAAGGGAGGTGAAGGAGCTCCTCAGCGATGCCTCCAATGAGGAAAACAACGTCCACGGACGCCGACATCAACCCGAAGAGTTCTTTCTTTTTTCCACAAAAATTTACATAAGTACATGGAACATGGACATGAACATGTGTAATTTTCAGCTTTGTTTTACAATAATAACACTTTTTTTCACTCGAGAAGCAAATGAACCGACTTTGAATTTCCTGAACTGTCACTCTTTTTTGTACGTCTCGTTTTGAGACCGATTTAACGAAGTTTTATTCAGTTGGCCCATTTGCAAATAGACTCGGGTGACTTCTTTTGGGCTTATGCTTATGCATAAGCCTGCTTATAGATTCCGGTGTGAAGAAACTATGGTGGGCAGAAGCTTGTAGAAACTTTCGAAAGACTTCTTTTGGGCTTATCTATTTTGGCTTATTTGCTGCGATGAGCTGTGATATGTCTGTTATGCCCCTGGCCGCTTTTAATAAAACGATATGTTGTATATGTATGCTAGTTATAAGTAGAAATAGAGTTAGAAATAAAATAAAAAACATGATGTTGTAGTACAATTCAGGACATGCCTAAATAATAGAAAGTGTCATACGATTCTGAAATTACAATAAAAAAACATCTCAAGCTACTATTCCTTCAGCGATGCTTTGTCGTAGTGTACCCGTGACACTATCAGATGAAGAGGGAGCGGTTGCACCAGTATACGATGCGCTGTCCTCGTGAATATATGGGCCTCACTCAAAGTTGTGAAAATTTTGATCATATAGCTTACTATCGCGGATGAAGTTATGCAAACACATGCACGCAGTGATGATCTTCGTTTGCGTCAAAGGATCGTGATATACAACAAAATATATTATCCACCATTTTTATCCTAGCTTTCACCTGTTTCGGCTTGATAATCTAGATATACAACAAAAAATATTATACACCATTTTTATGCACTACAGGAATGGAAAGCTACGCCGACGGCCGGTCGCTACGCCGACGGCCAAACGTCGGGGCCGTCGGCGTAGCCATCGTCTAGGCCAGCCCTGCCAAGCAGCCGTCGGGGTAGAATTTGTTGGAGATATGCCCTAGAGGCAATAATAAATATGGTTATTATTATATCTTTGTGTTTATGATAAATGTTTACATTCATGCTATAATAGTATTAACAAGGAAACATTGATACTTGTGTGATTTGTAAACTTAATTTGAAGTCCCTAGTATAGCCTCTATACTTCACTAGCTTGTTGGTTGATAAATGATTGTGGTTTCCCTATCATGAACATTGAGATGTTATTAACAACAAGATCATATCGTTAGGAGAATGATATGATGGACATACTCCTATAGATAAGCGTAGCATAAAGATCAAGTCATTTCAATAGTTCAATTGCTATATGCTTTCTGATACATAGTAACCTAATTCCTTCGACCATGAGATCATGCATATCACCTTTACCGGATGGATGCTTTGATGACATCAAACACCACACCGTAACTGGGTGGCTATAAAGGTGGCATTGAGTGTTCGGAAAGTATTGGTTGAGACACATGGATCAAGAGTGAGATTTGTCCATCCATATGACGGATAGATATACTCTAGGCCCTCTCGGTGGAATGTCATCCAATTAGCTTGCAAGCATGTGACTGGATCACAAGGGATCACATATCACAGGAACGAGAAAAGAGTACTTATCGGTAACGAGGTTGAACTAGGTATGCACACTACTAGAGAAAAGCCTATAGGAGACATGCTTATGCGAGGCACATTTAGCATATGCGCCTCCTATAAAAATAGGCGAGGCGCACTTTGCGATATGCGCCTCTAGTATAAAAAATAGGCGAGGCGCATATGATAAGAATGCGCCTCCTATAATCCCTGTATGGACAGAATCTAGCAGCCCCATATTATGCGAGGCGCATTCTAGTCATATGCGCCTCGTATATATCAGATAAGCGAGGCGCATATGGACAGAATGCGCCTCGCATATTCTGTGTGGCCCGTGTGTTGGTAGGTGCACGAATATGCGAGGCGCATATGGCTATATGCGCCTCCTATATTTGATAATATGTGAGGCGCATATGGCCAGAATGCGCCTCGCATATTCTGCGTGGGCCCGCGTGTTGGTAGGTGCAGGAATATGCGAGGCGCATATGGCTATATGTGCCTCCTATATTTGACAATATGCGAGGCGCATATTGCCATACGCGCCTCGAGTAACTCAAGCGGCCCACCACCCCACCTCGTATCCCCCTCGTCTCTTCTGGCTGCCCACCACGCCTCCGCCCACTCCAGAACCTTCTTCCCCTCTCGCCTAGCTCGGCCACCGCCACCGCCGCCGACCAAGACAGAGAGAGAGAGAGAGAGAAGGAAGGAAGGGAGGATGGGGACCCGGACGTGTCGTTGCCTCGCCTGTTCAAGATCCTCCACGGCGAAGGTGACCGACATCCCTACCCTAACCAATCTCCCATCGATCTGCCCTCCTACGTCCCCACCTCCGCCGCGCCGTCTCATCACTCGATTCGCTTTTTTCGTGCAGACCGCGACCGGTGGCCGCTGGAGGCCAGGTTCATCGCAGCCGCCCACAACGGCGACGTCCGCAAAATCAAGAGTAAGGCCGCATCCGCAACCGTCTCCCTTTCCGGCGTCAGTTAATTTGCTTCGTCGCTTGATCCGGGGGGTTAAGGATTAGCTGGAGTGCGATTCGCTTCCGATTTCGTGCGGATTGTGCGCGTCCAGGGTCTCGATTTGGGGATTTAGACCGGAGGCGTCTGGTGATAGGCTACTTTCTCGTCGCAAGTTGTGGTTTTCCTCACCAACTCATTTTTCTGGGACCTGCGACGATTTCTCTCTGATTTCTCGTCACGATTCCAGGCTAAAAATGCCCCTTTTTCTGTGACTGCAGAGATTGCCAACGAGCTGGACGTGCAGGGGCGCGGGATCCCGGCGACGGTGGCCAGCACGACCTACATGGGCATGAACGCGCTCCACGCCGCCGGCGGCCAGGGCAAGCTGCCCGCCTACCAGTACCTTGTCGAGGAGGTCGGGATGGACGTCAACAAGCCAGACACCGCTCAGGGTAGCTCGCCTCTCCGATCCTATATTCAGGTTGTTGACTTGATGAGCATCGTTACCTTCAGCTGTCTTGGATCTATCTTGATGCTAGAGTTTACGCCTGTGGTGCATGCCGTCATCAACGGCTGCCATCCTGCCGTCAAGTACCTTCTTGATCATGGCGCTGATGTGCATCAGCAACGCTCCAAGGGGAACATCACTCTTCTTCATACAGCTGCAGTTCTTGGTACGAAGGAACTTCACTTGATTGTTACTTTCCCTGCGGTAAGAATATAGATGGACTTTGAGTTGTTGGCAGAGATCAGCTTTTAGAGGACTCATTATTGCTACCAACCAATCTTTTCCAGTTTAGCCATTTAAACTAGTTTCTGGAGAAGCGTTTATTTAACAATTCTTGGGGCATCTATTTCATACACTATTCTGTTGTAGCTGTTCAAAGCTTGGTACTGCCGGCATCAACAGAAAGATGACTCTCATCAGGCTGCTTAGCTGTGAAGTTATAATGGATGCAGCCCCCTCCTGCTAGTCCATTCACAGATCAATTTTTTAGTACTCCAATAGTTTTTTTTTGTCTTTTATGATGGAGTCCATGCAGAGTTAACTGTAAAACTGTAGTATCTTGTAGTGTTGGCGTTTGGAAAAAGAAAACTCTTGATGGTTCTGTCTACAGGACATCTGAACTGGCCATGCATGGTTAACCTTAATGTGTTGTGCAAACCATATCATATTTCATTGATGACATGCTACTTTGAGTTAACTGCTTCTGCCTTTGCAATTTTCATTTTCACTTTCATCAATTGATCTTTGTTGATGAGAGCTTTGATTGTTCTTTCAGGAGTTTCTCTTGCAAGGGAGGTTCATATTTGGACCTGATGTGAGATCACTTTTTCTCACTATATTCCTCATTCTTGCACCAGTGTTGGTATTCTGTATATTTGTGGCTAGCCATCTAATCAACGACTTCCCTGATCACTGGGGGATTTCAGTTATGGTTGTAGTGGTTGTCTTCACGGTATATGTAAGTGTTTCTTATAACTTTGTTTCTGTTTAGGTTTGATCATTTCATAGCAATCTTAGCCAGCTAGTCTGGAGTTGTGCAATTCATATTGACATGTACAGCATGCTCCCTTGAATGCTCATCAAAGATTGTACACAGAAGTAATTATTTAGTCGACCGAAAGAAAATTATTATATACAGGGGGATCCCAACTATCACACCTTAGTTTGGTTGGTTTATCTTATTGATAAAGTTTTGCACAAATCTGTCAGAAGTGACCACCCATGAATACACAGATAAGAGTGCCTAAAAAATGCAAGGTTGTACTATTACACGTTACATATTTGATGATGAGTATTTTTCAGAGTACCTCCTTGATTCATTCATCTCCACCCCAGCTTCGTGTTCCATGTTTTCTGAAATTCTGGCAATTGTTCCTCAAGTAGCTATTGAAAACCTAAAACCGTGTTCACATGGATGGCCTTCCTGTTTCTCGCTAATGGTGATTCGGAGAGCCTCACCATGTGCCTTGTGCCTTGTGCCATGTTAACAGTACAATTAAGGGTTTTAAATGTTCTTGATAGAATGAAAGTAGGCTCAAATCGTTGAAATATTGGAAGGCATGATCTGATTATCCGAGAAAAAAGTGCAGTAGAATTAGTCTTAATATACAACTAAATTCTCTGGATATAGATGATCTGCAAAAAAAATTCTATCTAGTCAAATAATTGTTCAGCTTAGATCAAGGTTGATTGATACTACTGGATTAGTTTACATACTGGATTAATTGAGCTCAAAGTAACCATTCTGTTAAATGTTTCCGGGCATACCTGTGGAATGCTTTGGTGTAATCTTTTAAAGACTGCTCTGTTGACCTCTTTAGTGGATCCTTGTAGTAGAAGTAAAAACAGTATACTATAAGAAAAAAAAAGAGAAATGTTTGTCATTACTACTATATATTCAAAAAGAGGAACATCATGATTGATTTAAAGGGGTAAAACTGATGCATTTGTTTTATCCTCAGTTCATATGAATATGCACTTTTGTAGAGTTCACACTTGTCTGAATCCTGTTCCTTATGTTTTCCAGGATTTGACTCTGCTGCTTCTTACCTCTGGTAGAGATCCTGGTATAGTGCCTCGTAACACCCATCCTCCTGAAGCTGAACCCAGTGATTTGAACAACGACACTGGAAATGGTAGGTTATGTGTTCTACTTCATCTAGGTAGAGCTACGTCGTTGGAGTTGTAATGTGATTGTGAACTTGTACTCGGAGGTGATGTAATTGTGAACTTGTACTCGGAGGTGTAATGTGATTGTGAACTTGTACTCGGAGGTGTGAACTTGTGGCACAAACACTTGATGTATGAACTTGTATGTCATGATTGATGTGTAATGTATTGTATTCATGTTGGTTCTATTATGCTTTGGCAAATTGCAAGTTTCTGAAAAATTCTGTGGACTATATTGTATATTTGAATATCTGTATATTATTATTTATAGTGGTCTGTAAAACTTGAATTTCGAAAATATTACCGGAGGCGCATATAAGATACTATAGGAGGCGCATATACTATAAATACCCGAGGCGCATTCTGAAACATATGCGAGGCGCATATACTATAAATACCCGAGGCGCATTCTGAAACATATGCGAGGCGCATATACTATAAATACCCGAGGCGCATTCTGAAACATATGCGAGGCGCATATGCCTCCTATACTTCACATATGCGAGGCGCATATCGATATGCGCCTCGCATATCATTATGCGAGGCGCATATCGATATGCGCCTCGCATATGTGAAGTATAGGAGGCACATATCAGATGCGCCTCGCATAAGAAATACCTGAGGCTTGAAGCTAGAGGCACATGTGATATGCGCCTCGGATAGGCTTTTTGGTGCGCCTCGGATAGGCTTTTCTCTAGTAGTGGCAGAGATACTGACGATCATAACCTCGGATAAGTAAACTATCGTGAGACAAAGGGAAATTGGTATCGTATGTAAGTGGTTCATTCGATCGCAAAGTAATCGTAGAAATATGTGGGAGCCATATGAATTTCCAGATTCCTCTATTGGTTATTGTTCGGAGAAGTGTCTCGATCATGTCCGCATAATTCACGAACCGTAGGGAGACACACTTAAGGATTCGACGTTGTTTGAGTAGTTATGGTATTATGAGAAAGAGACCGAATGTTGTTCGGAGTCTCGGATGAGATCCGGGATATCACGAGGTGATCCGAAATGGTCCGGAGAATAAGATTCATATAAGGAAAGTCCCGTTTCGGAGTTGGGGAATGATTCCGGTGTTTTCATCGGAAATGTTCTAGAAGGTTCCGGAATGTCCGGCACTCCGGAGGGGAAGGGTACATGAATGTGTTGTATCAAGTTGGTATGATTGCATCATGTACTAAGTGTCCTCGCTGTTCCAAATAAAGGATTAAATTGAATCCTAGTTTGAAAAAGTCAAATAGCTAAATTGAAAAGTCAAATAGCTAAAATTGGAAAGTGGAAAACAGGAGGAGGGGGGAATCCGAGTTGGGGAGGAGTTCCCTCCTCCAACCGGCGGCAACCCTCCAAGCCGAGTTGGGGAGGGACTCCTCTCCCTCCCCTTGGCCGCCGTCCCCCCTCCACCTATATAAGGAGGGGCAGGGACCCCTCCTAGAACACACAAGTCCCTCACCTCAAACCCTAGAAGTTGCAGCCCACCATAGCCCCCGCCGCCCCCTAGGGTTTTGCCCTAGCCGCCGACTTGGGGGTCTCCGGAACCCTAGCCGCCGGCTCTAGCACCTCCTCCTTGGTGTGTCTAAAACCTAGATCGCCGAGGAGCTCTCTCATACTCCACCATACTCGCTCCGGCTTAAGGCGAAGCCCTGCGAGATATCCCCTCTACTTCCGGTACCACGCCGTTGTGCTGCCGGAATCGCGAGGAGAGTGCTACAACCTCCGCTGCCTGCTAGAACAAGGGAGAGGAAGGTCTTCGTCGAGTACCGAACGTGTGACCGACTGCGGGAGCGCTGCCGGAACGCAGCGCCGGAAGGATCGTCTACGCGATCTTGAGATCGGGAAGAGTATGACTACATCGCCCACGAGAATCCGCTCTCGTTAAACACTTTGGAATCTTCGAGGGTAAGTTATTCCATCGACTCGTTGCTACAATCTAGTAGATAGATCTTGGCTTGTTTGTTTGTATGCGATAGAAATTTTTTGTTTTCCATGCTACGAAACCCTACAGTGGTATCAGAGCCGTGTCTATATGTAGATCTGTTGCACGAGTAGAACACAATGGTCATTGTGGGCGTTGATGCTTTTATTGTCGATTGCTACTTGTGTACTTTGCATCTTGCGGTATGTTGGGATGAAGCGGCCCGGGCTAACCTTACATGACATCGTTCATGAGACTTGCTCCACGCTTGACATGTTGTATTGCATAAGTGGCTTTGCGGGTGCCTGTTTCTCCTAGCATAGTTAAGATCCAATTTACAACGGGTGATTAACAATACTAGTATCAATGTTGTGGTTCATGTTCGTAAGTTAGAACGACACTTATCGAAAGCCCCAAAACCACGTAAAATATGCAAAGAAAGTAGAGGCGTCTAACTTTGTTTTGCAGGGGTGTGCAGTGATGTGATATGGCCATGATTGTGATTATATTTGATGTATGCAATGTTCCTTATTGTAAGTTGGCAACCGGCAGGAGCCATATGGTTGTCTTTAATTTATGTTAAGACCCGCGTGTCTATTCAAAGTAGTTGTAATAGTTGAAGCCGGTGGACGACAACCATGGAGAAGCGTCATTGACCTTGATGCAATGCCGGTGATGATGGAGATCATGTTCGTGCTAGAAGATGGAGATCGGAAGCACAAAGAAGAAAGGCCATATCATATCACATATTTTGAATTGCATGTGATGTTAATCCTTTATGCATCTTGTATTGCTTAGTAGACGACGGTATCATTATAAGATGATCCCTCATGCACATGAATTTCAAGTCATAAAGTGTTCACCCTTAGTTAGCACCGTTGCTAAAGCTTGTTGTTTCGAAGCACCACGTGATGATCGGGTGTGTTAGATTCTGCAAGTGTATACAACGTGAGCAAGCCAGATTTGCTCATGCGGAAAATAAGGTTTGATCTTGACGAGCCTAGCATGTACAGACATGGTCTCGGAACACGGATCACCGAAAGGTAAAGCATGAATCATATAGTAGATATGATGAACATGACGATTGTTCGCCATTGAAACTATATCAATCTCGTGATGATCGGTGTTGATGTGGTGGATTTGGTTCATGTGATCACTAAAACAATGTGAGGGATATTGTTTTGAGTGGGAGTTCACCTAGATTAACTTTATTATTAATTTGAACTCAATTTGTCATAAACTTAGTCTAAACTATTGCAAATATGTTGTAGATCAATGGCAGCCCCTACCATCAATTTTAATGCGTTCCTAGAGAAAGAAAAGTTGAAAAACAATGGAAGCAACTTCACGGATTGGTTCCGCAATTTGAGGATTGTCCTCACAGCTGGTAATTTGACCTATGTGCTGGATGCACCGCTGGGTGACCCACCTGCAGTTGATGCTTCCGATGAAGTAAAGAATGTTTACCTCGCTCGGAAGAATCAGTACTCCATAGTTCAGTGTGCTATCTTGTATGGTTTGGAATCGGAGCTTCAGAAAAGGTTTGAGAATTCAGACCCATATGATATTGTCGAGGATCTCAAATTGATCTTTGAGACTCATGTGGCAATTGAAAGTTATGAGGCTTCTGAAAAGTTCTTTAACTGCAAGATGGAAGAGGGCAGCTCCGTCAGTGAGCATGTGCTTAAGATGTCTGGGCACGCAAACAAACTTCAAAGCTTGGGTATAGTGATTCCTAATGCTTTGGGGATTTACCGTGTCCTCCAATCACTACTACCAAGTTACAAGAACTTTGTGATGAACTACAACATGCAGAACATGAACAAGCAGTTACCAGAACTATTTGCTATGTTAAAATCTGCAGAAGTGGAGATCAAGAAAGAGCACCAAGTGTTGTTGGTCAATAAGACCACCAAATTCAAGAAAGGCAAGTCTAAGCAGAAGGGACACTTCAAGAAGGGTGGTAAGAAAGTTACCACGCCGGCGAAGAAGACCAAGGCTGGACCTAAGCCTAAAACCGAGTGTTTTTACTGCAAGGGAGAAGGTCACTGGAAGCGGAATTGCCCAAAGTACTTGGCGGATTTGAAGAACGGCAACATCAAGAAGAAAGGTATATCTGATATACATGTTATTGATGTGTATCTCACTAGTACTCGTAGTAGTGCCTGGGTATTTGATACTGGTTCGGTTGCTCATATTTGTAACTCGAAACAGGTGCTGCGGAATAAACGGAAGCTAGCGAAGAACGAGGTGATGATGCGCGTGGGAAACGGATGAAAGGTTGATGTGATCGCGGTCGGCACGCTACCCCTTCATCTACCATCGGGATTAGTTTTATACTTAAATAATTGTTATTTGGTGCCTGCGTTGAGCATGAACATTATATCAGGATCTTGTTTATTGCGAGACGGTTACTTGTTTAAGTCCGAGAATAATGGTTGTTCGATTTATATGAGTAATATGTTTTATGCACATGCACCTTTGATAGTTGGTCTATTCTTATTGAATCTCGATAGTGGAAATACACATATCAACAACATTGAGGCTAAACGTTTGAAATCGAGCGATAACTCGACCTATATGTGGCACTGTCGTCTTGGTCACATTGGAGTGAAGCGTATGAAGAAACTCCATTCCGATGGACTTCTTGAATCACTTGATTTCGAATCACTTGAAAGATGCGAAGCATGTCTGATGGGAAAAATGACTAAGACTCCATTTTCTGGTATGATGGAGCGAGCTACGGACTTATTGGAAATCATACATACCGATGTGTGTGGTCCAATGAGTGTAGCATCGCGCGGTGGTTATCGTTATGTTCTTACCTTCACAGATGACTTGAGTAGATATGGGTATATCTATTTCATGAAACATAAGTCCGAAACTTTCGAGAAGTTTAAGGAGTTTCAAAGTGAGGTAGAGAATCAACGTAACAAGAAGATTAAATTTCTGCGTTCTGATCGTGGAGGTGAATATCTAAGTTACGAGTTTGGCGAGCATTTGAAGAAATGCGGAATACTTTCACAATTGACACCGCCGGGAACACCACATCGTAATGGTGTGTCCGAACGTCGTAATCGAACTCTCTTAGATATGGTTCGTTCTATGATGTCACTTACAGATTTACCGCTATCATTTTGGGGTTATGCATTAGAAACAGCCGCATTCACTTTAAATAGGGCACCGTCTAAATCCGTTGAAACGACACCGTATGAATTATGGTTTGGGAAGAAACCTAGATTGTCGTTCCTTAAAGTTTGGGGATGCGAAGCCTATGTAAAGAAGTTACAGCCGGACAAGCTTGAACCCAAAGCGGAAAAATGCATCTTCATAGGATACCCAAAGGAAACTATTGGGTATACCTTCTATCATAGATCCGAAGGCAAAATCTTCGTTGCCAAGAATGGATCCTTTCTAGAGAAGGAATTTCTCTCGAAAGAAGTGACTGGAAGGAAAGTAGAACTCGACGAGGTTGTTGAACCTTCTCTCGAAATTGCGAGTAGCGCAGCACCGGAAGAAGTTCCTGTGGTGTCTGCACCAATAAGAGAGGAATCTAATGATGGTGATCATGAAACTTCGGTTGAAGTTGCTACAGAGCCTCGGAGGTCAACGAGAACTCGTACCACTCCAGATTGGTATGATCCCGTTATGAGTGTCATGTTGGTGGATAACACCGATGACCCCGAGACATATGAGGAAGCGATGATGAGCCCAGATTCCAATAAATGGCAAGAAGCCATGAAATCCGAGATTGGATCCATGTACAAAAACCAAGTATGGACTTTGGTGGACTTACCGGATGGCCGGAAGGCTGTCGAGAACAAATGGATCTTCAAGAAGAAAACAGATGCTGATGGTAATGTTACTGTCTATAAAGCTCGACTTGTCGCAAAAGGGTTTCGACAAATTCAAGGAGTTGACTACGATGAGACTTTCTCACCAGTAGCGAAGCTAAAGTCTGTGAGGATTATGTTAGCAATCGCTGCATATTATGATTATGAGATATGGCAGATGGATGTCAAAACAGCATTCCTCAATGGAGACATTGATGAAGAGTTGTATATTGTGGCATCCCGCAAAACCACTACTAGAAAATCGCGTTGTTTTTGTGCATTGCATCATCATGACCGCATGCTCATGTCATCATGCCACATTGCATTTGAGCATCGTCATCATCTTGCATTTTTTTGCATAAAACTATTTGCGGAAAAACCTAATTTGTTTTCCAACGCCCTATCTTCATTCAAACATGCAAACCCGGGACACCGGATTAATTTGTTTTGTCTGCCATCGGATCTCAGAAGCCGTGTTTTAAATAATTAAAATATTCAATTATTTTAGTGGGGCAGTCGAACGGGCCGAATGACCCGAACGACCACCCCAGAAAAGTAAAACGGTCCACCCTTTAAATCCTACAGCTACCCACCTATCTACCCACACCCCCCCTCCACATCACCCCACCCAATCCCCACCTGACACCTCACCTCTCTCCCTCTCCCCTCCAATCAAAATCTGCCACATCACCACACAGCCTCCTACCCTTTTCCCCCCTCTCTCTCCTTTCCCACCACCAACCCGCGCCTGGGCCCCACTCAACCCACCCATCCACACGCGCGCAGCCCCTCCTCTCCCCCTGCCCCAATCCCAGCACCCCACCCTGCCAGCCGGGCCCGCCCCTGCCCCGGTCCCGCTCACCAGCCGGCCACTCCCTCCCTCACCCGGTCAACCCCGACCGACCCGGCCCCACGCACGACCCCGTCCCCCACCAACCGCGCCTCTCCCTCCCCGCACCGTCTTCCCCCGCACGCGCATGCTCCCACCTCGCCTCGCCGCCGCCGGACGCCTCCGCCTCGCCGGCCCCGCGCTCCGCCACCGCCCTCCGTCGCCCCGCCTACCTCCCTCCTTCCCACCATCTCTCCCCTCCTGGCCCCGTCGCCCTCCCGCCTCGCTCCTCGCGTCCGCCAAGCTCGCTCGCCTCCTTCGTCGCCTCGCCGCGCCCTCTTCCCACCTCCCCGCTCGAGACCGCCCCGCCGGCAGCCTCCCACCCCGCCTCCGCCGGCGTCTGCTCCCCGCGCCGCCGCGCCTCCGCGAGCCCCGCCGGCCCGTCTCAGCTTCCCCAAGCTCCGCCCTCTTCCGCCCCTTCCCCTCCTCCCTCAGGCCGCGCCGACCCCGCCCTAGAGGCCCCGACGCGTGCCACCCCTGCACCGCGCCTCGGCCTCCTCCCAGCGAGCGCGCCGGAGCTCCCCGTCCTCGCCGCCCACCGCGTCCCTCCGTCGCCTCGCCCGCCGCCCTCAACCGCCGCCGCCGCAGGAACCCCTCCCCTCTGCCTGTCTCTGTTCGCCCGCGCCGGCGCCGCTCCCTCGTCCCTCCGCCTGCCTCTGTTCGCCCGTCCGCCTCCGGCCCGCCGTGCCTCCGGCCCGCGACAGCCCGGCACCAAGCCGCCTCTGGGCGCCGTACTCTGCCGCGCTACTTCCCGAGCCCTCCGTCGCCCGTTCCGCTGCAGGTCGCGCCGTTGCTCTGGCCGCCTTGCATCGCTGCAACCGCTCGATCATGTGGCCCCGCCAGTGCCTCCCCGAGTCCTAGGTGTTCCCTGCAGTGTCTTTGGATGTGAAGAAGTGTGGTGTAGAAGTGGTGATGATGCTAAGCTGTGGCTCGATGTCGTGCCGTGTTGATGTTGCGAAGGCATGAGGAGATTCTTGTACAAGGTCGCCAAGACTCCGATAAGATGGGAGCACCTAGCCGCTCAAGATCGCCACCGACAATGGTCGGAACCCAAGCGCTCCGTCCCGGAATCTGGAGACCAAACCCGATAACCGCCAAGATCGTCGACACGGTTACGACATGAACTCCCGCTCGGCAACGCCAAGTTCTCCTTCCCGGACCCGAAGACCATCGGTCAAGTTCTCCACCGACTAAAGACGGACTACAAGTTCTACTTCACGGATGCCAAGCGACAAGATCTACAACCCCGGAGTCCGAGAACGACCCCGTCAAAACCCTGGACCCTGTCGAACCCCGAACCCCGGAAACCCAAGTTCGTCGAGACCCCTAAAGTGTGAACCCCTTATCCGAGAACCCTATTTTATAAATATCACCTATATAACTGTTGCATATAAATTGTTCATGCATGCATACCTGTCTGTGGTTTGGGGGCCTTATGCCGATTCACCTGATAATTAAATATGGGGCCCATATGCGGGCAAATCCAGTCTCATATTGGCCTCATTTAAACTTGTGTAGCGAACCGGTGATATGTTCTGCCCTGTTAAACAACATTTAAATTGCGGGGCATCTAAACAAATAGAACCATGGATTTAATTGTCGGGACCTCGGTTCCGCTTAATCTTGACCTAATTGCATCGCACCTTGCCATGCCATACATCATACATGCATCATGCCGATCTTCTGCCGTGTATTAAATATTGCATCCGGTGTTTCTTCTAGTGTTTTGCTTCTTCGCGGATAAGGCCGTTGAGTTGATGTGAGCTTCGCCCCGATCTTCGGTTGAACCTTCAACAATGTTTTCAGGCGAGCATCTCCCCCTTTCTACCTATCTTACTTTTCTAGTATTTATTCCCGCCTGTTGATCTTTGCTATCTGTGTTGCGATGCTCTAGTTTCGTACCCGTGATATCCCTTGCAGCCATATATAGCCTTGGACACATCCTATTACCTGTGTTTGGTAGATAGTTGGACCCGCGTGTCGTAGTCGCTTGCTCAAGTGTTTTGCTTGTCGTCAAGTACCACAATTGTTGGAGAATTGCCGCATGTTGATGTTGGAGATGATCATGGCTTTAATTACTGTTTCACTTCAATTACTGTTTAACAACTAAAATTGAATTAAGTAGAGGCATCGGTGGGTGATAGGTAATGTTGGTTTTCCGAACGCCCACTTGTGTCCCGTAGGACCCGAGTTCTTGACACCTGTTCCGAGATCGAGCGCGCTAACCACAGGTGGGGAGATATGGGCCCCCCATCGATTATTACCTGATTTCAAAGTATTGTACTGGGGGCCACAAACTAGTTTGAGGTTTTATTTACTATCCTGTACTTATGCCATGTTTACCGCTTTATTTACGTTTGTGCGAGGAGCACACTGTACTGTTTAGGTAAGAGGAATGTTTTCGCGGTATCGACAGTCCCCGATTGGGGATCTGCTGTCGTTTACAGCCATTGTCGCAAACCCTAAGTCCGTCTCGGAGACCGGCCGACTTCGTTGCGGGTG
Source organism: Avena atlantica (assembly GCA_910589765.1). Lineage (NCBI taxonomy): Eukaryota > Viridiplantae > Streptophyta > Magnoliopsida > Poales > Poaceae > Avena > Avena atlantica. Next base: position 415,232,402 of record OU342738.1, on the reverse strand, counting down.
TACTTAGTGGGGTGGCCCCCCGTGCTTACTTTGGGTCTGGGAACATCGTGACTTAGGCCCCGCCGACATACCGATGGGTGTATGTTAACTGATCTGGCAAAAAGGGTCGAAGTGCCTGTGGATACTTTGGTGCACCCCTGCAGGGTTAAATCTTTTCGAGAAGCCGTGTCCGCGGTTATGGACGACTTGGAGCACAGTGCTTGATCATAGACAACTATAACTAAAGTTTACTGTTATAAATTGACTTGTATCCGATATGACTAGTAATCAGCTTCACTACAACGGAAGGGCTAAGTAAAAGTACCAACAACTGCTGGGTTTTGGGTTATCTCATGCTAATTGAATCTGACTAGTAAGTGACGCCACTATAACGGAATGATTAACTAAAAGTGCCCATTGTTTACTTTATCAGGATGAATATCTAAACCTGACTAGTAACTGCTGCAACGATAACTGAATAAGTAAAACTGCCAACTGTGTGAGTTCCTCGGTTGACTTCCTCGTTTTGGTCTCGAGGGGGAAACGCCAGGATGGGTTTGTTTGATGATAGTATCAGGTTGGATCCGAATAGGTCTTTCTTACCCCTCTCTGATGGCCGCCAGTTGTATCGAGTCTCTATAGGCTGTTTAGTGCATGCTGCCGCTGCCGCTCAGTCCACCATACCTATGTAGGCGAGGACCGCCGAATTCTAGCCTCGCCGTGTACTGGCCTCAGTACTGACGCTCCTCTTTTTCCTTTGCCCTTTGTCGGCACCCCTTTTGTTTAAGCAGGTTTTGAGATCGACGCAGTTAGCAGGGTTACCCTTCCGGCTTGGCCTGGGCAGGGTTATGGACGCCATTGGTTATTCTTCAGGGCTCTTAGCCCCATTTGCATCTTGTCCGCAGTCGGACGCTCTATCGTTTTCAAGGTGTTTTGGATCTTTGTATATTATATCTGTATTCTTGACTCATGGAGTCGTGTTGTATATATATATCTGTTCTGTGGGTCCCATCGAGGACTGTTGTGTAATGTTATTACTTCGTTTTCCACCCGCACGAAAGTGCCTGGTGGGCACCTTCGAATCGTTTCTATGCGGGTTTGGCGGGTTTCGCTAAAACTTGCATAGAGCCGATTCTGAGGGTGTTACATATATGATGCAACCCAAAGGTTTTGTCGATCCTAAAGATGCTAACAAGGTATGCAAACTTCAACGGTCCATCTATGGATTGAAGCAAGCATCCCGAAGTTGGAATCAACGTTTTGATAAGGTGATCAAAAGTTTTGGTTTTATACAAACTTATGGAGAAGCTTGTATTTACAAGAAAGTGAGTGGGAGCTCTGTAGCATTCTTAATACTATATGTGGATGACATATTGTTGATTGGGAATGATGTAGACCTTCTTAATAGTGTCAAGGAATATTTGAATAATAGTTTTTCAATGAAGGATCTTGGCGAAGCAGCTTACATATTAGGCATAAAGATTTATAGAGATAGATCGAAACGCCAAATATCATTGTCACAGAGTACATATTTGGACAAAGTTCTAAAGAGGTTTGGAATGGAAGATAGCAAGAAAGGGTTCTTGCCCATGTTGCCCAATACGACCTTGAGTAAAACTCAAAGTCCGACATCGGCAGAAGATAGAGAAAGGATGAGTAAGACTCCCTATGCCTCAGCCATAGGATCTCTAATGTATGCCATGCTATGTACTAGACCCGACATTGCATATGTTGTTAGTTTGACTAGCAGATATCAAAGTGATCCAGGAGTGGATCAATGGACAGCGGTCAAAAACATCCTTAAGTACTTGAGAAGAACTAAGGATATGGTTCTTTCTTATGGAGGTGATGAACAGCTCGTTGTTAATGGTTACACCGATGCTAGTTGGAACACCGATCCGGATGATTCTAAATCACAATCTGGATACGTATTTATTTTGAATGGTGCAGCAGTTAGCTGGAGGAGTGCAAAGCAAAGCGTTGTGGCGAGATCTTCAACTGAATCGGAATACATGGCTGCTTCGGAGGCTTCACAAGAAGCGATATGGATGAAAGAGTTCATTACAGAGCTGGGTGTGGTTCCTAGTGCGCTGGACCCAATGTCTATCTACTGTGATAACATGGGCGCCATAGCCAATGCGCAAGAACCAAGGTCACACAAGAAGCTGAAGCACATCAAGATACGTTTTCACGCTATTCGAGAACATATCCAAGATGGGGATATAAAGATTTGCAAAGTACACACAGATCTGAATGTGGCGGATCCGTTGACTAAACCTCTCCCGAGGGCAAAACATGACCAACACCAAACTGCCATGGGTGTTCGGTATATTAATATGTAATCTAGATTAGATGACTCTAGTGCAAGTGGGAGACTGTTGGAGATATGCCCTAGAGGCAATAATAAATATGGTTATTATTATATCTTTGTGTTTATGATAAATGTTTACATTCATGCTATAATAGTATTAACAAGGAAACATTGATACTTGTGTGATTTGTAAACTTAATTTGAAGTCCCTAGTATAGCCTCTATACTTCACTAGCTTGTTGGTTGATAAATGATTGTGGTTTCCCTATCATGAACATTGAGATGTTATTAACAACAAGATCATATCGTTAGGAGAATGATATGATGGACATACTCCTATAGATAAGCGTAGCATAAAGATCAAGTCATTTCAATAGTTCAATTGCTATATGCTTTCTGATACATAGTAACCTAATTCCTTCGACCATGAGATCATGCATATCACCTTTACCGGATGGATGCTTTGATGACATCAAACACCACACCGTAACTGGGTGGCTATAAAGGTGGCATTGAGTGTTCGGAAAGTATTGGTTGAGACACATGGATCAAGAGTGGGATTTGTCCATCCATATGACGGATAGATATACTCTGGGCCCTCTCAGTGGAATGTCATCCAATTAGCTTGCAAGCATGTGACTGGCTCACAAGGGATCACATATCACGGGAACGAGAAAAGAGTACTTATCGGTAACGAGGTTGAACTAGGTATGCAGAGATACCGACGATCATAACCTCGGATAAGTAAACTATCGTGAGACAAAGGGAAATTGGTATCGTATGTAAGTGGTTCATTCGATCGCAAAGTAATCGTAGAAATATGTGGGAGCCATATGAATTTCCAGATTCCTCTATTGGTTATTGTTCGGAGAAGTGTCTCGATAATGTCCGCATAATTCACGAACCGTAGGGAGACACACTTAAGGATTCGACGTTGTTTGAGTAGTTATGGTATTATGAGAAAGAGACCGAATGTTGTTCCGAGTCTCGGATGAAATCCGGGATATCACGAGGTGATCCGGAATGGTCCGGAGAGTAAGATTCATATAAGGAAAGTCCCGTTTCGGAGTTGGGAAATGATTCCGGTGTTTTCATCGGAAATGTTCTAGAAGGTTCCGGAATGTCCGGCACTCCGGAGGGGAAGGGTACATGAATGTGTTGTATCAAGTTGGTATGATTGCATCATGTACTAAGTGTCCTCGCTGTTCCAAATAAAGGATTAAATTGAATCCTAGTTTGAAAAGGTCAAATAGCTAAATTGAAAAGTCAAATAGCTAAAATTGGAAAGTGGAAAAGAGGAGGAGGGGGGAATCCGAGTTGGGGAGGAGTTCCCTCCTCCAACCGGCGGCAACCCTCCAAGCCGAGTTGGGGAGGGACTCCTCTCCCTCCCCTTGGCCGCCGGCCCCCCTCCACCTATATAAGGAGGGGCAGGGACCCCTCCTAGAACACACAAGTCCCTCACCTCAAACCCTAGAAGCTGCAGCCCACCATAGCCGCCGCCGCCCCCTAGGGTTTTGCCCTAGCCGCCGACTTGGGGGTCCCCGAAACCCTAGCCGCCGGCTCTAGCACCTCCTCCTTGGTGTGTCTAAAACCTAGATCGCCGAGGAGCTCTCTCATACTCCACCATACTCGCTCCGGCTTAAGGCGAAGCCCTGCGAGATCTCCCCTCTACTTCCGGTACCACGCCGTTGTGCTACCGGAATCGCGAGGAGAGTGCTACAACCTCCGCTGCCTGCTGGAACAAGGGAGAGGAATGTCTTCGTCGAGTACCGAACGTGTGACCGACTGCGGGAGCGCTGCCGGAACGCAGCGCCGGAAGGATCTCTACGCGATCTTGAGATCGGGAAGAGTACGACTACATCGCCCACAAGAATCCGCTCTCGTTAAACACTTTGGAATCTTCGAGGGTAAGTTATTCCATCGACTCATTGCTACAATCTAGTAGATAGATCTTGGCTTGTTTGTTTGTATGCGATAGAGAATTTTTGTTTTCCATGCTACGAAACCCTACAGAATTGCCCTCGGCATATCCTATGCTACGCCGACGGCTGCCCTCGGCATAGATATTTTTATTTTATCTCATTAAACTTTGAAAAATAATAACTAAATCATTCTAATTCGGAAAAAATACAAATATTATATCAAAATTTGCACAAAAATAAGACCTATCTATCTACACTCAAATATTACACATTTGTAAAAAAAATAAGTAAAACATAAAACATTATATATAGTTTAAAATTCAAAAATGATCGAAACAATGCGAAACCTTCGCGTGGTGTTATATTACGTGACATAGTTAGAAGGAAAAATATCAAACTTGGTATATTAATTGTGTCTCAAAGAAACCTTCATAAAATGACCTATCTCATTCGAGGTTTCTTGGCTTTCGGGTCAAATGACCAATGTTATGGCTAGAATCAAGGCATAGTTTGTGATAATGTGCCCATATTGTGCATACACATGCATCATAGGATGGCGAATAATGTTGCAGGAGGAAGTTTTCCTTTTCGTCGCACCAAAAAGCCATTTCTCATTTTCCGAGCACAAAAAATGGACGGTTTTGTGAAGCAACCACCAAATGGCTAATTCAAAATGCTACCACCACATTTTACAAAAACACTATACCACCTTATATGGATAATGTCCCAATAGGGGATCCGAAACCTTTCCGTCCATCTCTGGTGAAAAAGACAAATTTCTGCCGAATCGGCAGGAAGTGGGTCAGATATGAACTACATGTATATGATCTGATGCTCATGTTTTTTTACAAAAATAATTTTTAGGTTCACAATATGCTATTTTATCAAAGATCCAATGCAAGTTTAGCGAGGCTCGGCCCCGAGCTAAGAATCTTCATGCCCGCTGTTTGACAAAGTTTGACGATAGTTTAAAATGGGCATAAAAAAATTCAAAAACGATAGAAACAATGCGAAACCTTCACGTGGTGTCATATTATGTGACATGTTTATAAGTAAAAATATCAAACTTGATATATTGATTATGTCTCAAAAAAACCTTCACAAAATGACCTATCTCATTCGAGGTTTCTTGGCTTTCGGGTCAAATGACCAATGTTATGGCTAGAATCAAGGCATAGTTTGTGATAATGTGCCCATATTGTGCATACACATGCAGGAGGAAGTTTTTCTTTTCGTCGCACCAAAAAGCCATTTCCTATTTTTCGAGCATAAAAAATGGATGGTTTTGTGAAGCAACCACCAAATGGCTAATTAAAAATGCTACCACCACCACATTTTACAAAAATACTATACCACCTTATATGGACAATGTCCCAACAAGGGGATCCGAAATCTTTTCGTCCACCTCTAGTGAAAAATACAAATTTCTGCCGAATCGATAGGAAGTGGGTCAGATATGAACTACAGGAACATGATCCGATGCTCATGTTTTTTTACAAAAATCATTTTTAGGTTCACAATATGCTATTTTATCAAAGATCGAATGCAAGTTTAGCAAGGCTCGGCCCCCAGCTAAGAATCTTCATGCCCGCCGTTTGACAAAGTTTGACGATAGTTTAAAACGGGCATAAAAAATTCAGAAACGATCGAAACAATGCGAAACCTTCGTGTGGTGTCATTGAAGGGAATATGCCCTGAGAGGCAATAATAAAGTGTTTATTATGTGTATTCCAAGTATATGATAGATGTTTATTTTGCATGCTATAATTGTATTAATACGGAAACGTTAATACATGTGTGTTTAATAAACAAACAGAAAGTTCCTAGTTATGCCTCTCTCATAAACTAGCTCGTTGATTAACAATATGATCAAGGTTTCCTGATCATGGACATTGGATGTTGTTAATAACGGGATCACAACATTAGTGTAATGATGTGATGAACATTCATCCGAAGTATAGCATTACGATCAAAGTCATTGAGTTTATATTGCTATAACAACTTACGAAGTGATCCTAATCCTTAGACCATGAGATCATGTCAATCACTAACACCGGAAGAGTTTCTTGATAACATCAAACGTCACACCGTAACAGGGTGATTATAAAGATGGATTCAGAACTAATAAAGTGTTATGTTGAGGCTCATGGATCGAGAGTGGAATTTGTTCATCCCGATGACGGATAGATATACTCTGGGCCCTCTCGGTGATATCACATTGATTAGCTTGCAAGCAAGTGATTTGATCACTAGAATGTTATATCACAGGAACGAGAAAAGAGTGCATGTCGGTAACGAGATCAAACTAGGTATGGAGATACCGATGATCGAATCTCGGACATGTAATATATCGTGAAACAAAGGGATTAAGATACTAGCGTAAAAGGTTCCGACGATCACAAGAAAGTCATCGTTGAATGTGTGGGAGTCAGTATGGGTCTCCAGATCCCGCTTCTAATTATTGATCCGAGAGGGGTCTCGATCATGTCCGCATTATTCACGAACCGTAGGGTGACACACTTAATAGACACCGACATCCAATTGGAGCAAACGTTTCATGCCGAAAGAATGAACAAGCGCAGGAATTTATTTCACTAGATACCGAAACAGGTTTTCGGGTGAAATTGCATAAAGTGGTTATGCATGTGAAATAGAATTCTAGCAAGGGGTTATTTGTGAATGTTTGTCATTAAAGTAATTGACAAAATTCTGAATAAAATAAAAGAGTTTTATTTAATGAGAGTTTGCATTAAATTTGGTGGAAATTTAATGGGAATTTTGAGTGGACTTTTGAGTGGAGGGAATTTAGAGGAGTTTTGTGAGTGGAGTGTCCACCCACATGAAGAGGGGAGGGCAAGGGGGCAGCCCCATGCGCCGGCCACCCCCTTGCGGTTCCCCCCCTCCTCCTATAAAAGGAGCCCCCCTCCTCACTTGTCTCTCACACCTCCTCGCGAAGGATCTCTCTCCCCCTCTAGAATTTATCCCCCATGGTCTCGGACTAGCGAGATACATGTTCCCGGTGGCTATTCGGCAAGAAAGAGTTGTGCTTCCGCTGCATCGCTGGAGCGAGGAGGCGGAGGTTGCTCGGTGCCTCGAACGTGTGTGCGAGCACGGATGCGCTGCTGATTTGCGGCGCTAGGACTTCCTCTCGATCTTGAGATCGGCAAGAGATCGTCTACATCAACCACGAGTTGAACTCGTTAAGCTTTGTCGGTCTTCAAGGGTATGTTCTCTACGGATATACATCCGCCCGTTGTTTGTATCTAGTATATAGATCTTGGTATATAGTTCACATCGTAGGAAATTTTTTTGTTTTCTATGCTGCGAACCCTTCAGTCATATTATGTGACATATTTATAAGTAAAAATATCAAACTTGATATATTGATTATGTCTCAAAAAAACCTTCACAAAATGACCTATCTCATTCGAGGTTTCTTGGCTTTCGGGTCAAATGACCAATGTTATGGCTAGAATCAAGGCATAGTTTGTGATAATCTGCCCATATTGTGCATACACATGCATCATGGGATGGCGAACAATGTTGCAGGAGGAAGTTTTCCTTTTTGTCGCACCAAAAAGCCATTTCCCATTTTTTGAGCACAAAAAATGGACGGTTTTGTGAATCAATCACCAAATGGATAATTCAAAATGCTATCACCGCATTTTACCAAAATAATATACCACATTATATGGACAATATCCCAATAGGGGGATCTGAAACCTTTCCGTCCATCTCTGGTGAAAAAGACAAATTCCTGCCGAATCGGTAGGAAGTGGGTCAGATATGAACTACATGTACATAATCTGGCTCATTTTTTTTACAAAAATCATTTTTAGGTTCACAATATGCTATTTTATCAAAGATCCAATGCAAGTTTAGCGAGGCTCGGCCCCGAGCTAAGAATCTTCATGCCCGTCGTTCGACAAAGTTTGACGATGTTTAAAACGGGCATAAAAAATTCAAAAACGATCGAAACAATACGAAACCTTCGCGTGGTGTCATATTATGTGACATAGTTATAAGTAAAAAATATCAAACTTGATATATTGATTATATCTCAAAAAACCTTCACAAAATGACCTATCTCATTCGAGGTTTCTTGGCTTTCGGGTCAAATGACCAATGTTATGGCTAGAATCAAGGCATAGTTTGTGATAATGTGCCCATTGTGCATAGACATGCATCATGGGATGGCGAACAATGTTGCAGGAGGAAGTTTTCCTTTTCGTCGCACCAAAAAGCCATTTTTCATTTTCCGAGCACAAAAACAGACGGTTTTGTGAAGCAACCACCAAATGGCTAATTCAAAATGATACCACCACATTTTACAAAAATACTATACCACCTTATATGGACAATGCCCCAACAGGGGAATCCGAAATCTTTCTGTCCATCTCTGGTGAAAAAGACAAATTTCTGCTGAATTGGTAGGAAGTGGGTCAGATATGAACTACAGGTACATGATCCGATGGTCATGTTTTTTTACAAAAATCATTTTTTGGTTCACAATATGCTATTTTATCAAAGATCGAATACAAGTTTAGCGAGGCTCGGCCCCGAGCTAAGAATCTCCATGCCCGCCGTTTGACAAAGTTTGACGATAGTTTAAAACGGGCATGAAAAATTCAAAAAGATCGAAATAATACGAAACCTTTGTGTGGTGTTATATTATGTGACATATTTATAAGTAAAAATATCAAACTTGATATATTGATTATGTGTCAAAAAAACCTTCACAAAATGACCTATCTCATTCGAGGTTTCTTGACTTTCGAGTCAAATGACCAATGTTATGGCTAGAATCAAGGCATAGTTTGTGATAATATGTCCATATTGTGCATACACATGCATCATGGGATGGCGAACAATGTTGCATGAGGAATTTTTCCTTTTCGTCGCACCAAAAAGCCATTTCTCATTTTTCGAACACATAAAATGGACGGTTTTGTGAAGCAACCACCAAATGGCTAATTCAAAATGCTACCACCACATTTTACAAAAATACTATACCACCTTATATGGACAATGTCCCAATAGGGTAATCCAAAACCTTTCCGTCCATCTCTAGTGAAAAAGACAAATTCGTGCCGAATCGGTAGGAAGTGGGTCAGATATGAACTACAGGTACATGATCCGATGCTTATGTTTTTTTACAAAAATCATTTTTAGGTTCACAATATGCTATTTTATCAAAGATCGAATGCAAGTTTAGCGAGTCTCGGCCCCGAGCTAAGAATCTTCATACCCGCCGTTCGACAAAGTTTGACGATAGTTTAAAACAGGCATAAAAAATTCAAAAACGATCGAAACAATGCAAAACCTTCGCGTGTTATGTGAAATATTTATAAGTAAAAATATCAAACGTGATATATTGATTATGTCTCAAAAAAACCTCACGAAATGACCTATCTCATTCGAGGTTTCTTGACTTTCGGGTCAAATGACCAGTGTTATGGCTAGAATCAAGGCATAGTTTGTGATAATGTGCCCATATTGTGCATACACATGCATCATGGGATGGCGAACAATGTTGCAGGAGGAAGTTTTCCTTTTCGTCGTACCAAAAAGCCATTTCCCATTTTTCGAGCATAAAAATTGGATGGTTTTGTGAAGCAACCACCAAATGACTAATTCAAAATGCTACCACCACATTTTACAAAAATACTATACCACCTTATATGTACAATATCCCAATAGGGGGGATCCTAAACCTTTCCGCCCATCTCTGGTGAAAATGACAAATTCCTGCCGAATCGGTAGGAAGTGGGTCAGATATGAACTACAGGTACATGATCCGATGCTCATGTTTTTTTATAAAAATAATTTTAAGGTTCGCAATATGCTATTTTATAAAAGATCCAATGCAAGTTTAGCGAGGCTCGGCCTCGAGCTAAGAATCTTCATGCCCGTCGTTCGACAAAGTTTGACGATAGTTTAAAACGGGCATAAAAAATTCAAAAACGATCGAAACAATGTGAAACCTTCGTCTGGTGTCATATTATGTGACATAATTATAAGTAAAAAATATCAAATTTGATATATTGATTAGGTCTCAAAAAAACCTTCACAAAATGACCTATCTCATTCGAGGTTTCTTGGCTTTCGGGTCAAATGACCAATGTTATGACAAGAATCAAGGCATAGTTTGTGATAATGTGTCTATATTGCGCATACACATGCATCATGGGATGGCGAACAATGTTGTATGAGGAAGTTTTTCTTTTCATCGCACCAAAAAGCCATTTACCATTTTCTGAGCACCAAAAAGGGACAATTTTGTGAAGCAACCACCAAATGGATAATTCAAAATGGTACCACCACATTTTATAAAAATACTATACCACCGTATATAGACAATGTCCCAACAGGGGGATCCGAAACCTTTCCGTCCACCTCTGGTGAAAAGGACAAATTTCTGCCAAATCGGTAGGAAGTGGGTTAGATATGAACTACAGGTACATGCCGATGCTCATGTTTTTTTTTATAAAAATCATTTCTAGGTTCACAATATGCTATTTTACCAAAGATCGAATGCAAGTTTAGCGAGGCTCGGCCCCGAGCTAAGAATCTTCATGCCCGCCGTTTCACAAAGTTTGACGATAGTTTAAAACGGGCATAAAAAATTAAAAAACGATCAAAACAATGCGAAATCTTCGCGTGGTGTCATATTATGTGACATATTTATAAGTAAAAATATCAAACTTGGTATATTGATTATGTATCAAAAAACCTTCACAAAATGACCTATCTCATTCGAGGTTTCTTGGCTTTCGGGTCAAATGACCAATGTTATGGCTAGAATCAAGGCATAGTTTGTGATAATGTGCCCATATTGTGCATACACATGAATAATGGGATGACGAACAATGTTGCAGGAGGAAGTTTTCTTTTTCGTCGCACCAAAAATCTATTTCCCATTTTTCGAGCACAAAAAATAGACGGTTTTGTCAAGCAACCACCAAATGGCTAATTCAAAATGCTACCACCATATTTTACAAAAATATTATACCACCTTATATAGACAATGTACCAATAGGGGGATCTGAAACCTTTCCGTCCATCGCTGGTGAAAAAGACAAATTCCTGCCGAATCGGTAGGAAGTGGGTCAGATATGAACTACAGGTACATGATCCGATGCTCATGTTTTTTACAAAAATCATTTTTAGATTCACAATATGCTATTTTATAAAAGATCCAATGCAAGTTTAGTGAGACTCGGCCCCGATCTAAGAATCTTCATACCCGTCGTTCGACAAAGTTTGACGATAGTTTAAAACGGGCATAAAAAATTCAAAAATGATCGAAACAATGCAAAACCTTCGCGTGGTGTCATATTATGTGACATAGTTATTAGTAAAAATATCAAACTTGATATATTGATTATGTCTCAAAAAACCTTCACAAAATGATCTTTCTCATTCGAGGTTTCTTGGCTTTCGGGTCAAATGTCTAATGTTATGACTAGAATCAAGGCATAGTTTGTGATAATATGCCCATATTGTGCATACACATGCATCATGGGATGACGAACAATGTTGCAGGAGAAAGTTTTTCTTTTCGTCGCACCAAAAATCCATTTCCCATTTTACGAGCACAAAAAAACGGACGGTTTTGTGAAGCAACCACCAAATGGCTAATTCAAAATGCTACCACCATATTTTACAAAAATACTATACCACCTTATATGGACAATGTTCCAACAGGGGGATCCGAAACCTTTCTGTCCACCTCTGGTAAAAAGACAAATTTCTGCCGAATCGGCAGGAAGTGGGTCAAATATGAACTACGGGTACATGATCCGATGCTCATGTTTTTTTACAAAAATCATTTTTAGGTTCACAATATGCTATTTTATCAAAGATCCAATGCAAGTTTAGCGAGGCTCGGCCCCGAGCAAAGAATCTTCTTGCCAGCCGTTCGACAAAGTTTGACGATAGTTTAAAACGGGCATAGAAAATTTAAAAACAATCAAAACAATGCGAAACCTTCGCGTGGTGTCATATTATGTGACATAGTTATAAGTAAACATATCAAACTTGATATATTGATTATGTATCAAAAAACCCTTCACAAAATGATCTATCTCATTCGAGGTTTCTTGGCTTTCGGGTCAGATGACCAATGTTATGGCTAGAATCAAGACATAGTTTGTGATAATATGCCCATATTGTGCATACACATGCATAATGGGATGGCGAACAATGTTGCAGGAGGAAGTTTTCATTTTCGTCGCACCAAATATCCATTTCCCATTTTCCGAGCAAAAAAAACGGATGGTTTTGTGAAGCAACCACCAAATGGCTAATTCAAAATGCTACCACCATATTTTACAAAAATACTATACCACCTTATATGGATGATGTCCCGACAGGGGGATCCGAAACCTTTCCGTCCACCTGTGGTGAAAAAGACAAATTTCTGCCGAATCACTATGAAGTGGATCAGATATGAACTACAGGTACATGATCCGATGCTCATGTTTTTTTACAAAAATCATTTTTAGGTTCATAATATGCTATTTTATCAAAGATCCAATGCAAGTTTAGCGAGGCTCGGCCCCCAGCTAAGAATCTTCATGCCCGCCGTTTGACAAAGTTTGACGATAGTTTAAAACGGGCATAAAAAATTCAAAAAAGATCGAAACAATACGAAAACTTCGCGTGTTGTCATATTATGTGACATATTTATAAGTAAAAATATCAAACTTGATATATTGATTATGTCTCAACAAAACCTTCACAAAATGACCTATCCCATTGAGGTTTCTTGGCTTTGGGGTCAAATGACCAATGTTATGGCTAGAATCAAGGCATAGTTTGTTATAATGTGCCCATATTGTGCATACACATGCATCATGGGATGTCGAACAATGTTGCAGGAGGAAGTTTTCTTTTTCGTCGCACCAAAAAGCCATTTCCCATTTTTCGAGCACAAAAAATGGACGGTTTTGTAAAGCAACCACTAAATGGCTAATTTAAAATGCTACCACCACATTTTACAAAAATACTATACCACCTTATATGGACAATGTCCCAATAGAGGGATCCGAAACATTTCCGTCCATCTCTGGTGAAAAAGACAAATTCCCGCCGAATCGGTAGGAAGTGGGTCAGATATGAACTACAGGTACATGATCCGATGCTCATGTTTTTTTACAAAAATCATTTTTAGGTTCACAATATGCTATCCGCCGTTCGACAAAGTTTGACGATAGTTTAAAACGGGCATAAAAAATTCAAAAATGATCGAAACAATGCAAAACCTTCGCGTGGTGTAATATTATGTGACATAGTTATAAGTAAATATATCAAACTTGATATATTGATTATGTCTCAAAAAAACCTTCACAAAATGACCTATCTCATTCGAGGTTTCTTGGCTTTCGGGTCAAATGACCAATGTTATGGCTACAATCAAGGCATAGTTTGTGATAATGTGCCCATATTGTGCATACACATGCATCATGGGATGGCGAACAATATTGCAGGAGGAAGTTTTCCTTTTCGTCGCACCAAAAAGCCATTTCCTATTTTCCGTGCACAAAAAACGGACGGTTTTGTGAAGCAACCACAAAATGGCTAATTCAAAATGCTACGACCATATTTTACAAAAATACTATACCACCTTATATGGAAAATGTCCCAACAGGGGGATCCGAAACCTTTCCGTCCACCTCTGGTGAAAAAGACAAATTTCTACCGAATTGGAAGGAAGTGGGTCAGATATGAACTACAGGTACATGATCCGATGCTCATGTGTTTTTTACAAAAACATTTTTAGGTTCACAATATGCTATTTTATCAAAGATGCAATGCAATTTAGCGAGGCTCGGCCCCGAGCTAAGAATCTTCATGTCCACCGTTCGACAAAGTTTCACGATAGTTTAAAACGGGCTAAAAAATTCAAAAACGATCAAAACAATGCGAAACCTTCGCGTGGTGTCATATTATGTGACATAGTTATAAGTAAAAATATCAAACTTGATATATTGATTATGTCTAAAAAAACCTTCACAAAATGATCTATCTCATTCGAGGTTTCTTGGCTTTCGGGTCAAATGACCAATGTTATGGCTAGAATCAAGGCATAGTTTGTGATAATATGCCCATATTGTGCATACACATGCATAATGGGATGGCGAACAATGTTACAGGAGGAAGTTTTCCTTTTCGTCGCACCAAAAAGCCATTTCCCATTTTTCGAGCACAAAAAATGGACGGTTTTGTGAAGCAACCACCAAATGGATAATTCAAAATGCTACCAACACATTTTACAAAAATACAATACCACCTTATATGTACAATGTCCCAACAGGGGGATCCGAAACCTTTCCGTCCATCTTTGGTGAAAAAGACAAATTTCTGCCGAATAGGTAGGAAGTGGGTCAGATATGAACTACAGGTACATGATCCGATGCTTATATTTTTTTACAAAAATCATTTTTAGGTTCACAATATGCTATTTTATCAAATATCCAATGCAAGTTTTCCTTTTCATCGCACTAAAAAGCCATTTTTCATTATCCGAGCGTAAAAAGGGAATTTTCTAAAGCAACCACCTAATAGATAATTCAAAAACAGAGGGTTTGTGATTAGTTGATATGGACATCATATTTGGATTTCTCTCATTTTTCTGATCAATTTAGACATATTATTTGTTCAATTCCGATTTAGAGATTTAAAGATATTAATTATTCCATATTAAATAGAAAAATACAAAAAGTAAAATTATTATATTTTTATTTGAATTCAATAATATTTTTATTTATTTATTAATGTTTACTTAAATAATTGTTTGTAATTTTAAAAAATACAAACATGTGACATGTTGATATAAGAGTTAATATGATTGATGTCATAGTATTGACAACAATGTATGAATTATTTTGCGGAAATAGATTTTGAAGGAACGAGTAAGTTAAGCGTGCTGGAGCTGGAGTAGTATTAGGATGGGTGACCGGCCGGAAAATTCGACCAAGACTATAATTTAATTAAATATTAAGTGTAATCAAACAATTCAAAGTGAGAGATTAACTAGTCAAATAATTCAAAGAATCAAAAATTGAGAAAAAAATTATTTTTTTTTTTAAAAAATGTTTTTGCAACCTGTCGACAAGCTATGCCGACGACCTCTATGTGCTCCGCCGAAGGAGTCCTTTGCCGAGGAGGCTACGTCGAGGGCAGCCGTCGGCGTATCATACGTCGAGGGCATTTTAGCCTACTCCGACAGATTTTTGCCCTCGGCTGAGCGCGCGCATCATGTAGTGATGTCACATTATCACACACACCACTATCGGTACACTTGTATCATCTTTTAACATGACATAATTTTTAGGAAAGTACGCTTAACATCTACTAGCAAGCATATATTAGGAAAAGAACAAGCGGGCAGATAAGAACAAGCCAGGGCAGATAAGAACAATTCCGGACAGTACAATTCCGGACCTAGCCACGACAGATAAGAACAAGCGGGCTTTGACAAGCACGAAGTTAAAAAATATTAGGAAAAGGAAGAAGCAGAAATTTACAAATCAGACGCATCACATAGCAAGAATCGGTATCTAGCATCTACCAAGAACTGTGAGTAAAAAAAATGAAGAACGACATGCTGCAGGGGACGAGGCCGACTAGCCCGGCCTTGAAGCTGACCGCGGTGTGGAGGGAACAGCAGGCCGCGGCGGAGTCCGGCCTGACGAGCTTCGGGCGGCCGGGCGAGTATCTCCTCACCGGCCTGGAGCTTAGGACGGAGAAGATGGGGCCTTAGGCGGGTGGGATCCGGCCTAGAAGATAGGGCGGCGGGTGGGATCCGGTCGCCGGCGGCCGGGATCTGGTCGCGGCGGAGTTGGGAGGCGACGGTGCTGGAGCGTTGATGGGCTGGGGGAGGCGGCTCGATGGCTTCGAGCGCCAGCGCTGGGACGGTTCGCGGCACGGGAGGGGGGGTCGGGCAGGACGGGCAGCGCTGAGTTTTTTTTTTTAATTGATTGGTTCCTTGCGGTGGCATTCTGCTGTAATTTTCGAGAAAGACATGTCTATTCTTAAAAAACGGCTCACGGGCTGGAGAAGAAGCTCGGGAAACTGGTCACGATCAGTTTCTCCCAACTGCATGTAACTTGGCTTCTGAGACGTTTTTCGATGAAGAGAAGACTTCTTTTTCTTCTTATGCCATGGGACCTAAGAGTCAGGTTAGAAGCCAAAAAAAAAAAAAAAGTCACCCTCGCACGGCCCAGAAAAGACCCAAATACCAGCACCTCCCACTCCCGCAACTCCCTAAAAAAATCCTGCACTCCTGCTGTTTGCACGGCTGCTCCCCAAACCCTCGCTCGGCGGCGTAGATGGCAGCACACAGCACCGTCGCTCTCGCCATTCCTCGATTCGCAGCTCGCGCGGCAAGAACTTGGTAGATCCTTTCTCCCCCCACGCTCCGCTCACTGATAGTACGGATTTCTAATCTCTGCTCCTCCTCCCCGATCTGCAGATTCGGCGCCCCTCGCCTCCACGGACCGCGATGGCGCAGGGCCATATCGAGAGGACCTTGCTGAACGTCGACCCGATCGCCAAGCTCACCGACGATATCCTCGTGGACATCATCTCGCGGGTGCCCTACAAGTCCACCTGCTGCTGCAAGTGCGTCTCCACGCGCTGGCGGGACCTCTTCTCCCACCGCGACCACCGCAGGAAGCTTCCCCAGCCCCTCGCCGGCTTCTTCCACGAAAGCTACTGCAGGAACCGTTTCCCCCGTACAGTTCGATATTTCCACAATGTGTCAGGGGAAGGTGATCCTCTCGTCGACCCTGCACTATCCTTCCTGCCCAGATACGACAGCATTGATATCTTGGATTGCTGCAACGGCCTCCTCCTCTGTCGCTGCTGGAAGACGACTGATCCCAAGACAATGGACTATGTGGTGTGCAATCCTGCCACCGGTAGATGGGTGGTTGTGCCTGCAACCGAGTGGTCCAGCAGGGTGGAGGTTGCTCGCCTTGGGTTCGAACCCACCGTCTCCTCTCATTTCCATGTGTTTGAGTTCATTAATGAGGAGGTATGGGGTATAGATCAATCAAAGCGAAGCTTAGATTGCTATGGACGCATTGAAACGTTGGCGATATACTCGTCAAAAGAAGAAGTTTGGAAGCATCATTGCCTGGATAGATTTATGTTTGCAATACCCAAGAATTCAAAAGGCGGTTTTTTAAACGGGATTCTGCATTTGGCTACCGCTGATGATTTTATAGTAGCTGTTGATGTGGAAGGAAATGATTGGTGGCTCATTGACGTTCCTGTGCCACCACACTATGATTATCCTCGTGACGATGCAATCTTTGTATCACAGAGGCAATTGTATCTCACAAATAGAACTGCTGGTTCTGATGGTTCTGAGCTATCAGTATGGGCTCTTGAGGACTACGATAATGGAAAATGGACCTTGAAGCACATAGTTGGCCACTTAGAGCGGTTTGGAGCATTGTATTCATCCTTTCCACGTTATTTCAGTGTCATCTCATTCCACCCAGAACGCAATATGATTTTCATAGTTTATGGACAAGATAACAGGCTGATGTCATATGACATGGACTGCAGAAAGGTGTGCTTGATATGTCAGCTTGGAAATGATTGTAAAATTCGGCGGGACAGGACTTCTTTTTTTCGTCCATATGTTCCCTTGTTCTTAGACTCATTGGCAGATGGGCACTAAATGTCTACTGTAGTGCAGCCTCACGGTTATTTATCTTTGTGGTGTTATTAGAGTTAGCTTTTGAATTCTGGATGAAGTGGCAGTGGATAGACGTTTAATAGGTCTTGTTGGTGCTTGAGTGCACTCATGTCACTAAGTTTTAGCTCTCCATTTGCAGTTAACTTAAGACTGAGCTTGCATTTGTTTACTCGTATGTGTAATCATGGCCTTTAGTATGCCCATGCAGTTGTGTGACACCCTACTACTTTATTCATGGATATTATGATTGTTGAACCATTATTACTTCTCTTCTTATTTCTCTCTTTTGGAAATGTTATGTATGCTGCAACTGTTGCATTTGGATCTCCTTTTGGTTTGTCATGCTACTGAATGTCTGCGTCCTCTTTTTGATCTCCAGTCAATAATGAAATGATCTGTATAAAGGTATCTATTCTGGAGTTTGAAGCAGTGTTAAGGATATATACTTTTGGAAGTTGGAATTGGACTTGTGTCATTTCCTGTTAGATATTTTTATTTAATTGCGCAACTCATTTGTTGCAATACACGTTTGTAGTAAATGCTGGGTTTGGTTCCACCTGAACGATGAGACTTTTGATAGCAGATGCCTTCTCTTTCTGTTGGTTTTAAATATACTACTCCGAGTAGTTCTTTGTAATGGTGGCTTCTCTATTTTCAAGAATTTCGTAGTATGACTGGCCTGTAGTTTCTGCTTGGCATAATGATTGGAACAAGTTGATTTTCAGTTGTCCCTACTATGAATATGTCTTAACTTGCACCTGCTCTTTTGTTGGAACGGTACTACTGACTAGGCAAGGAGGAATGTACTGTTTGATCATTCACCATCTGGCTGTTTGCTTTTACCGCTGTGGATTTATTTTTGTCTACTGTTGTGTGACACCAATGAGCAATTTTGTCATTGGATTATCGTAATATTATGTTTCTTCAATGCCTAAGTTAGATCTGCTGTAATAAGTGTCATTTGAGGAGTTGAAGACAATTCACTTCCGGTTTGAGCAAGCTGCGGCAGTGATTTTCTTTGCAGTTTTCGGTTCTGCATATGATTAACTTTGTGTGATGACTGTCCTATTTCGAAGAATTTCGTTTTATGACTGGCCTGTTGTGTTGGATGGGTCGGCCACCTGGACCGCCAAAACAACTGAAATTGACATGTGTGCGCTGACATAATAACTGGTGCAAGTTAACTCCCGGATGTCCCTGAAAAAAATGTCTTCCTCGTATTGTAAATTTCAAGTTGCTTACCTGCTCTTTTTTATCTGAACAGTGCTGACTAGCCGGTCATGGAGGAATGTAAATGTTGGATGGTCTCACCATTCGGCTGATTGCTTTTTGTCTGCTGTTGTGTACTATCAATTTGCGCAGTTCCCCACCTTTTAATCTGAGGATGAGGAAATTATCAGAATGGCTCGTTCCAAGACATTTTGGCAAACCTATAAAAAGGAATGGAGTGAACTAGGCTTCAGGTTTTGAGTAAATACTGACAGTGAAGTTCTTCTGATGATAATCGATTCTATGTCCCTACAAACACGTGTCTACCTTCTTTCTTTCTTTTTTGACAAATGAAAACATGTCTACCTTGTACGTATTGTAAATCTCATGTTGCTTACCTGATTTTATATTGGAGTAGTGCTTACTAGGGTTGCAAGTGCGGGGCCCGCTTAAGCCCGCAAAACGAGATTGCTAGCACAAATTATACGGCACACAGCGATTATAATCTAGCTTCAATTTGTACTACATGCATGTGAGCTAGGCAAAGCTGCTGCCCGCAAACCCGCCCCGCTTGCAACCCTAGTGCTTACAAACATAGCCATGCCTCATGAAAAGCTTGAGATCATTTCACCTTGTTAGCTATTTGCTTTTGTCCGGTGTCGATTAATCTTTGACATGGTGTCATTCTTGTGTATGTCCGTTCGTTTTTATTTCCTTTAGTAGTATTCTTCATATGTTTTGCCTTGTTGGAATGGCCAAGCACAAGCAGCCTGCTGTAGCATTGCATTCCAGCAAGAAAATGCATGTTAATTTTCTTTTGCTACTGAGAAACTGCAAGTTACTGCCATGCTGTGATGAAGTAAATTGGTCTGATTTCATGGCAATGTGCTTCCAGGCGATCCAGTTTCTTGTGTACAATCCTCGAATTTATTGCTGTATGCTGGGTTGCTGTACATCGATACCAGTTCATATTTTCCCTGTATTTTTGCTTGCTTGGCCCCGTGGCTACTGAGCGAAAAGTGCAAGTCATATGGTTCAGATTTTAGAAACAGGGACCAGCCCTGAGCTTTTAGTTTAAACGAAAACAAACTGCTCTTATTCCTGACGCCATTTGGAAACTGGATTATTAAGAGGGAGGGATTATATTTTCACTTTTTGTACTGTTTCCTAACAGGAAAAATTGTACTGTCATTATCACTCTCATCGTGATAGACAGAGAAGTGTGACCACGTGACAATATCCAAAAGGAAAAATGTAAGTCGAGGAAGGCGTGGAAGCGCTGCACGCCGTGTACATTTGTTCAGGAGACAATCTCTACATATTTTTTTTAGATCGAAAGGGACCCTGTCACATGTTCCATTAACAAGAATGAAACAGCCAGTTCCAAGTAACAGCAAAAGCATTAAAAGCGACAGTAAAGGAGCCTAGCGCTCAGAAGCTAAACTAGAAAGTTTCAACTCAGGAAGAATGAAGCAGATCCGAGTTTCCATAACTTACTCACCGGATGAGCGCTTTGGCAATCCATTCCACTGAAAAACAGTATCCATGAAAGCATGAGAGACTGATTGTACTGTATAAGGGTGAGCAAGGGGAATGAAATGAGAATATTTAGTAAATCACCAACAATATGACTTCTTTCTAAATGAATGGACTGGTTTCAGCAACCGCTGACAAACATAATTACCGATAGCGAATATTCTTCGCTTGTCCCCTCCTACACCGATTGCCCTAGGCGACCCTCCCTATCAAAGTGGGCGTACGGCCCATCAGTTGCCCATTCCGCTTGCATCTTGCATTCACGCCTCCGTTTGACTGCCGCTCGGGAATGTAGTTGTAGATACGTGAGTCTTAGTGGGTCGTTGGAACCTGCCCGGAGCGAGCCCCCCTTAGAGGCAAGTGAAGTTGGTGAGCCGTATGATGGGCAACTATCTCCTGCGGTTCGGAGAGGACTCAGCTGTTAGTTAGTACCCCCTTGGTTTCGGGGTGGACCCTTTCACTCTATTTTATTATATACGCTTAGCGAAAAGAATGTTTTTTGATAGACCTAGGACATGGATTCCATATGAACCAATGGATCGTTTCCATAAATAAAGGAATGGAGATGTCCGAAATTCTTTCTTATTACCCCTTTTAGTATTCGATTTGCTGAGCTAAATAAATAGAAAAAGATAGAAATACGGCTTTCGCAGAGGAAGTAATGAGAGACATGAATAGGAATCCGAAATTCTTTCTAGATCGTCAGGATTCATCATTGTATATCCGAGATCTGAAAGTGTGGCAAATGGATTTGAAGGCATGGAAAGAGGCCCTCGTGCAAGACTATTTCGCTCGAAGATCCAATAGATGGAGCAGCCGGCCATTGATAGTGAAAGCTTTAGATATAGAGAAGAATCAATCCATGCTTTTTCCGTTGGTAGACTAAATGCGCTTTCCAGCTTTTCAGGCATCTCGAACCCTCATCCCACTCTGTCCTTCTTCTTTCTTTTACCGATATTGGGGCAAGCACTCCGAGGAATCATGCTTCCAGATTCCCCTTTGCTAGTGGTTGAGTCATGATCAGAAATATTGCGAAAGAAAGTGAAATGTCCCTCAAACCACAGCTGACAGACCACAACTTCAGAGAGCATAGACTAAATAAACCTGGAGCAGACAAAGGACTAGACTAATACACCACATGGATTTTATCCTCCTCATCAGTATGATCTTGGAGGTATTCCAGCGATGCCCTCCCCCCATAGCTCGATGATGCAGTAGTCTTCCAGGTGGAGATCCACTCGAAGCCAGCGCAGATCATCTTGCCGTGAGCATCAGAGGATTTTTCAGTCTGTCGATCATCTTCTCCATGAAGAGGGCGATCTTTCCCTCCTACAGGTCCTTGAATGGTTTCTGCCATACTTTGAGGAAGGAGAGGACCAGACGCCAAACCTGTTTCATATTAATCCAAGATGTCTTATTAAAGACAATGTTATTTCTATTGTTCTGAATGCTCCAAAGACAGCAGAAGAAACAACATTTAAATGAAGATGATTCTTATTAGCAAGCCATTTCGAAGCAAGAGATACATAATCTACAATATGAACCTCAAAGATATCTTGAACATCTTTCCATAGTAAACTAGAAACTACACATTCAAAAAATAAATGATAAACAGATTCTATTTCCTTACATAGATTACACTCCAAGGGTTTTGGGATCTCTCTGGCTCTAAGATTATCCCTAGTCAGAATCTTATTTTGAGAAAATAACCAAAGAAATATCTGGACCCTGGGTGGAATAAGTAATTTCCACATAGCAGGGAGGTAAACCTGAGTAATGCCTCTAAAATTGACCAGAGATACATAGAACTGGAAGAGTAGCTACCCTTAGTTTCATACTGCCAAATTAATTGATCATCCTCCTCAGAGAATCTAATTGACTGAGCAATCCCTAACAGTTCATGCCATTGCAGCATCAAGTGCTCATTAAAAGTCCTCCTAAAGTCACATCTAAGATGTGTACCATCCCACAGCTCAGCTATTGTCTTAGTCTGTTGATTGGAAATCAAATAAATTTCCTAGAATTGAGTAGCCAAAGTAGAGTTGCCAAACCAAATGTCCTCCCAAATCCAATAGATTTTCCATTCCCTACATGCCATTTATATCCTATCTCAACCGCCCTAGAGGCCCACATGATCCCTTTCCAAAAAATAGATGGGTGAACATCACGACAGCAGAGGATATTAGAGGAGTTAGTCTTATATTTAGCATCTATCAATTTTCTCCATAAAGCCCCTCTCCTTGAATGTATCTTTTCACCCAGGAGCCAAGGAGGCAAAGATTTAAATCATGAAGATTTGGGATTCCCAAGCCCCCCAAATCTTTCTTCATGCACACTGAAGACTAATTAGCTAGATGCAACTTATGGTTACCTTCTTCATCATTCCAGAAAAAGTTAGCTAAATGGGAGTCTAGAAGTTTTAAAGCCCACTTGGGAAACTTAAAGAAAGACAACAGATAAATAAGGATACTAGAAAGGCAGGCTTGAATAAGAACCCTTTTAGTAGCATAAGAAAGAAGTTTACCCCTCCAACCTGTAATCCTACTCAACAGGTTTTCTATTAGAGGTTGTAAGTCCTCTCTCTTCAGCTTCTCAAAGTGAAGGGGAATTCCCAGGTATTTAACAGGGAAACTACCTATGATACATTCAAAAATGTCTAATAAGGGCCTAGTGTCTGTCTCAGTCATATTAATGGGAACAAGCTCACTTTTATGGTAGTTAATGCGCATCCCAGAAATCTGCTCAAAACAGGTAAGAATCCACTTCAGATTAACAACTACTGACTCATCAGGTTCTAAGAAGAGAAGTGTGTCAT
This sequence comes from Avena atlantica, assembly GCA_910589765.1. Taxonomy (NCBI): domain Eukaryota; kingdom Viridiplantae; phylum Streptophyta; class Magnoliopsida; order Poales; family Poaceae; genus Avena; species Avena atlantica. The sequence goes on along the minus strand of OU342738.1, from coordinate 415,208,916 downwards.
CTGATTTTTGCAGACAAACAATCCCTCCTGAAATGAAATTAGGACAGAGACCTCTAATGGATCCACAGATAGTCCCCTTAATTAACATCCTAAAAAATACATCAATCATAAGATTAAATAACAGGGGGGTATAGGATCCCCCTGTCTGAGACCTTTACCAGACAAGAAAAAGTCACTCTCAAAATCATTATTTTTAACTCCTACAGAACCTCCTAAAGTAATCTGCTTAATAAATCTAATAAAGATAGAACAGAAACCTCTACTTTCTAAAATCTCAAACAGGAAATCTAAGTTAACTCTATCATAAGCTTTCTCATAGTCTATTTTAAGGACTAAACCCTGCTTCTTACTTCTGTGTACCTCATGAACAACCTCATGAGTAGTAACCACACTTTCAAGAATGAATCTACCCCTAATGAAAGCAAATTGACTAGGAGAGATTAATCTTCCAATAACAGTAGCAAGCCTGTTAGTCAGAACCTTAGTAAAGATTTTAAAGGAACAGTTCAAAAGGCTAATTGGTCTAAACTTTTTCATAGTTCCGGCATCATTTTCTTTAGGGATTAGAGTAATCATAGAAAAATTAAGCCTAAAAATACTTAGTTGATCATCATGCCAAGACTGGAACATAGCAATAAGATCATGCTTAATGATATCCCAAAAAGACTGATAAAACATAAAAGAAAGACCATCAGGACCAGGGGCCCCATCAGCATAAGAAGTAAAAACAGCTATTCTAATTTCTTCTTCAGAAAAAATAGCACCTAGATTCAAATTCTCAGCCTCACTCACCTTTTCCTCCTCAGAGAAAAAATCTTGTTTCAACTGAATATTAGGCCTAGGCTCCCAAGCAAAAAGGTCTCTATAATAATCAGGTGCCACTTTAAGCATATCCTTAATATTAGTAACAGGACCATCTAACACATTGATTAATTTCTTCCCCCTGCATTGGTTTGCCAGTGCATGGAAATAGGCAGTGTTTCTATCCCCTTCCAACACATTTCTGTCTCTAGATCTTTGTCTAGCTTTAGTCTCCTCTAAAATCCAGTATTTATGAAGCTCAGCATAAACAAAATCTAACCTACCTCTTTCCTCATCAGTCAAAGGTTGAGTTTCAGACTTAATGTCTAAAACATCATATTCCTCCATCAAATCTCTCCTATTTTTCATAACAACCGCCTCTATATTAATATTCCAACATTTAGCCAACTTCCTAAAAAACCTAACTCTATTCTGCCAAACCTCTACTGGATCATCACTATTCACTTTCAGAGACCAAGCTTTAATGACAATCTGTCTAAAGTCAGGCCTACTAAGCCACCACTTCTCAAATATGAACCTAGTAGGTTTCAGCAAAAAAAATCTCCTGAATCCCAAACAATTGGAGTATGATCACTCCCAATTCTAGTCAAAGCTCTAGCACTAGCTAAAGGAAATTGATTATCAAAACCAGTAGTACAGAAAATCCTATCTAACTTACACATAATAGGCTCAACTTGGTTATTCCCCCAAGTATAAGATCTACCAGATAAACCAATCTCCATAAGGGCCCAGAGATCAACCCAAACATTAAACTTATCAAACCATTTATAATCTACATTCCTAGAAGATTTGTCTTCAGGGGATCTAATAAGGTTGAAATCACCCCCAATCATAGTAGGTCCATCCCAACCTATGAAAAGATCATGAAGCTCAGAAATAAAATCTTGTTTTTTTCCTCATAAGCAGACCCATAGATAGTAGTAATTCTACAAGTGAAAGCATTAAATTTATTCTTAAGGATAGCACTAACTGAAAAGGATCTAATATCCCAAGAAACAACATCAAAAAGATCTAGATTGATACCAACTAAAATGCCACCTGCAGTCCCCTGAGAAGGGAGAAAATTCCAGGCAAAATTCCTATTTCCTAGAAGATTCTTCAAAAAGGAATTACTAAAACTATTTTTCTTAGTTTCCTGAAAACCAACATAATCTACCTTTAGAGGGGAGATATTCTCAGAAATAAATTTTTGTCTACCAGGAGCACTAATACTCCTACTATTCCAGAAAAGACTAATCATAACTTCTTTTTCCTGGGGTGCTTGCCCCGAGATTTATTTAAGACTTCTATCCATCCTTTTGCCACATCCTCTTCAGTAGAAGATCTGGGGCACAAGGGAGAACTATGTAAAACACAATTAGAGCTAACCGACTCATCAAAAGGAATAACTACTCCTATACTATCAGTTAAATTTTCTATAGCAGTGACAGAGAGCACAGAGAAAGGGTTTTTAGACATTATACTTTTCATGCTCTTTGGTACCTCCAGATTAGTGACCTTTTTCAGATTCATAGCTTTCCCTAGAATCGTCTTGGACCTATCCACTCCGGAACTCTGCCTAGTTGGTTGCACAGGCTCCCATTGCTTCTGTTTTTTTTGCAGCTTTCTGAAAACTAGTCAAGTCCTCTCTTTCCCTCACCACAAAATCCTTGAAACTTGGCATTATGTCATCAGGGAGAGCACCAACCTGATCAATCATCATCTGTGAGGACTCAGTTGCTTTTTATTGAGAGAAATTCAACTCTTCAGACTGTCCATCTATCCAGAATCTCTGAACTTCTTCCTCAGCCCAGGAGCCATAGGTGATTTATCCCAGATAAAGTTACCTTCAATATCCACTAGCCCCCTTTGCACTAGCAATTGGAAAACAGCACCGGAGCCATTGGGGGAATCCACAGCCATTCTGACCCTATTAGATGATTGTCCACCATCCCTAGCAGGAAGGCTACCACTTGCATATGAAGAGGCACCATTTCTAGGCAGGCCCACTTGACCACTATTCCCATTATGTCCAGTTGAGTCATCCTTATTGCCTTGATCTTTTCCACCTTTATCATCAGCTCCTAAGTTCCCGGCCTCCTCAATCAGTGGAGCAGCAGAGTCTAAAGTAAATCCTAACTGAAAAAGCTGGTCCTGGAAATTGAAAAGCCTACTAGCAGGGAGTTTGTTTGGGTCCTTACACTTGATGCACACCCTTACTTCTTTAGCATTGTTTCTGAAGATACTTAGCCAATCTACCTCTTCTAAGATGCCACAGGTGGAGACAGCCTGATCTAAGGTGTTCCACTCACACCACTTAGTCTGCAAGCCAGTGATTATCACCCAGATTTTCTTCAAGACCTCAACTGGTTCAGGATCATCACTCCAAGCTTCCACTTTGACCCATACACCTGGTTTAGAAACACCAAATTTTGGATATCCAATCACTTGTTCCACCACAATATGTGGGAGAAACTTGACCAGAAAAGTGTTCTTAGAGCCTAGTTCTCTAATCTGCCAGGGCCAATTAGTTTTATAGATCTTAGAAAACTCAGCAGCTAGTTCTTGTTCAGTTAGTGAGCCTTCTTCCACCAGAACAATCCCACAATTCTTTGTAGAGGCAATGGGATTCATCACATTTTCATGCATCTCAATATGATAGAATCCCAAGCCTGGAGCACCACTGCCAACATATTTTGCTACCTGGTGTGTCCTCTTCCTCACAGGACACTTATCCACAATGTGTACAAAGCTCTTGCAGATGAAACAAACCAGAGTCTTCTGACAACTAGCTTGCACATGACCAGGTTCTCCATAACACAAGCAAATAGCATCAACATAATTACACCGAGCACTAGCATTCTAGGGTAAAACACTTTCCTTCTGACCAACATGCTTCTTCTTCTTGCTTTTCTGCTGACCCTGGGATATTGTTTTTTCACCCTGCTCAACACTCTGGGAATTTTGCTGCTGAGGAGGAGCAATCCACTGATTGGACTGCATCCCAAATTGTTGCTGGGGAGGGAAAGGAGGGAAGGGGTTGCTGAATCCCCAATGAGGTGGCATGTTACCTGGGGGGAAACCAAAAGGTGACTGGTTGGGGAAGAACTGTGGGTTGAAATGCCCAAACTCATAAGGGTTTTGAGCAGGGTGTTGTTATTGCTGCATCTAAGGTTGCCCACCTTGCTGCATCTGCCAGCTCTCCTGACCACTGTTCCCTCCCCTCCCTTTCCCTTTACCTCCCCTGCCTCGATCTCCCATCTCCAAAGCACCTGGAGCTTTAACACCAGCAGAATCCTCTAAGCCCAGACACTGCAATCCCGAGGTTAGCTCAACCACCGCTGCCACAATGAGGGGGAGGAATGATCTCTAGGGTTTGCATTCCCCTGGTTTTTATATGTGGGGGAAGGTGGCCTCTTGTGGGGTGGTGGATGTTGTTGCAGCTGGTGGCACATGAGCTGCAAGGGGGGAATCCACAGCTGAGAAAAGAATCCCTCCATACCTCCATCTGTAAAGCAATCCTCCAGTCCATCCACCTCAACCACCTGACTTTTCCATAAACTGACTTTCCTGTGCTGTCCCTTTCTGAACTTGGAAGTCTCAGGCTCCCGCCAACCTCCAACCTCCATTAACTTCACTGAGCTTGCTGTAGCGAGTCCAGGACCTTGCTGAAGAGGGTTAGTTGCATATTGAGGTCCAATAAACCTACAGCTGCCCCTAATTCCTTCCTCGAAAACTCCTGCACCATCGAGACCGGGTTGCAAAGCTTCAGGAGAGGGATGCGCATTCTCTGTTCCAGTACCGAGAAGGGGGAAGACGCTCTCCTCGGCCTCCCTCGCTTTGCCCTCTTCACCTCCACTCTCTTCAACCTCCCAATCCTCAGTGGCTTGGACTCGTTGCTCAAACTGAGACTGTTCAGGGATTTGGTTTTCCACTTCAATCTGGACCCCCGACTCACTGCGGGTTTCTCCTCCACTCACTTCAATGGTGATAGGAGCGAAGGAGCCAATACAGAGGTCGAAGCTTCTAGAACCTGATGCCCAGAGAGAGTCCTTACCGAGCGGAGTTTCCGAGCCCCCCAGACAGGACCAATTGCTCTGTTCGGCGGACCCCCCTTCCAATCCTCGCCCGCGCTCGTCCTTCTTCGACCCCATGCCCTGATCTGTTCCGCCGCCCTTCTCATCGGAGCATCCATCCGCAAAGATCGCCAGGGTCAAACGCCGAGCAACCCTAGATCGGATTTCGATGTGACGGGTTACCGGCGGGGCGCTCGGGAGCTCACCGGAGACGTGAGTGGGTGAGGTGGATGAAGTGGAGTAGGCTGACTTTCAGACTTGTTCTTACTGACTTTCGGACTTGCTGATATTGGTTTTTGTAGATTGCTCCCCACATATTCCATGTGGTTCAGACTTGCTGATATGCAACGCGATGCTTGTGTGTTCCATTTATTCCTTTTCTTTTCGGTAGTTCATTCGACGTGTCGCAAGCATTGCCGAGCACTTCTTTTTACATTGAGGAATTCTTTTTTACTTCTATAGCAATGTTACTTCTATACTTGTGTGATTCTTAACGCAAGCAAAAAATGAGACTTGGAGAGAAGAAGTCATCCTAGTTTTTTTTTCTTTTAAAACTTGTGCGTTTTGACTCACGCGGCCCATTCCGGCAAAGAGAAAAAAGGCTCGCACGATCGGCCCATTCCCCGTTCACTCTTCACTTCGGCCGGCAGCTGCCTGCGCACACCCCAACCCTCGCTCGCTCGCCGGCACAGATGGCAGCCGACGCCCTCGCCGCCGCTCCCAGCTTCGCAGTTCGCTCACCACGCACCTGGTAGATCCTCTCTTCCATCACGCTCCCCTCACTACCAGGACGGATCTCTAACCCCTCCGTCCCCTGATGTGCGCAGATTGGCAGCTCCTCGACGTTCTCGTCTCCACGGACGGCGATGGCGCCGGGCTCCAAGAAGAAGAAGAAGAAATGCATAAAGGGGAGCCCAGTAGACAAGCTCACCGACGACATCCTCACCGACATCATCTCGCGTGTGCCCTACAAGTCCACCTGCTGCTGCAAGTGCGTCTCCACGCGCTGGCGCAACCTCTTCTTCCACCCCGACCATCGCAAGAAGATGCCCCAGTCCATCGTCGGCTTCTTCTATGAAGGCGAAAACATGGACCGCTTCCCCAAGACAGCTCGCTATTTCACCAATGTCTCAGGGAAAGGTTACCCTCTCGTCGACCCTTCATTATCCTTCCTGCCCAGATACGTGAGCCTTCACATCTTGGACTGCTGCAATGGCGTCCTCCTCTGCCGCTGCTGGAAGCCCACTGACCCCAGGACATTAGATTATGTAGTGTGCAATCCGGCCACCGAGAAATGGGTGATCGTGCCTGCAACCGATTGGTCCAGCAAGGTGGACGTTGCTCGCCTTGGGTTCGACCCTGCCGTTTCCTCCCACTTCCATGTGTTCGAGTTCATTGATGAGGAGGCGTGGGGTATAGATTTTTTCGCGAAAACGCAAAAAGTTTTCGATTCATTGATAGGGAAAAGAGAGTTCTGTACAACATTTACACTGGCTCAGAGGAGCCGACACCCGTACAACTCAACCCGCTAGGACTACTAGGCCATTGGCAGCAAGGCGCGAAGGCCAACCGCGCCGGCGTGGGCCCAGTCCCGAGCCTCAGATCGTATCGTACGGAGAAGGGTACCCACGTCCGATGACGCATTGTCGAAGACGACCGCGTTGCGCTGCTTCCAAATCCACCAGGCCGTCAACATGATAAGCGAAGACGTCCCCTTGCGCAAAGCGCGAGGGGTGGAAGTCGAAGCCTGCAGCCACAAGTCCACAAAGTCCCCCTCACCACCCGGAGGCCCGACCGTGGATCGAATCCAAGACAGCACCTCGTGCCAGATTACCTTAGAGAAGGGGCAACCTATCAGGAGGTGGGTCATGGTCTCATCCGACTGGTCGCATAGTGGGCAGCGCGGGGGGTGGGCAAGTCCCCTCCTCGCAAGCCGCTCAGCTGTCCAGCATCGATCCTGGCACGCCAACCAGACGAAGAACTTGACTCTCGGTGGGGCCCAGGTAACGATGGATCCCTGGAAGAGGAACTCATAGCAGGACTTAGCAGAGTACTGGGCATCTGAAGTCCATCGCCAGAGCAAGGAGTCGGGTTCAGCGGTCAGCCCAAAGTCACGAATCTGGATCCACAACTGTACGTACTGCCAAAGGGCCAGCGGTTCCAACGCGCCCTGGATGTCATTGATCCAACTACGCTCCAGAATAGCCTGCCGGACCGTCCTGCGCTTCCTAGCGCGTTTGGGAATGTGTGAGAAAAGCGCTGGCGCCACCTCCTCGATGGTCCGTCCGTTGAGCCATCGGTCCAGCCAAAACAGTGCCGAAGCACCGTCGCCTACCCGTATCGTGGTCGAGGCGTCAAATACCTGCAGCTCCTTATCCGAGAATCGCAAATCCAAGCCGCGCCAGGGTCGCAGCTGGTCCGTCCGCATCCTCCAAATCCAGCGCGTGCGAAGGCTGGTCGCGGTGCGGGCAAGGTCGGGGACCCCAAGGCCTCCCAGGTACTTAGGCCTGCACACCCTCTCCCAGTTGACGTGACAGTGGCCGCCTTTGGCCTCCCCCCTCCCTACCCAAAGAAAGCTCCGCGCTATCTTCTGGATCTACCTGAGGGTTCGCTTGTTAAGTCCCAACACGATGATCTGGTGGAGGGGGATAGCCATAAGGACCTATTTAACGAGCGTCAGGCGCCCAGCCTTCGCCATCATGGCGGCTTTCCAAGCCGGCAGCCGGTTTGCGATGCTATCCACCAGTGGTTGGAGTGCCGCCGTCGACACCGGCCGGAGAGCAAGATGGATCCCCAGGTACTTAACCGGGAAAGGCGCTAGTCGACATCCCATTGTTGCTGCAGCCGCGAGAGCCTCCTCATCCGAGCAAGCAATCGAAGAGATCGAGCACTTGTCATAGTTAGTGCGAAGTCCAGAGGCTTCCCCGAAGAGTGCCAAGATAGCGCGTACAGTGCGCAGCTCAGTCGCGTCCGAATGGCAGAAGATCACCACGTCATCCGCGTAAAGGGAGACAGATGTCACCAGCTCACGGGAGGCGACCCTCTTAAGCATACCTAGCTCGAGGGCCCTGGACCACACCCTGTTCAGTGTGTTGATAAACAGCACGAACAACAACGGCGACAGGGAGTCCCCCTGTCTCAGGCCCCGTCGATGCCAGATGGGGGGGCCCGGCTCGCCATTGAGCATCACCCGTGAACTCGCGGACGAGAGGAGGATAGCCAGCATCTCGCGAAATCTGCGCCCGAATCCCATCTTCTGAAGCACCTCAAACAACAGCGCCCAAGAGACTGAGTCGAATGCCTTTGCTATGTCTTGCTTGAGCATAACCCGCGGCTCCTTGAGCCGATGGAGCAGGCGCGCTGTCTGCTGAACCAACATGAAGTTATCATGTATGCAGCGCTGCTTGATGAAGGCGCACTGGTTCGGGTCCACCATGGCTCCCAGCCTGGGCGCTAGCCTGGATGCCAGCACCTTCGCCCCTAGCTTGGCAAAGATATGGATAAGGCTGATTGGTCTGTAATCTCCCAGGGAGGTCGCATCCGGACTCTTGGGCAGCAGTATAATCAGGGCTTGGTTGAGGCCCTGGAACCCGCGCCCGTTCATGGAGTACAACTTGGAAAAAGCCGCCATGAAGTCAGCCTTGACCACCCCCCAGCAGCGCTGGAGGAACTCAGCCGTGAACCCGTCTGGACCCGGGGCCTTGCCGTGGGGTAGCTGCCTGATCACATCCCAAACCTCCTCCTCGGTGAAAGGGGCCTCCATGTCGGACAGGTCCTCCTGGTGGTATCCTAGGAAGTCCAGGTCGAGCGAGTGCTGTCGCGACATGTCAGAACCAAGGAGGCCCCGAAAGTGGTCGTAGGAGGCCTCAGCCATGGCCGCGTGGTCCACCGTAATCGCACCCCCCACCCGCAGGCTGCGAATCACATTCTTCTGGCGCCGATAGGAAGCGTGCTGATGGAAGAACGCCGTGTTGGCGTCTCCCTCACCCAACCATCTGATCTTGGCTCTTTGGCGCGCCATGGTGCGTTCCAAGGAGGCCAGCCCAAGATAGGTGCGCTTCAGCAAAGCGCGAAGACCGCGCTCATCCGGAGAGAGTTGCCTGGACTCCATGGCAACGTCAAGGCGGTAAATGATGACCCGCGCTGTCATCAGCTGCAGCTTGATCGATCCCACCTTCTTGTCTGCCCAACTCATCAACTGTCGGGCAGTGCGTTTGAGCTTGGCCACGAGCCTCCGGTAGGGGTCAGGGTCGCTGTCGATGAACGACCAGGCCGAACCCACCACCTCCTCGAAACCATCGAGGTTCATCCAGAACTGCTCGAACTGAAACCGTCCCCTCCCTGCCGCCACCGGGGTACAGTCTAGGAGCAAAGGACAGTGATCCGAAATCACCGTCGAAAGGCAGCGCAAGGAGCAGCTGCTATGCATCTCCTCCCAGTCCGATGAGCAAAAGACCCTATCGAGGCGGGCCAACGTCGGGGTCTCACGCTCATTGGACCAGGTGTATCTCCTACCGTGTAGGTAGATCTCCTTCAACACGCCATCATTCAAGAAACGCCGAAAGCGTCCCATCATGCGGCGGTTGAGGTTATTGTTGTTCTTGTCCTCATCCCGGTAGATCATGTTGAAGTCCCCGCACAGCAACCAGGGCTCCGGCCGTACCCTCCGGATCTCCCGAAGTTCGGCGAGGAAGGCCACTTAGGCAGCCTCATCCTGCGGTCCGTAAACGCAGGTCAACCACCATGGTGCGCCATAAGCTGGAGCAACCCTAGCGGTGACACTGTTCACATCTACGTGTGCGCTATCGAGCTGCACCAACCTACTTTTCCAAGCGATAATAATACCCCCCTAGTACCGGAAGCAGGCAAGCAGTAGTAAGCGTCAAAATCCGCGCCTAGGGTTTCCATTACAATAGTAGGTGATACAACATCAAGCTTGGTCTCCTGCAAACACACAATGGACGCGTTTGTCGTCATGACAACACTCCTCACACCCGTACGACGCGCACGGTCGTTAAGACCCCGCACGTTGGACACCAGGATCATTGGGTCGTACGACATCGAGACGATCCAAGCACCCGAGGTTGACCAAAGGGTCAAACCGCCACCAAGTGGCCACCCGACATCTCCCCTGGGAGGGGCGACGCGCAACCCCTGATCGCGGAAAGAGTCCATCCGTAGAGTTCGCCAACCGCCTCAATCATCTCGTCCGTGAGAGGGGTCTCGAACATCCTATGGAAGGCTTCCAAGGCGACGTCAGAGGGTGCCTCGTCCTGGGCAATGAGCCCCAACTTCCGCATGAGGTTGCGGACAGCCTTCTGCTCCGAGTTTAGCCCACCCGGTTGCTTGGCGATCCTGGAACTCCTGCGTGGCTGGAAGTTCAGCTCCATCAGCCTGCGCTGCACCGGCGGTGCCAGCAGCGGTGCATCCGATCATAGCTTCGCAGCTGCGAGGAACTCCCCCAGAGTCCGGGGCCGGGTCGGCGGTGGGGTGTTAAGTCCCGTACCAGACCCGACCCGCCTGCAGTAGTGGATAGGTGGGGAGGCCAGACGAGTCACAGGTGCGGAAGCGACATCAGGCGGGACCGAGGCAGGGCTTGAGCGAGTCTGCGACGAGGCGAACACCGTCTCAGGCGCGACCGTCGTCCCCACGCTGTCGCTCCCCTGCCTGTCAACGTCAAACAGCCAACGTGGCATGCCCAGCTCCTCCGCGGCTCGCGCTTGAGTAGCAGCGGTGCCAATCGAGGGGGCGGGGTCAGCCGAGCCGATCCTCCCAGAGAAGATCACCAACTGGGTCTCAACTGGGCCCCCAGCTGGGCCAGCAGCAGCGCCCTACCGAGGCGTCCCCAGTGCCACCTGGCTAACGGTAGGCCGGGCCCCCACTTCAGCAAGGGTGAGGCGGGCCTCGGCGTGACCCGGGCTCTCCCTTCAAAGCGGCCGCCCACCTGCGTCATCAACTGAACGAGCTGGGGACTGGACCCCCGCCTCAAGCTCAGCCCGCGTGTCGCTGCACTGCAACGCGACAAGATCCCTGCGAGCTTCCAGCGCCAGAGGCATAGAGGAGGGAGCGTCCTCGCTCACCTCATCCGCCCTGTCGCCCACCGAGATAGCCGGCAGCAAAGCAGGAACCCCGTTCGCGCGCGCCCCCTCTCCCTCAGACATGGTCAAAGGCGGTGCTTTGGGCAAAGCTGCAGCCGCCCGCGCCCTGCGATTGGCGCATCTGCGCCGCCACTTTTGGCGTCGCGACAGGGCCGCGGCCTCGCTGGACTCAGCGTTGTCGGTCCCCAGCGGCGTCAGGGAGGAAGCCTCGCTCAGGCCCTCGCGCTGTCGCCCAGCAACCGCCCTTTGGCGTGGAGCGCCGCTCCCGACCGTCCGTCTCGCGCGTGCGTCAGCGGCGACAGGACCGGGGACCCTGCGGCCAGCCACCCCTAGCCCCAGGCCTAGGCGTCGCGACGAACCCATCGTGGCCCCACCCGCGCCCGCTAGCTGGGCATCCGGCCATTGGCGGAGATGGGACCCGCCCGCCTGGCCGCCGAGCCCGCCCCGGCCCCGCGCCGCACCGCCGCCGGAGCCCATGCCCGCGCCGCCCGATTGGTCTCAACTAAGCAGTTATGGTAAACGCATCGAAGCGGTAGCGACCTACTCGTCCAAAGCTGGAGTTTGGACGCATCAAATGGTTGAGTGTGAGGATTTTGCAATACCCACGCATTCAAAAGGTGTTTTTTTAATGAGATCATGCATTTGGCAGCATTTGATGGTATCGTAGTCACCTTTGATGTCGAAGGAAATGTTTTGCGGATCATTGGTACTCCTTCACCACCATACTCTTATGAGTTTCCTATCAATGATGTCTTTCTATCACAGGGACAGTTATATTTTACATATAGCTGTAATCCTGAATCTGATAGTCCTGAATCTGATAGTTCTGAATGTGATAGGTCTGACTTATTAGTCTGGGTTCTTGAGGATTACAGTAGTGACAAATGGACCTTGAAGCACACAGTCAGCCACTTGCAACTATTCAGAAAAATTTATTCAGGATACCCTGATTATAATGTTATCTCATTCCACCCGGAACGCAATATGATTTTCATAGTTGTTGGGCCCGAGAACAGATTTATGTCATATGAGATGGATTGCCGGAAGCGACGTTTTCTACGTCAACTTGGACAGGATTGTCAACTTGAATATTGTGGCGTTCACGCGAAGACTCCCTTTATATCATATGTTCCCTTGTTCATGGAGTCATTGGCATAAGGTCCCTAAGTCCTCTTGTGTAGCACAGCTTCACAATTGTCTTATCTTTTAGATGAAACCTATATGAACCTGTAATAGTTGCTTATGGTGCTTGAGTGCACTAATGTAATAACTGACTTTCTGGAGCTAGCCATTGGCTATTGCACTTTATCTAGTAACCTATATTGTTTGTGTCCTTATATCTAAGTAGTGCATGCAGTTGCATCAGCCTAGTTCTTAACCATGGATACTAGGATAACTTTTTGTACCATTATTGTCTTTGATATCTCGATTCTGGTTTCTACTTATTTCTCTGTTCGTGAATACTTTACCTATGTTGCAAATCTTGGCCTTTTTTGGCATTTGGAGAACTATAGTCCTAGCACTTATGCGGATCTCCATTTGCTTTGTGATGCCTGAATTCCATTCTTCTTAACAATATGGCTTGGAAACTTCAGTTTTCCCCTCTTAGTGATGAAATGATGTGTACGCAAGGTAGTTTTTCATGATTAGGCATATACTACTATTAAGGATATACAGTTCTGATAGTTCAAACTGGATTTATATCATTCTGTAGACAGAATTCTTTTGGAATATCAGATGTTGACATTGTTGGGCTTCCACCTGAACTTAAGTAGGTAGGAGACTTTTTATAGTGTAAGTTGGTTCCAAATGATGGGTAAGCTAAACAGAGTGTGAAACTGCCCCCGCGAGCGACGCAGGGCCAACCCTAGCCGCGGCCTCTTCCCGTCCTCTCCTCCCCGCCTCTCCCCGCCGCCGCCGGCGAAGCGCGGGCTTCGCCGGCGGCGGCGAGAGCTTCTCTTCCCGCTCGTGCGGCCGGGCCTGCGCGGGGCGGACGGCCGGCGGCGGTGCTCTTTGGCGGTCCAGGCTCGACGTCAGCGGCGACAGGCGGTCTTGGCGGCTGCGTGCGGGCGGTTTCCTGTAGGCGTAGCGCGTGAAGGCTGCAAGGCGGTGGGGGGTGGCCGCGGTGCGTCCGGGAGCTGGCGCGTCCGGGAGCTGGCCTGCGCGCCTCGCTCGGGGATGGGCGGCGCACGACCTTGGCCAGGCGGTCCAGCGGTGCCGTCTGCGCGGGACGATGGTGGCAGCCGGCGGCATGACCTCAGATCTGGGCCAGACGGGTCTTGATCTGGGCCGGGCGGTCCTCGTCCTTGGCCAGGCGGGCCTCGGCGGGATCCCCTTTGTGGCTGCCGTCTCTGCTGGTGCCATCTGCCTGAATTCAGCGTCCTTTGCTTGTGGTAGCCAGTACCTGTGCTGTGTCTCGAGGTATCCAGCTGGGGGCGCGACGGCTATGTCCAAGTGTTGTGTTGCGGCGAGTTAGTGGGTACCGCGTTGACAGTCCTCAGACTGGTGGCGGTCCGGCAAGTCCGGGTGACCAAAGGCGGGATGGCGCTGCTACTTGGCGGCGGGGGTCTGTAGGCGACAGACTCACTGGTGGTAGTTGGAAGTGTAGTGACTAGTGTGAGGTTGATGGCGACGGTGACACCCTTGCTGCAGTGTGGCAGCGGGGCTTCACTAGTCCTTTTGGGGCTCGGCTAGGCCAGTGAGGGCCTGGTGTGCCTTTGCTGATACATCCGGTCGGCTATCGCCCTCCGGCGGTGGAGGTTGTTCCCTCCCGTGTGTCACTGTTCCGTCAACCCCTGCCGAAGTTGCTTCCTTTCAGTTGTACCAGCCTCCCACCGAGGGTCGCGGTGCGACGACGAGGTGACTGCAACACCGTGGTGGCGCGTGCTGGTGGGCGGAAAAGCTTGGTGGAGCAATTCGAAACGTCCGGGAGTGTGGTTTTTTTTAGGGGTCGGGAGAAATCCTTGTCCTCTTGACACTGACGTGGCGACGCCTGCAGGTGTCACCGTCCTTCCTGAGGGGCGTCGGGTGTACCTCTTCCCCACCTCCTGTAGCGTATCGGGGAAAACCCTAGGATCATTCCGGGCAGCAGCGTCGTTGTCGTCGTCGTTCCTTCTTGGACGTGCTGCTTGGTACGCGACGGTTCGGAGCGCAAGGAGAGTAGTGGAAATTCTCCGGAGGGCGCAGCGGTGGCGGGTCATCCTTGTTTTCGTCAAGCCACAGTTGTCGGCTTTGCTTTCTTTTCTGTTTCTTCTTAGTTTTTTTGTGCTTTTCTTTTAGTCGTTGTGCTGCCTGGCCCAATAGCGGTCTCAAATGGTTATTATATTTATATAGCTGGGCGTATGCCTGTTTCGAGGAGTTGGTTCCAAATACTGTAAGATAGCTGTCACAACTGTAGAACAATCTGAGACTATATTAAACTGCTAAACAACCAGTATTCTTTTATTACATTTTTGTCACCAGACTATCCGGCCTATTATAATCTGAAGTGACACATAAAAAACATTTGGCTTCGGGTTTTGAGTAAACGGTGTCAGTGAAGTTCTTCTCATAATAATTGATTCCGATGCCCTTACAACATGCCTAACTTGTATTGTAAACCTCAAGTTGCTTGCCAGATTTTATACTGGAGTAGTGCTGGCTGTACCTAGCCATATGCATCGAGAAATGCTCGAGATCATTTCACCTTTTTAGCTGTTTGATTTCGTCTGCTGTCGATTATTCTTTTCTGCCGTTGCAGACAGTCAATGTGCGCAGTTGCAGTTGCTTTGCGCTTTGCCCTGATGGAACGGCCTGGCCTGGCCTGTTTGTATTGCTTGCAAGAAATTGCAAGGTATTGCCATGGTGTCATGCTTGTGTATGTCCGTTCATTTTTATTTCCTTGATTAGTATTCTTCATATGGTTTTGCCTTGATGGAATGGCCAAGCACAAGCAGCCTGCTGTTCAGCAAGAAAATACGTGTTAGTTTTTTTTTTTTTTTGCTACCGAGGAACTGCAAGTTACTGCCATGTTGTGATGAAGTAAATTTGTCTGATTTCATGGCAATGTGCTCCAGATGATCTAGTTTCTTGTGCACAATCCTCGAATTTATTGCTGTATGCCAGGTTGCTGTACATCGATAGCAGAAGATATTTTCCCTGTATTTTTGCTCGCTTGGCCCTGCGGCTACTGAGCGAAAAGTGCAAGTCACATAAACGGTTCAGAATCTGGGACCAGCTCCGAGCTTTTAGTTTAAACGAAAATAAACTGCTCTTAGAAGTTAGAGCAGATGCCAAGCTTCCTGACACCATTTAGAAATTGGATAATTATAAGAGGGAGGAATTATATTTTACTTTTTTTGTACTGTTTCCTAACAGGAAAAATTGTACTACTGTCATTATCACTCTCACTGTGATAGACGGATCGATACAAATTATTTTACAGGAAACACAAGTGTGACTACGTGACAATATTCAAAAGGAAAATTGTAAGTCAAGGAAGGCTTGGAAGCGCTGCACGCCGTGTACATTTGTTCAGGAGACAATCTCTTCATCTTTCACGCTTGTTCTTACTTCCTTTTTCTTTTCAGTAGTTCGACCGACGTGTCGCAAACATTGCTGAGCACTTCTTTTTACATGACATGTAACTGAGTACCTGTATACTCGTATAGCAGTACATACAATACAAGGGGACTTTTTTTTTTACTTCTATAGCAATGTTACTTCTATACTTGATTTTTTTTTAGGGAAGCTCTATACTTATATATTCATATAACACAAGCAAAAAATGAGACTTCCAGTATTTGGACCAATTTAAGGTGAAAAAGGGTTGCTCCTTCTGCAAAACTAGGATAAAGTTGAGAGAAGACGACAGTTCTAGTTTTTTTTTTCTTTTAAAACTTGTGCGTTTTGAGTCACGCGGCCCATTCCGGCAAGGATAATCAATCAACATCGGAAGGGATCCAACGCAAGTATTTCAGGGAAAATTAACCGAATAGTCTGGTTGATATCGTTAGCGAACCGAGAGTACGAATCATCATTGTTGAGAACGTAGCAATCTGGACAAATATTACGAGAATAATCCTCCTCACGACAACCATGAGAAAAAAAAAATCCAAAATTGATCCGATGAATGAAGATTCGTACCTATAGAACCTTAATCTTTTAACACCACAATTGACGCATGGAAAAGAGATGTCGTCGTCGAACGAAAGACCGAAGATCATTTATTATAGACAATAACATCTGCATTGACACAGGTTAAAAAGAAGATGACAATTAAAACACTAATCTAAACTTCAAAACACTATTTTTATTAAAAGCTGGATCGGGTTAATGTTACTTCTATACTTGATTCTTAACACTAGCAAAAAAAAAAAAGAGACTTCCAGTTCCAGGGAAGATGTCAGTCCTAGTTTTTCTTTTAAAACTTGTGCGTTTTGACTCACGCGGCTCATTCCGGCAAAGAGTAAAACGCTCGCACAAGCGGCCCATTCCCCGTCCATTCCTCTTCACTTCGGCCAATCGGCCTGTCAGTTGCCTGCGCACACCCCAACCCTCGCTCGCTCGCTGGCGCAGATGGCAGCCGACACCCTCGCCGCCGCTCCCAGCTTCGCAGTTCGCGCACCACGGACGTGGTAGATCCTCTCTTCCCTCACGCTCCACTCACTACCAGGATGGATCTCTAACCCCTCCGTCCCCTGATGTGCGCAGATTGGTCGCTTCTCGACGTTCTCGTCTCCACGGACGGCGATGGCGCCGGGCTCCAAGAAGAAGAAGAGGAAGAAGGCCGCGAAGGGGAGGCCAGTGGACAAGCTCACCGACGACATCCTCACCGACATCATCTCGCGTGTGCCCTACAAGTCCACCTGCTGCTGCAAGTGCGTCTCCACGCGCTGGCGCAACCTCTTCTTCCACCCCGACCACCGCAAGAAGCTGCCCCAGCCCCTCGCCGGCTTCTTCCACCAAGGCTACAACATGAACCGGTCCCCTAGTTTTGCTCAATATTTCACCAACGTTTCAGGGAAAGGGTACCCTCTCGTCGACCCTTCGCTACCCTTCCTGCCAAAATACGAGTGTCTTGACATTTTGGACTGCTGCAATGGCCTCCTCCTCTGCCGTTGTTGGAAGGCGACTGATCCGAAGACAGTGGATTATGTGGTGTGCAATCCCGCCACCGAGAAATGGACTGTCGTGCCTGCCACCGATTGGTCCAGCAAGGCGCAGATAGCTTGCCTGGGGTTCGAGCCGACGGTCTCCTCTCACTTCCATGTGTTTGAGTTCATTGATGAAGAGGCCTGGGGTTTAGATGAGTCTGAGCGAGGCGAGTGTGACGACCGCATCGAAACACTGGCTATATACTCGTCCAAAACTGGAGTTTGGAAGCATCATAGCCTGGACAGGTATATGTTTTCAATGCCCGAAAATGCAAAAGGCGTTTTTTTCAACGGGATCCTGCATTTGGCAACCTCTTATGCTTCTATTTCTATATTAGCTGTTGATGTGGAAGGAAATCATTGGTGGCTCATTGATACTCCTTTGCCACCATACAATGATTATGCTCGCGACGATGCAATTTTTGTGTCGCAGAGGCAGTTGTATATCACAGACAATACTGCTGGTTCTGATAGTTCTGAGCTATCAATCTGGGCTCTTGAGGACTATAATACTGGAAAATGGACCTTGAAGCACAATGTCAGCCACCTGGAGCTGTTTGGAGCACGGTATTCATCATTTGCAGATCATTTCAATGTCGTCTCATTCCACTCCGAACACAATATGATTTTCATAGTTGGTGGGCACGAGAACACACTAATGTCGTATGACATGGATCGCGGAAAGCTGTGTTTTATATGCCAACTTGGACGGGATTGTCGACTTCTGTATGTCAGGACTCCTTATCTTCCATATGTTCCCTTGTTCTCGGAGGCATTGGCCGATGGGTAATAAATCTCTTGCTTGTGTAGTGCAGATTTGCAATTGTCCATCTTTCTAATGATATTGGACTATTGGAGTTAGGTCTTGAGTATGAGCAGCAGTGAATTGAGTACATCTCTATGAATTTGTGATGGTCTGGTGTGTGAGTCTCATTGGCCCAACTTTATGTGGTTACCTAGTCAGTAAACTTATAATTCCACTTGTGTTTCTGTACTTGTATATTCATGGCTGTTAGCACCGGATGCCCTAGTACTTTAGTCATGGATACTATAATCGTTTTGTTGACACATGATTAATGTCTTCAGTATATTAATTCTGGTATCTGCTTATTTCTCTCTTTGTTAGTAAGTTATGTGATGCAGCACCAAATGAGCAATTGTGTCATTGGGTTATCCTATTATATTTCTCCAATGCCTAACTTAGCTCTGCAGTAATAACTGTCCTCACTGGTTGTGCCTTCTCTGTATTGTGGTCTTGGGTGTTTTCTTTTGCCCATTGTTGATTTATTTTTTACAAGTGCTGGACCTGTACCACAGTTCAGCAATACAGAGTTTCATCAGAGCCACGATGACAAGTGTTAGCTAGTCATTCAGGTGAAACAAAGTCGGCTGTTAGATTGAGCATTTGTCAATCTTTGCATTGTGCTTGGCGCCTTGTGAAAATTTGGTGATTAAGAAAAGTATTTCAATATTATCTAGACTATTATCACTCCTCGCCTTGATAATGGGCAGACGAGATGCTTGCCTGCATTTTTTTTATCTGAACAGTGCTGACTCGCTAGTGTCATGGAGGAATGTAATGTTTGATCATTTTTACATTTTGGAGGATGTTTCCTTTTTGTCTGCTGTTGATTTATTTTTGTCAAGTGCTGGACCTGTACTAGTACTATCAATAATGTGTGCTGTGATTGCTGGACGCCACTGGTTGCTTTGGTGTTCTTAATCTCTAGCTAGGAAGTCAAGATCCTGTTGGGATGGCCTGGAATGGGAGAGCCTGTTGTAGCCGTTGCACTGTACTATCTAGTACTATTAAAGAGTTTCATCAGAGCCACGATGGTAAGCCTTAATTAGTCGTCATTCAGGTGAAACAAAGTGGGCTGTTGTCAATACTCTGTCCTTCTTGACGCCTTGTCGAAATCTGATGATTAAGAGGAGGATGTCAATGTTATCTACGTAGACTATTATCACTCTTGCTGTGATAATGGGCAGATGCGATGCGATAGCGTTAACAAAACTGAAGTCAGGTGCTTAAATTAGTCGTCAGACGAGGCCTTTGAACTTTCTTTTTGGCAGTTATAATGAAAAAAGAATTTTGAAGGTGCCATCTGGAGGGACGATGACAGGTTGTGTGTCTGGTTCAGGAATGATGCTGAGATATCCTGGCCAACATCATAACGGATTCTGCATTGCAGTAGGCAAAGCATAGCATATGGTAGGTTTCTGCCTGTCTAGACGGAGAAAAACGCTACTCCCTCCGTCCAAAGAAGAAGGATGTCGGAGATTTGTCTGTTGTATTTTCGCTCGTTTGGTCCGACGGCTACTGAGCGTATTGGTTCAGAAACAGGGGCAAACCCCCAGCGTCAGCTTATGAACATGCGCCAATCTTCTTGATGCTTTCTTGTTGATGAGAGGAGGATTGATCGTCCATTTACAAACTTCCCTGGTACTAACAATGAGAGTTTCAGATTGATGTAGTACTCATGTGTCATTTATTTACTACCAGAACATGCTCAGCGAACAGAAACAGAAGAATTAGACACGGTGCGTTTGCTTGTTAAAGAGGACGACCAAAAGAAATACGCAGCTGATGCTTTAACCTCTCTGCTAGGCTTCACAAAGCAGCGATATTCAGAGGTTGCCCGGTACCCAAGCTGTGAGGGATGGACAAATCGGTTTTGAAAGAGTAGCAAAAGCGGCGATAGCACCGTCAAAACAATGTACTACAGAAAATAACGGATTTTCACGGTGAGCATGTTGAAGCAGGAGGTCTTGTCACATACTATTGACTTGCCTTCCCCTTCATGTTGTCAGTTGTCACTGTGTCGGTGTAGTTATTATAAGAATAGGCTCCCACTCCCGCACTCACTCCCCTACAAGAAAATCCCCCACTTCTGCAGTTCGCGCTCCCACATCAAGCACTTGGTACATACATCCTCTCTTCCAGCCCCCACCCTCCACTCACTGATACCACGGATTTCTAACCTCTGCTCCTTCGCCCCGATCTGCAGATTCGCCCCCCCTCGTCTCCACATACGGCGGCGGCTACGGCGCAGGGCCCGATGGAGAGGGCACTGATGCACGACCCGATGTCCAAGCTCACGGACGACATCCTCACCGACATTATCTCGCGCGTGCCCTACAAGTCCACCTGCTGCTGCAAGTGCGTCTCCACGCGCTGGAGGGACCTCTTCTCCCACCCCGACCACCGCAAGAAGCTTCCCCAGCCCCTCGCCGGCTTCTTCCACCAAGGCTACAACAAGAACCGGTTTCCCCGTACAGCTCGATATTTCACCAATGTTTCAGGGGCAGGTGACCCTCTCGTCGACCCTTGACTGTCCTTCCTGCCTAGATATGATAGCGGCCTTGAAATCTTGGACTGCTGCAATGGCCTCCTCCTCTGCCGGTGCTGGAAGCCCACTGACCCCAAGACATTGGATTATGTGGTGTGCAATCCCGCCACCGAGAAATGGGTGGTCGTGCCTGCAACCGAGTGGTCCAGCAAGGTGAAGGTAGCTCGCCTCGGGTTCGAGCCAGCTGTCTCCTCAGACTTCCATGTGTTTGAGTTCATTGATGAGGAGGCGGGGCGTATAGATGAAGATGAGTCTCAACCAAGCAATTGGCGTGGATTTATCAAAGCAGTGGCAACCTACTCGTCGGAAGCTGGAGTTTCGACGCATCAAATGTTTGAAAGAATTATGGGGTTCCCACTTGCGATACCCACGCATTCAAAAGGCGTTTTCTTTGATGGGATGATGCATTTGGCTGGATTTGACGATATGGTAGCAGCCTTTGATGTCGAAGGGAATCATTCGCGGATGAATACTACTCCTGATTGGCCACATCATGATCCTGTCAATGATGTTTTCGTATCACAGGGACAGTTATATTTTATAGGTACTCCTCATTCTGCATCTGGTCGAAACCTGTCGGTCTGGGTTCTTGACGACTGTAGTCCTGGAGAATGGACCTTGAAGCACACTGTCAGCCACTTGCAACTGTTTGGAACAAACTATCCAGCGCGTGGTTACAATGTTATCTCATTCCACCCAGAGCGCAATATGATTTTCATAGTTTATGGGCCAGAGAACACTCTTATGTCATATGATATGGATTCCAGGAAGAAGCGTTTTCTATGTCAACTTGGACGGGATTGTCAACTTGAAAATCTTAGCAATGAAGAGAAGACTCCCTTTATTCCATATATTCCCTTGTTCACGGAGTCATTTGCAGATGGGCCCTAAAAAGTCCTACTTGCGTAGCGCAACTTAGCAATCGCCTATCTTTCTGATGAAACCTATATGAACTTGTAACCGTTGCTCATGGTGCTCGAGTGCACTAATGTACCTGACTCTATGGAGCTAGCTATTGACTTTTGCACTTTACTTTGTTATTATTGAACCTATGTTTGTGTCCTATTTTTATCTAAGTAGCGCATGTAGTTTCATCAGCCTAATACTTAACCATGGATAATATGATGATCGCGTAGTTGTACCATTACTGTCTTTGATATCTAGAGTTTAGTTTCTGCTTATTTCTCTGTTTGTGAAAAATTTATTAGTCTCGCAACTTGTTGGTCAATCTTGGCTATTGTTGGCATTTGGAGAACTATAGTCTTGGCACGTATGTGGATCTCCATTTGCTTTGTTATGGTTGAATTCCATTCGGAAACTTCTGTTTTCCCCTCTCGGTGATGAAATGATGTGTATGCTAGGTATATTTATCATGATTAGATATGTTGTTAAGGATATACAGTTTTGATAGCTCAAAGTGGAATTTACTTGGAATATCTGGTGTGACATTGCCGGGCTTCACCTGAAGTAGGAGGGTTTTGTAGTGCCTAAGTTTGCTCTGACCACCTAGCTATAGCAACTATAGAACAAGCTGAGACTATATTGAACTGGTAAACAACCGGTATTCTTTTGTTACATCTTCCGTCGCCGGACTGTCTGCCCTATTATAACCTGAGATGAAGTGACACTTGAAAAACATTTGGCTTCAGTGGCAGTGAAGTTCTTCTCATAATAATGATTCTCGTTCTCCCTTAAAACACGTCTACCTTGTTTTCAGTAATCAGTCCCAGTGAAATTCTTGAGACCATTTCACCTTTTTTTAGCTGTTTATTTTTGTCCGCTGTCGATTATTCTTCCCTGCTTCTGCACACGATCAATGTGTGCATTGCATTGCCTTGGTGGAATGGCTGCCAAGCCTGCTGTTGCATTCGCATTGCATAACTACATATATGAAAGCTGACCCTTACAAAGCCCAATTAAGCTTGCCACGTCACCTTAAGCACTGTAGATGTGTAAAGTTTGCACATCTACAGTGCCTTTATTATGCAGATCTATAGCCGCTGATTCCCTCTAAAGAGAGGCCAGAGGCCACGCCGCGTCTCCCCTTTGCTTCCGCAGCCTTGACCCCACGCGACTTTGCCCGCTTTTCTTTCTCGCCTTTTTTTCTGCGTTTAAATCCGTTTTTATCGGCTGTTAGCAGGTCTCTCTATACGAGGCTGCGGTACCACGATCTCGGTGGTAGCCTGTCTTCCGGTTGCCTTGGTCGTACGCTGCCATGTACAGTATTAGTGTCCTTTTCCGCCACGTATTGTAGCCTGTCTGCACGTGTCGGTGCTTCCAATTCGGTCAAGATATCCGCCGACCGGTTCCAGAGAATTCCCGTCCTCTCTCCCTCCGTGCGAGGTTTCCTTCTCTTTTCTTCCTCCTCGCCGTCTCCTTTTTTCTCCAACCGTCCTCTTGATCTTCCTCCATGCGCTCTAGCGAGGCTGGGCTTATACACGGCTCGCATGCCACCGGAGCAGCAGAGCCATATCACGCCCAGAGCGCCTCCTGTAGTCGGTGGAAGACCCGGTGGTGCCTGCCCCCATGATCTCGAACTGGTGGTGGCCGAGGCAGAGTCGATGAAAGCCGGAGCCGGTGATGGAGGAGGCCGGAAGAGGAGTAGGCCGATGGACGGGCAACACAAGGACGAGGTGCACGTAATACGGATTCTTTCCGGATTCCTCACGTTTGCTTCTAATCCTGATTTGCCCGCTGCAGCTCCTCACAGCCTCATCGATTGGTTTGTAGTGTGGCTGATCTAGGAGCGTGGCCTCACCTAAAGCAGCTATGCTACCACCAAACGACGATGATGATGTCGGCGACGCGGACCGCCGGGGACCATGGCGGCTATTCGTGGGGGACACCCACATCTGTAGCTGGTCGACATGACTGTGAGTAGAGGTGCATAGACGGAGTGGTTCTGGTAGCGGCGGTCCATAGGTGTGTGGTGATCCATGAGTTGCTGCTCCGCCACGCTCTGCCATGCCGTGGGGATCCTGTTGGCCGCCGGTCAACAGAGGTATATGGCCACCCTTTGCTTGGACGTCGGCGAGGTGGCTCCCTTAGCTCAACCTTCCTTCTGGATCTGTCCCTTCAGTGCCTGCATGGTTTGCTCCCTTCAGGTTCACTGTCGTCAAGGTATGTGTGGTTCTCTCCCACTGCTTTGGGTAGTCAAGGTGTGTGTGTTTCCTGTTTTACCCCTTTATTAATATAGTGTTATTTGTGCAGTTTTTGTACAGATTCATGGGCTGTCCCCGTCCCGTTGGTTCCATTGCGCATTGGCGATTGGTGCCTGGTTTGCATCATTGTCCTGGTAGTATGTTGAATCTTGCCCTTGCCGCTGTTTTATTTCGATGATTAAGGAACTCTCCCCTACCTGAGCCATCAAATCATCATGTTATAGTTTCTGAAAATTTGTTTTTTTGCTGACGTGCAGTGATAACTAATTTCATTAGCCCAAAAGATAATTTGTAAAACTGCAGCAATTTTGTTACATTCAGACTTGGTATTTTCTAAGAAGTGTTTTTTTTTTTGGAAAATGTGAAATAAAATAATTCATATTTAAGGTAATAGTATATTTACGATGCCATTCAGATTATCTAAAAACAGTGGTGTAGTGTATCTTTTGTATCCGCTAGGAACGGTAGTACTGGCCAGATTTTCGAAGGAGTGTGAGGGGTTTGCCCTCAAAGTATATATGTGCATTGATACGCCTTACTCCTCAATAAATTGGATTTCTGAAATTTTAATATGGTTGGGGAAACTTAAGTTCATGATGGAGTGGTGTTAACCCAAAGGATTTCATGGAATATCTGTGTTAATGGTTTTATTTGTGCTACCTGTAACCTATCCTACATGGGTGAAGCAAATATATGACTTTCATAACTTCTTCAGTCACACATGACTTGAAGTATTGTTCTTGGAGATAAATTTTGAGATCCAAGGTTAGAAAGCTTGGAATATGATATATTTACATGCATTGCCAATAATAGGTTTTGTTTGCAAAAGATTGCGAGAAACAGAATGACATCTACTAATACTTAACATTTATTTCATTTAGAGATGCCAGTTTGGTATGTCACTTTACGGTTCTCATAGAATGCCTAATCTAGATTATATCTTAAATCCGCCGTTGTTCCTTAAATTGGTGACCCATGTTTTGTTGAAGATGCAGTTGATTGGCTATGCAGCAAGCAAGGATGAGCTGTTCCTGGTTTATGAGTACTCTGAAAAGGTTCATTTTTTAAACCATCTACATAATCCTCAAAGAAAGAGGTGTTCCGTTGCCGAGAATCTGCTCCTTCGTACCAGTTTGTTGATGGTATTTTTCACAAGGAAAAGATCTTTATTTCATGTGGTACGAAAATATATACACTAATCTGAGACAAAAGACTGACATGCATAGGAGCATGGTGTAACCAGGAACAACCAAACCATCAGTACTTACATAGAAAGCTAGCTCATGTTCGGCACGATTAAACTCTTTTCACCTTGGTGACCTTCATTTCTAAGCGGTCAATCAACAACTCTTTAATTTCATTGATTACACCACAAGGTTCAGATCCATCTCCTCCTTTGGCATTCACAGCCTGTATAAACTATAAAGTTATGTCTTAAATTCCAAAGGATATTTTAGATGCATTTTGATTGTTCATGTAATATAGATAACCCACCATTTGATCTGGGCGTACCCACGTTATAGCTCCAGGGGTCACAGGACACCAGGTAAAAATGGATTTCTTTAATACATTTCATCCATTTGTAGTGTGTGACACCCCTAATTTCAGATAAAAAATGTGTGACTTAGAAGTGTGACACCGGGTTCTTTTGTTTTCGCTCTGGTTCCGCACCTGGGATCATACATGACTCACAGCTCAATGGGTTGTGAGTATGAAGCCAAAATTGTGAACAACTGGAAATAAATTGAAAATCACTTAAAAACTTTTGTGGAATTGAACAGTGTTCCTTACATTTAACTTTTGCAGTCTGTACTCTTCTGTCTAGAACAAAAAAAATACTTACGGACAAGTTGATGTCTAGATGCAGAACCAACGGATACATGGTTTATAAGTTATATATGTAGTTATGAGTAGAAAGATACCAGTCTTTTGTTTAACCTGAAGTTTAGAATTGTGAGAACGATTTTAATTAAATTGGACAATATATACCAACAGCCAGTGCATATCAAGTTTTCTATTAATTTGCTTGGTTTCATTTGGCAGGTGATGATACCCAAGAGGCTTCCTAATGGAGTGGTTTCCTTCAATACCCTGCGATCTACTTAGATGCCTCTTATTGCACTATCATTTAGCTGTCATTAACGTGCAGATCTAAGCTCCCTCTCTACCTGTTTCTCTCAACATCAAGGCTTATCTGACCATAAATAACAAGGATGTTCTTTGAGGAGCTGAGATTTAGTATTTCTACTGATGATTTCTGCTTACACGACACATAATAGTACTTAATGCACATATACTGAACAATTTCTTATAATCAGGAGTGTTTGTTACATTTACTAAGATTGATATCTCGCAGGTTGGTGGATACAAATTCAAATTGGCGGCGGTCAATGACTCTGAACATGCAGCATATTTACTTAGCCGTTGTAATGTGCTACGACATGTAGCACTTCCAAGGAGGTCTTCCAGGTGGAGAGGATTAATTAGTTGGCGATGAAAATAAGTGGCTCTTGCTGTTTGATGAACCTATCCAATGGGTTTCTTATTTTCAGCTCGATAGATATTGGAAGTTTATGGAGATGATATATCTTTTTAGTTTGGGTCGTGTTTGGGCAATTCACGTCAAGTAATTCCTACTGTGTACTTACATGTGGCTCCGGGAACTTTCTGTTATGTTTGGTAGGGATAGACATTCTTTGGCATCCAATATTGGTACCAAGCCTACTCCCGATGAAAGACTATTTGGTAAGATTAATCGTGGAAGAATTACACTATGGTAAGAATGCTTAAAAAAATATGTCCCTCTTTGTCATTAGTTGAACGAGGATCAGTTTAACCTCCATATATGCATGCCTGAATAATGGTAACAACAGTGAATTCAGGTGGATGTGACCATATTGTATCAGGCCATGATGGTACATGGATGGCCTTTTTTATGGAGTGCCATCACTACAGCCCTCTCCGAGCAGACGATGAAGACGACGACCGCAGCCACTGATGACTCAGAAGGCATGAAATTGCAGGGATGTCGGCTTTTACCATATGACTGACTCAGAAGGCAGGAAATAGCAGGGATGGCGGCTTTACCATCTTACTTGATTACCCCCTCTAAACCTATCCTTTGAGTATGATGGATTTAGTGAGAATCAATGGATTGTGATTATATTCTGTGTCCTGGTAGATGTTCTATGTCCAATGGATTGCCATTAGTGAAAGTCAATGGATTGTTATTATATTGTGTGTCCAGCAATTGAGTGTTCTCTGTGCGATGGAATGTGTAGATGTTCCTCTATAATCTGCTCAACCATGCCACCTATCAGTGTGTTCATTCTCTGCATGCATTGTATTTGTTCATTCCTTGCGTGCATTGCATTCAGCCAACGGGCGCGGCGTGTCGCCGCGCCGCCTTTCCTAGTTGCATCCAAGTTACTGTCATGCTGTTGCAATGTGCCTGATGCTGATAGATTGGCAAACCAAGTTACAGCGATATGTATTAGCTAGTTTGTTCACTGTTCTGGCTCACAGGCCACTGACACTGAGCAGGGAGTAAGAAGTCCCTTTTTTCAGAAACATGGCCCAAACCTGCAGTTTTTTTAAAAAAAAATTACGCATCATCTGAGAACTAGACAGTTAACAAGAGTAAATATTGTTTTTAGAGTATTATTATTATTTTCTTATTATGCTATTATTGTTCTGAGTGCGGTGATACTAATATATCTGGTTCTCAGTACAAATCAAGAGAAGTTGTCGCTCGTTTCCCTTTTGTTCGGGGAACGCCACTCGTTGTTTTTCTCTGAACTGACACTCGGTTTTTCAGGACAGTTTGTAGTCGTTGTTTTGGTTCTGTGTTTCAACCGCTATCTTTACTAGTAGTATTAAATTGTTCAAGGAGGTTTAAAGGAGAGATAAAGCAAGAACCATGGCGGCGAACACGACGGACAGAAGCAAAGTCGATCAGGTCGTGGGATAGAATAGCAAGATCATCACGCTGGCCAGCTCTGACGGCGACCGCACGCTTTGAGATCACGCACAAGGCGGCCGGCGGACATCGTCGCATCTTGCATGGAAGATTGCGCTGAGGAACTAGCTACTCCGACAGCAACATGTCTGGCGAGCAGGACCAAGCCAACTATCTGGAGTTGCTCGTGCCGGTACATCTGACTGCTGAAGTGGGATAAGAAGTATCGCGTTCCGACATATCTGGCGCGCCATCGTAGTCCCCCTCAGGCCTTGTTTGGTATTAGAGTATTTGTAAGGATTAGAGGGGATATTTCTCATTTAACCAAAAATCCCCACTTACTTTAAATAGTATGTTTGGTTCTAGAGTATTTGACTGATTCAATCCTCTCTAATCCTCACTAGTCCCAAGTTTTAGTGTATTTTTCTCCAAATCCAATACACTACTCCTACCTAGTGGATTGGTGAGGATTGAGATTCTATTAAAATTAGAGAGGTTTGGGTATAGATGAGGGTTTCATCCAATCCACTTGAAGATTATCCTCTCTAATCCCTACAAAACACTAGTACCAAACAAGACATCATGGTGGAGGACAATAAGCATGACGAGCAGCTCGAACTATACAAGAGTTGTGGCTATGCGGGTGCGCTGCAAAAACTCGAGGATGTCAGGCACGTGATTACCCGTGGATTCTGGTCGAGCACCGTCCAGCTGCATGCGGCAAAGTTTGCACTCTGCATACCCGCCATAGGCTTCTCTGTCGTGATCCCGGAGCTCAGCAGCTGGTACCCACCGGTTGAGGCCCAAAGAAACAGAGTGTGGCGTAATTGTGTTGGACAGGAAGCTGCCATTTTTTTTGAGCTCCTGTGCACGCCAGCTGCTTGTCTATGTGTCTATGTTCATGTTGTGCTAGCTATTGAAGGTTGTTGGGTGTGTACACACTAAAAAAAAGTTTAGATACATTTACTTTATAAAATAAAGCTAAAACATCTTATATTTTGAAAAGAACTTTGTGTGTAGGTTCATTCAAACTTGAATAAAACTATACACTAAAAAAAGTCTAGATACATTTACTTAACAAAAAAAAACATCTTATCTTCTATATCTAAATAGAAGTCCCCCACTATCTTATTTCTCTCAACATGCAGAGTACCCACGTCAGCAAACTTTTATTTGGTCCATGTCATTTAGCAATCAACGTTTAGTGCTGCCAGACCCTATCCATGCGATTCTCCGTTTACTTACTTCTCTAATAACTCTCCAATTACTCCTCTACTAATTGATTCCCATCTCCTCATCTTCTACACACAAACCATACCCCGCTCCTCGCGTGTGTAGTACAGTATATAGTTTTAAATTACAAAAGAAACCGATGGATTACCCATCTCCTTCGTCTCCCCTTGCCCATCGGAAGAACCGTAGCAGTAATTAATGGAGAGTTGATCTCCAATCTAAATATACCGCACATTCTCCATGACCGTCTTCCCTACTCATTCTCTGATTGCATTACCATTTTAGTTCCAGCATATTTCGTCCCGGGATGACACCTTTCTTGATTGGACGAATTTCAAGTCCCGTCGTCGATCATCCTCTGCTGGTACCGAGCTGCTGGGCGGGACACACCTATGTAGCCCAGTCCGTCCCCTGCGACCAGGTTCGTACTGCCGGTTTCAGTCCGCTGCCAGGTTCTTTCTATTTCTCACGGAATCTCTTTTCACGACACTGTTATAATTAAGGATACAATCTGGACGGCATGGCTAAGCGTGTGCTTTCTGCAGTTGACATTCACACTCAGGCGCCAGGCTACTCAATTTTATTAAGGAGCACTTTTCCAACCTTTTGTGTCTATTTCCCCTTAAACTGATGTCCACAGATATCAATTTAGAGATGATGTCACAATGTATACATTTTTTTGTAGTGGCTCATATGTAACAATGTTGGAACCTTGGGATGCTGCAGATATGTTAAATTGTTTCAAGAAACAGAATGAATGGCATGGTGGGCATATGCACTCACTAGCGGTCCATCTGCGTATTATTTGTGCTATCACTGAATGTACTGCACATGCCTTCCTATCTTTGTATATCCCTTTTTTCCTATCGTCATCTACTTTATTTCTTAGCAAAGACCTGATTTCCCTATTTCAAGTACACATCTATCAGTATATATATACAAACTAATTTTGCGCAGTAGACAATATCAATAGATCCTACTAAAACTGTTGTCCAGGCTACACATTACTATAGTTTTATCCTGGAATGCATAGCTATAACTCAAGAAAACTTACATGCAATACCATCCTATGTATGAAATTTCACAGATTATAAATTCAAAACAACATTGTATTTTGTACACTCTGTCACCAAGAAAAAACATAACAAATTCTCGCAGCAACGCGCGGGGTATTATCTAGTATTTTAAAATGGAGGGAGTGGCTACTAATCCTCCACCACGCCCTTTCAACCGTGCTCATCGGCACCCGTATTTCTTAAATTTCTTTCCCGTATTGATTGGATCTGAAGTTTAGAATATGTACTGCATAATTTGTATGTCTATCTAAAGTTCAGAACGTACCGTTGTGTACTTACTTTTTTTTTCTCTATAGTTGAAAATCATGGACATTCGTGGTGCAGCTAGCCTTATCAATTTGTAATGTTTTCGAGTCTGATGTAGCACTGCATCCTTTCCTCTTCCATTTTGCTATGATAAATAAATTTCAAATTTGACCGTGGATTAAGGTTAGATTTATTCAATTAAAGCTGCTGTTTTGTTTCTGTATATATACACACACTGAAGGCATTTGGGGCACGTTCACCAATCATCACACAAGATCTCCGTGATATCTCACTGTGGTATTTGTGTTGATGCCTAAAAAAGGACACTGCTAAATGTGATACATAAACGAAATATAATTTTGCTTATTAAGAAATAACAATGATGATCTGAATGTACTCCTCTGTTGAAACCTGTTTGGCCACTTGTCGATCAAATAGTAGTATCAGCTGCCACTACTACTGTTACCACACGACCACTGTTTTCATGCAATCTTGGACTACCAAATCCTTAACTCTTGCAATTTGCTGAAGTTCCTATTATTTCCTTCTACCGAGCTGTTTAAGTGGACTTCATATATCGAATGACTTGCAATAATATGTTGATGCAAGATGTATAGTCTTTATAGATCGAAGGAATGCTTTGTATGATTATCCGAACATCTTTTCTTGCATCCCTGACTGTATAACTGTCATGAATTTTTCTAAAGTGTGACAGTTTTGCAGCTTTGATTTACTGAATTTTCATAGGCACAAAATAGGAAATTTTAACTTTTTCAATAAATTAAGACTGTAGCAACGCATGGTCATTCAATTAATATAACTAATTTTCACTCAGACGGCCCATTCCCGCAAAAGAGACGTATACAATCCAATAAAAACCTATATACCTAAGCCCAAATTGACAAGTCCGTGCTCTAAGGGCCCGTGTTCTAAGGGCCCAGAGTTGCGTATAATCGGACTAAGCTTCTCAAGTTGATGACCTAATTGGCTAGAGAGTTTTTTTTTCATGACAAAATCGTTTGAACTCAAAATATCTTTATAACGTCTGTCAAGTTGGATCCGTCTTGTCAGTTTTTCACTCTTATTTTGCCGCCATCTAGGCTGTCATGTAGACTGCAGCATTGGCACCCACATCTATTCACCGTTCTTCTTCTCGACAACGCTCTCCTTACCAAATCGGAGCTCGTTGTGGTTGTGGTCGCAGCCATGGCACAAAGTCAGAACGAGAATTCCTTCCAGGAAGAGATCTACCAGCAGGTCAAACCTGCTCGGCACCGCTCTCCTCCTCCCAAATCGAAGCTCGCCGTTGTTGTGGTAGCAGCCATGGCACATACCACCACATCTTCCTCTTCTCATCCTCATGCCGCTTCTATGGCGTTCAACACAATGCCAACAAGGTGAATTCCCCTTTCTTCTTGTGAGTGAGGTAGAAGAAAATATACAAATGTGTTGTTTCTTAGATTTTTCTTTGAAATTCGAGCTCTACAAGGAAGAAAAAGAGAGAACATAACTGGAATGATGACGAGGACAATTGTTTGTACTTTACATGTCATCACCAAGGGCTTGTTGATGAAGCATTGTACAAAGAGAGTGGAGTTCACCAACCATTCCAACTATTTTGGGGACAAATCCATGAGCATTTTAATGCAAATACAAGAGGATAAGCTAGATCCATCTCATAAATCATGAATAGGTAGAACATTCTTGTTATGTGTTCTAATACATAACAATAACACTATTTCTCATGTATGACTAGATGATATTTATCATGTATGACTAGCTATCATTTGTATGAGGATCCTATCAGTTTACATGCACTATACATTTTATATTATGTAGTGTTATGTATTTCTGCGTGGAATACATTAATTGTTTGGAATACTGTTTAGGGACACTGCATTTTTACTGGATAATGGAATACCGAACTGGAAATGTGGAGTTACCCCCTAGGTGCTATAACACTCCTCACATTGTCGTGTGATCCGCCATGGAGATTCATGGTGTACTTTATTAATTAACTTGTTATCAGCAAATACTCTGGCATGAAGTCATTAGTCTCCCCAATATCCAAGGAAAAGTAGTTAGGGGAAATGATAGCTGATACGTCATAAACGTATCTATAATTTTTTATGCTTCATGCTTGTTTTATATCATTTGTCTTATGTTTTGTCTACACTTTAAGGTATTTTTATACACTTTCTGGAACTAACCTATTGACAAGATGCCACAGTGCCAGTTGCCTGTTTTCTGTTGTTTTTGCTTTCAGACAAGCTAAAAAATGAATATTCTCGGAATTGGACGGGACAAAATCTAATGTTTATATTTTTCCCGGAGCGATACGGAAAATCAAACCAGAGACGGAGTAGGGCACTGATGGTGCTGCGTCAACGTGGAGCGCTTCGTCGGGAAACCCCAAGAGCAAGGTATGATGCAGCACAACAACAAGTATTCCCTCAGTAAAAAAAACGAGGTTATCGAACCAGTAGGAGGAAGGAAACGTCTCAAAGGTGTTGCAAGCAACGTGGAAACCTGCACAACACAAACTCAAGACTTTTCCCCAACTAACAGTGAGGTTGTCAATCTCACCGGTTGCTGTAACAAAGGATTACCCGTATGGTGTGGAAGGTGAAATAGGTTTGCAGCAAGTAAACAATAACATCAGAAGATGTATCAATGGTAAAGATTGGACCGGGGTCCATAGTTCACTAGAGGTGTTCTCCTTAGATAAACAAACATGGCATGCTGGGTAAACAAATTACAGCAGGGCAATTGACAGGATTAAGCAAGGCATAACAATGCAATACTAGACATAAAGATCCTATGAGATTCGATTGGGCAATACAACAAGATACATAGACCGCCATCCAACTGCATCTATGACTAGAAGTCCACCTTTGGGTTATCATCCGAACCCCCTCCAGTATTAAGTTGCAAGCAACAAACAACTGCTTTAAGCAAAGTGTGTAAGATAAATAATTCACTTGTTCCATGAATAAGAGATCGTTGTTTTCTCCCTAGTGGCAACAACACATCTACAACCGAAGAGATTTCTGTCACTTCCCTTAGATTAAATAGAGGCATGAACCCACTATCGAGCATAAATACCCCCTCTTGGAGTCACTAGCAACTACTTGGCCAAGATAGCTACTAACAACGGAGAGCATGCAAGATCACAAACAACACAGACATGATATAATCAATACGACAAATCCATTAATCAATCTGACATAGTAATCTTAATATCCATCGGATCCCCGCAAACACAACATGCATGATTACAAATAGATGAGATCTTGATCATGAATGGAGCTCACAAGACCTAGACATGAAAGCACAAAGGAGGAGATACAACCATCTAGCTACTACATGGACCCGTAGTCCAAGGTGGAACTACTCACGCTTCATACCGGAGGCTGGCATGATGAAGAAGAAGGCCTCCGGGATGATCTCCCCTCCGGCAGGGTGCCTAGAAGAGCTTCAGACCCTCCCGATCTAGGGACGATGGTGGCGGCGGCTACAGACGGTTTCGTGGAATATGGTGAAATATTGACTTTGGATTTTGTCCCGTCCAATTCCGAGAATATTTCCTTACTAGCTTTTCTGGAACCAAAAACAACAGAAAACAGGCAACTGGCACTATAGAAACTTGTTAATAGGTTAGTACCAGAAAACATATAAAAACACCTCAAAGTATGGACAAAGCAAAGCAAAGTAGATACTAAACAAGCATGGAACATCAAAAATTATAGACATGTTTCCGACGTATCAGGCACCAGGGTGGCCACACCCTAGGGTGGTGCAGGCCCACCCTGGGCGTGCCACCAGGGGGTGTAGCCCCTCGGGCCTCCATCGACCTTGCCTCCTTCGCCTATAAGAATCCCCCGACTCAGAAACCCTAAATCATCTGGCGAAAATCCATGAAAAGTTCCGCAGTGCCGCCGCCACCAAAGGGGAGATTCGTGGGACAACAAGTCTCTGTTCCGACACCCTTCCGGGACGGGGAAGTGCCCCCGGAGCCATCTCCTTCGATCTCCACCACCATCTTCATCGTTGTTGTTGATTCCCATGATGAGGAGGGAGTAGTTCTTCCTCGAGGCTAAGGACTCTACCGGTAGCTATGTGTTCATCTCTCTCTATGAATGATCATATTGTGATTATGAGATTTGTAATCAAGTAGATCTGCTCTGCTACTCAAGTGCTTTAATAGATCTCTGCTCTCCCCACGTGTGTGAAAGTGACAGCGTGCATACCGTGGTAGCACTTAGGCTAGAGTTCATAAATACTTGTCATGAGTTATATTTGGAGTTGGATGTCTTTATGAAATTGTGGTGTTTGTTGGAACCATCTAGCGCTCAAGGTGATAGTGTGGGGTTATCTAGATGGGGAAGGCGGACTTTGAGGAGTGCTGTTATAGCCCTAACATGGATTAGAGTGCCCAACCGAAGAGTTGTTCAGGGTAGTATCATGAAGAGAATATATTTATTGAGAGTGTTCACTAGTGGAAGTATGATCCCTAGGCCTTGTTTCTAAACATTAAAACACTGTTCACAACTAGATCGGTTACATGTTTGCTTGCTTCCATCTTTTTGACTTTAGACTTTTCCTTCCCGTCAGAAGCTCTTTTCTGGCACTGTTGTCTTATATCCATATCACTTGTATTTCACTATCTCTTCGCCGAACTAGTGCACCTATACACCTGACAAGTGTATTGGGTGTATTGGGGACACAAGAGACTTCTTGTATCTTGATTGCAGGGTTGCTTGAGAGGGATACCTTTGAACACTTCCTCCCTGAGTTCGATAAACCTTGGGTAATCCACTTAAGGGAAACTTGCTGTTGTTCTATAAACCTCTGCACTTGGAGGCCCAACAACTGTCTACAAGAATAGAAGTGTGTAGATATCAATAGCCTGCTACTGGCGTAGCTGCTATGCGGATGCATGCCAAGACTTGCTTAATCAGAAAGTCCATATAGAACATGATGTAACAGTGGACAAAAAGAGGGATAGAGAAATAAACAAGTCAAGGGTAAAAATTTCAGTTGTAGCAGTCAAGAGGCTCACATCACAATCTTGTACTTTTAGATGCCATGATGAGATAGCCGAGTCTAAGAACAAATGGAACTTTCTTGAGTTAAGAAAGCTTCTTGCAGAATTCAATATCGAGATTGCCGAAGTTATTAGAGATGCTAAATACAATGAATAATAAATAGCACCGAAGATCCAACAAGAGAGTTTGGGCATTTATGCATATGAAGTTAGGAAGCATATCCGTGAAGAGATTATTGGGGATTCTAAGTTCTCTATCCTGGCATTGGTTTTATGATTTATGGATAAAGATAGCATTTGGAAGGGAGTTTCTTTCACTTGGTACATGTGAGAAGCACCAAAGCAGCGACACTTAAAGAGGTATTGAGCTCTGTATTATCCAAAAATTCTTTTGACGTTCAAAACCTTTGTGGGCTAGGGTGTTATAGTCCCCAAGTGCAGGGAATCATTGTAGTACAATTCGATAAGTATTTGAGTGTCGAACCCACGAGGAGCTGAAGGTAAAATATCTATTCTCTAAATTCCTATAACCCACTTATATGGCCTTCTACGCAAATCTAGGAACTATAGTGTTCATGTGGTTGTTTTTGGTACTAATTAGAAAACAGTAAAGTGATCAAATTAAATATTACAAGTAAACTATTGCAAACAAGTAAAGTGAGCTAGTGAAGTAGGAGCAAGTTTCTCAAGGAGCAAGTGTTTAAGCAAATTATTATTTCATTCATTTGGTTGTCACAATTAGTGAAGGACATGAGTACTTCTTATCATTTCTTCTAGAGCGGAGCTATAGATAGGTGCATCCATAGACATGAGCAAATACACCCCTAGTGATTGATCCCAAGGCCAATTAAGAGCAAACAAGGGAAT
Organism: Avena atlantica; assembly: GCA_910589765.1. Classification (NCBI taxonomy): domain Eukaryota; kingdom Viridiplantae; phylum Streptophyta; class Magnoliopsida; order Poales; family Poaceae; genus Avena; species Avena atlantica. Next base: position 415,172,869 of record OU342738.1, on the reverse strand, counting down.
TGTTAAGACATAAGTCCAACCACCGCTATAAGTTTTAAGGTCCTCACAATTATAATCCCTCGTTGTTTAACCATGAATTAACATAACATGCATATTTAAGACTTGGGATCTGGTTTCTGACAAACTCCGTTTATCCCTCATCCTATCATCATGCAACGGTGAGCACCTTATGCATCCCCCAACATATGTGTGCACTCATATATTATTACATAAGACCATCATAGAAGATAACATATATTTATATGCAACCCACAATGAAATATTTCACAATTGCCATAAACAAGTCACAACTCAAACATAGATATAGAGATACAATAGATCATGCATGGGAAAACAATCGATTACATCACACATCATGTTTGCCAAGAGATTACAGTAGGGGTATGGAGAGGATCTTGTTGTAGATGTTGATGATGAACACGCCGGAGGGGGGTGGAGCCTTCCGAAGGAAATTCTGGAAGCGTTTCCCCTCTCTGATCTCCACCGGCGATGTCCTGTAGACTCTCTATTTTGGTGTTTTCGATCTCCTTCTCCATATGTGTCAAGGACGGCCGGGAGGGATATATATATATATATATATGTTTTTAGGTAAAAAAAGTCAGTGGGCGGAAGATTGAGATGAATCAGACGACCGAAGGGGAAAAGGCACCAGGTGGCACGCTCTACTAGGCTAGACGCGCCACTGGGCCTAGTTCTAATCCCATTAAACCCCTTTGGCCCTTCTTTGGCTTGTTGTATGAGTCTTAAAATTTGTGAACCGTCGCTTCTGACCTTGTCTTTTTTGGAGTTTTGTAGCTCCTGTAATATCAAAAATACTAACAGAAGGTATATTCTGCCAGACAAAGTTAGAACCAGAAGAGAGGGGATTATTTAGAAAATCCCCGAAATCAATAATAACATTAATAATAACTACTAATATGATGCAAATATGTGGAAATATATATCAATAAACGACAAAGTTCATGTACTCATTTTACATGCATCAGGTTGTGACGGGGCTACTAATATGAGGAGAGTTAAATGGGTTGCAAGCTCTTTTTCTTAGATAATGCACATATGTATATTATATCCATTTCCATGCTCATTGTTTGCAACTTGTGCTAGTTGCTGCATCAACGGGAGTGGTCCCCATTGCTCAATTTTTTCAAAAACTTCTATTTATTGTTAACACAGTTGAATCATCCGTGTCTAGTATTCTCAACAAACGTCAACTTTATGAGATGAGACCAATGATGGTTGCGAGCCTTATTTTTCATGATGGACCATTGATATTCCAGATTTGGAGGCAATTTACATTCTGCATGATGGTCGTGTTCATCGTCAATCCGATTCTTTTACTAAAGAGAATTATTTTCTAGTGGAAATATTTCGGGAAACATTTGATACTCAATTGCATGAGCTAGAGCTCCAACTCAATGAGATGGTAATGGATTTTCTATCCACTAGTGCTTCTTTGATCCTTACAAACAAATTTAGATCTTTCAAGGCTGGTGATATTTGCGAGATGTTGAAGAAATATCATCAGTCTGATTTCAGTCAACAAGAAATTTATGGCTTGGAGCAGCAACTCAAGCATTTTGTCGTGGATGTTTCTAAGGATAACGAGATGAAAAAAGTGTCAATGTTGATAAACCTTTGCCACTCTTTTTTTGAGAGTGAGAGACATTCCATCTACAATTTGATTGATAGATTGCTCAGGTTTCTTGTGACCCTCCCGGTTTCTAAGGCAAGTGGTGAACTCACATTTTCTACTTTGAAGATTATTAAGACGAGATTGCATAATACGATGGAGGATGATTTTCTTGTCAACGGCTTGCTAGTAAGCATAGAGTGATATATTGCAAAGAAGTACAACTATGAGAATATTCTTCTGCATTTCACGGGAATAAAGAGATGATTAACACATGGGTCTATGATGGGTGAAAATCCATGGTTAAGTAGTAGATGTTTTTTTTGTTTTGTACTACCTTATGCATATATTGATCTTATAACTGTATTTTATAGATAAGATTAATCTCAATATGTAAGTTCCTGAAAATGCTATGAATTGTATCTTGTTGCTATCTTTGATTTGGATTCCAAAAACAAATTGTGGAGTACAAAATTTTCTATTTCGCCCCCTCCCCCAGAGATTTTCTACAAGTTCCGCCACTAGCTAGGACCATCATAGAGTGATGATGCTGGATCTCGCATCATACTGATTGTGGAGTACATAATTTTCTATTTCGTGTTCACTCTATCATGAATGTAAGCCATGATGTATGTTGTTAAATGAGAGACATGTATAACACATTAATTTTTTCTATCTTAAATGCAATTTTGATGGTCTTGCCATAGTAGAGATCTCTACTAACACTTTATGTTTCAAAGATTAGTTTGCAATCTATCAATACGAAAGGTGATACTACAATGGAAAAGAAATCATGGGTTCCAACCACACATTCATCAAGAATCGGGCTTATACCTCTTGTACCGATCTTGTGTCTCCTTTGTGGAAGAAATTATTCTATTGGTTGTCCATAGAGGGAGTATCATAGGTCGTATCATTCATGTTTATGCATGCAAAAAACTGTTGTGGCACACTAACTAATGATAAGAGAGATGATAGTGGCATCATGCTATAACATGTAAAACAAACAAAAAATTAATTACAATAGTCTCTTGTACACATATTTGCATTGGAATTTTACAAAATGATAAAAACACTGGTAGAAAAGGGCCCATGCGTCCCGGTTGGTAAGGGCCATTAGTCCCGGTTGCCCAACCGGGACGGGGCAATCGGGACTAAATCTCTAACCATTAGTCCCGGTTGCCCCACCAACCGGGACAAATGGGGCACACGTGGCGGCATCAGAGCGCGAGGGGGTGTGGAGCATTAGTCCCGGTTCGTAACACGAACCGGGACTAATAACCTGCTGCCGCGGCAGAGATTTGGCCCATTTCTCTGCCGCGGCAGAGAATTCATTTTGGCACATTTTGTTGCCGCGGCAGCATTTTCGCCACTTTTTGTGCCGCGGCAGAGAATTCATTTAGGTTGTTTTATTGTTTATTTAGTGTTTTGCACTTATCAATGAAGGAACCTTATATTACACAAGATCATCATGACAACATTACATTCAATACACGGATCGAGTTCATGCACTACATACAAAAGTTGCTATTCGATGCTACCGGCCAATTTCTTGAAAGTTGCTATTTTTACAATTCCTATTGTCTATACACAGCCGAGTAGTATTCCCCTTGTGTGTTTAGGACTTCTGCATCCAAGAATCCCGCCAATTCCTCCTGTATTGCTCGTATGCGATCCTTTGGCAGAAGACCGTCCCGTAGACGTTCGATCTGATTTAAAAAAGGAGTCAGCCTATATGAATATGAAACTAAACACAATTTGATTGTAATTAAAAACTATAGAAATTGTTTACGTACGTGGAGTTGCTCTAAATTTCTGCCCTTCTCATCGCACGTCTGCCGGATGAACTCGCATACATAGTATCCACATAGATTGTTACCTGGTCCCTGCGTCAGGCACTTTACGACAACAGAGTTCAATCAAAATAATAATCAAGCATGATAATAACTGTATCAAAACTAGAATCAAAGAGATGCGCGGATATAGCTAGTGGTGCTTACATCTAGTGGTTGAAATATAAGCTCCTCTTTCCAAACACCCCTAGCCTTCTTGGTGAACCGTTTCCAAGCGCTGCCCGGCGTAGAAAACGAATAAAATAAGTTATTAAGTACTTGATATCATAAAATTCACGAACGTTGCCGATATAGTGTCGTAATAATTAGAATTACCGCTGGAGAAGTATCTGCATGTCCTTCCACGTCTCAAGGGATTTATGTTTCGAGTCCATGACTAGTACACGCCCTTTGTCAAGTTGAATGATTAACATAATATAGTGGTACCTGCGAATGCAGAACTAATCAATTATATACTTAACATCGAGTAAGCGAAATAGAAAGTGTATACAAGACAATAACACTCACTGGAAGTTGTAAGGAAATAGTATTTCCCTTTTGGTTTCTTGAAACCTTAACGCGTGTACTATATTATCCTCCGTATCCTGGGGGCTTATTTTGAGATTAGCTTCATGAACCCAATATGGGTCAATGAAGCCAATGTCATAGATTTGTCCTCTGCTGCATTCGAGAATCTTCATTCTGCATATTAAAGTATGATTATATACATGCAATAAACAAAATATTATAGATGGAGACTAAATTAATTACAGAATTAGTACTTACAGACAATAGGCACTCATGATCGATTTGTCCAAGGCGTCTTGATTGAATAATTGAAATAGTTCATCAAATTCAATGGATATCATGTCATCCTTATCTTTCCCATGATGCTTTTTTGTAACCCTCAGAACTATCCAGTTAGCCCCGGCCCTTGTGGCATGCATGTACCAGTTATGCAATCTTCGCATTTTTGTTGGAAGATTGTTTACCTCCTCAGGTTTGACGAGAGGTTTTCCGTACTGGTATTGGTATGCTACTTCACTCACGGGGAAGAACTCTAACTGGGATAAGTACTGGGCAATACTCATACCTTGAGCAGCGGCAGCTTCTCCGTATTGTGCAACTACCTCTGGATCATACTGCTCTTCGGCCCCATATTTGCTCGACCCCACATTGGTTTGAGAAATCACCTTGAGAGGGGCGCAAGTCTGTTTTGCTTGTTCTCCGAGCTGGGCAACAGATTTCCCGCTTGCATCAGTACTGCTCTTCGAGGCTTTTTGTGCTGCATGTGACTTGAGAATAGAACGCTCATAGTCTGATGATAGCTTTGGCTCGGGTTGATGAAGAGTATTTAGCATTTTCAACACTTTGGCTTTTTCTTCTTTGGTGCTGGGGAACTCTGGCTCTTTCGGCCGCCTCATCTTAGCAAAAAACGCTGTCGTTTCCGCATCAACGATCGCCGCAGTCTCCTCTTCAGTACATTCATAAGCTCTCTTGGGAGGAACCGTTGGTACTTTTGGAAGAGGCTCTTGTTTACGTTTCGGCGATCGCTTACGACGCACAGTAGCGGTACGCTTACGCTTTTTATCCTGAGGCGCCGGCGATGGCTCCCGCGGCGATGGCTGCACCGGAGATTGGTGAGGCGACGGAGCCGGGTGAGGAGACGAAGACGGCTGCCGCGACGGCGACGACCTCGCTGGAGACGGGTGAGGCGGCGGCGAAGATGGCCTTGGCGTGTGATTTCGAAGCACGATACAATCCTTCGGCCATAGAATGGTGACGTTTTTTGCGTCACCCAGCACAGTCACATCCCCTTCACCAGCAGGGTAGTGAAGATCCAAAACCTCAAAGGTGGGCATGATTTCATCCACGCCGACAACAGCGTAGCCCTCTGGAACCGGACGACAGTGGTAAGTTGGTGTGGGTCCAATTGGTAAGGCATAGCCGACCGCCACCTTCATTGATATGTTCACAACTTTGACATGTAGCTCGCAGTGTGTCATCTCTGTGATATCATCCACTGGGTAGCCAACAGGAGCCATCGTCGGTGCATCATCGTCATCGCCATTGTCATCACCCGGGACCTCGGTGGAAGCCACACTGCTTTTTCGATTATTCGATAGGCCGGTAGCATCGAATGCAGTGTGCTGCTGAGATGGGGCGCCGGTAGTACTTTTCTCTTTAAGTGTGTTAATTTCATCATGTTGTTGCTTTAATCGTTCTTCAATTAAACGCATTCGCTCTTTCTGACTTTCTGCTTCAACTGCCGCCCTGTCCTTACTCCTCTGACGGCTTCTATCAGGATATTTCTTCCTCTCTTCGGGAAACCCAGTCCTCCATGATTGGGAGCCTATTGTGCCTCGTGTTCGTCCATCATGTTCCTTATTTCCAAGGGCGAGTGTGAGCTCATCATTCTCTCTATCGGGAATGAAGTCCCCATCTTTAACAGCCTTTACTGCTTTTCTCATCCTCTCGATTGGCAAGGGGTCTTCTTTATGTCGTATGTTATATATACACCTCCCTTCCGAGTCCAACGTGCCCCCATGCCCGTAAAACCAATTCCTTGCACGTTCTACCCAATCGTCTGTCTCTGGGGTGATATTTTTATCACGCAGTTCCTGCTCAAGTTTCTCCCACTTAGGAATGCCAACCTTGTAGCCACCTTGCCCCATAGTATGGTGATACTTCTTCTTAGCAGCATTCAGCTTATTCGTTTCAGACATTTTCTTAGCTTTTTCTGATTTCTTGTATTCCACAAACTCATCCCAGAATGGTTTTATCTTCTCAAACTGAATATTCTTGAAATCGGGAGTCTTCTTTTTCACGACATAGTCAAGGTGCAATCTTTTCTTCCAGTTGGTGAAACACTGGGCCATCTTCTTCAAAGCCCACTCCCTGACCTTAGCCTCCATGGCTCTCCCATGTTGTAAGGCGTCCTCAACTGGATCCTCCGCATTTGGATCCAGCTCTATCTTCGGTAGTTTGAAATTAACCATGAGCCTCTTCCACAGTAAATCTTTGGCGTGGTTAGGGACAAATAAACATGTTCCCTCTTCATCCGCATTAGCAGGCCTATTCCAATTTCTAATGGTGATCGGGATTAAGTCCCTAACGATTACTCCGCATTGTGCCACAAATTTGGTTGCGACAACTTCGGGAGCTGTCGGTCTGCCGTCTACAGCGACATCTTCGATCCTGAACCTCTCATGGTCTTGCAACTTTTTGGTTGGGCCTCGTCTGCTCTTTTCAGTAGATTCCTTTGATCCGGAGGGCTAAAAGAAGAAAGATCGTCGTTACTATTTCCATATAGATAGCATATGATTAATTAATGAATTGATTTATATTACATGCACCTTGCCGGAGCGGTCATCTTCTCGATTACACAAGGCATCGCCTTCTCCCTCGCGGAAGGCAACACCTTCAACCTCAAACAAGTTGTCTACTCCGGTAAAAAGAGGATCACCCTCACCGGAGTTGTTCAGAAACGTTGATACGTCTAAATTATCTTCCCCACGGATCACACCTTGGATCAACTCTTCCTTTTCTTCATCTCTGACGTGTGGGTCCATATTTTCTACATAGGTGGAAAAACGAATAAGTCAAAGCGGATAAAGGAGAAAGTTAAGTATGGTGTTGAGAGATATAAACCCTAATTCAGAGAAACCCTAATATATACATACACAATAATAAAAATGAAGAGAAAGGGAAACCGTGTAGTAGATAGGCACATCGTCGAACCGATGGCATCGATGCAATGCTCAAGCAAGTATGATGATATGACAAGTTAATTTGCATTGGAATGTAACCCTAAGAAATGCTCGACATTTTAATCGGGGTTCCGAGGGGTGAAAACCCTAACTCGGAGAAACTCCGGAACACGTGAGAGGGGTGGATTTGTTCTTCTAATTAAACTTGTAATTTAAGTTGTTGAACAATGCATGATTATAGCTTAGATAGCTAGGTTTCATTTTTCTGAACATTTTGATATATTATTCATATTTTTCTGACTTATAAACAATAAGTTATTGAATTTACAAGTTTAAATCATTTTCTGGAATTAAAAAAAAGGCAAATAGTTTTTACACCGGGGCGCCAGAAAGAGAGGGGAACAATCAACACATGGCATCGATGCAATGATCAAACAAGGATGATGATATAACAAGTAAATTTGTATTAAAAAGTAACCCAAAGACATGCTCGGCAATTTAAACGGGGTTCCGAGGGGTGAAAACCCTAACTCGGTGAAACTCCGGAGTATATGAGAGGGGTTGATTTTGTTTTCTAATTAAACTTGTCTTGAAAGTTGTTGAACAATGCATGATTATAGCTTAGATAGCTAGGTTTCATTTTTCTGAACATTTTGATATATTATTTGTATTTTTCTGACTTACAGATTAAAATTATTGAATTTTCAATATTCAAAAAAATTTCTGAAAATAAATAAGTCTGGAATTATTTTTTACACCCAGGCAAACTATACACACAGCAACTGACAGATGGGCCCTGTGCCACATAAGCAGCCACGTGAGCAAAGTGGGATAGAGGGGGTCGTTGGGTGTTTTTCACCAGGGCAGGGGTTACACACTGCCACTGACGGGTGGGCCTGGTCCACGCCACGCCAGCACCTGCCGCCTCGCCACGTCAGACAGCACCCGCCGCCGCACCTTGCCCCGCCAGCAGCACCTTGTCCGGCCAGCAGCACCTTGCCCCGCCGCCGCACCCGCGCCGCACCACGCCGCGCCGCACCCGCGCCGCACCACGCCGCGGCGGCAGGGGAAGAGGGAGGAGGGGGACGGAGGCAGGCTAGAGAGGGGGACGCACCTTCTGGCGGTGACGACGCGCGGCGGCGGTGGCGCTGCTGGCCGGGGACGACGACGCACGGCGGCGGTTGGAGGTGGTGGCGGACGCGCTACTGGCCGGGGACGACGACGACGGCGAGCGCTCAAGGACGGAGGCGACAACGAGCGCTCAAGGACGGAGGCGACGGCGAGCAGCCTGACGGCGGGGCGGCGGCGTCTCCCTGTGTTGTGTGCGGGCGCAGAGAATGGTGAAGGGAAGAAGAGGAACGGGCGCGTCATGTATACATACGTCCCGGTTGGAGCCACCAACCGGGACCTATACTCCAATATTTTCAGCTTGGCGCGCAGGGGCTCTTTAGTCCCGGTTGGTGGCTCCAACCGGGACATATTCCCCTGTTTTCAAAAAATTTCAGGTATTTTCTCTCTGTTCCCGCCTTATTTTTTATTTTGGGGTTTAAATTTGTATTGTTTTTTAAATGATAATTAATTTGGAATTTAGAAAAACTTTAAACATAAAAAGTGTTTGGATTTGAATAAATAATTCAAAACCATTTTCTGTTTTAAAAAATAATTAATGTAACCATTTAAAATATGAACCATTTACAATTAAAAATGAATTAACTTATATTTTTTTAATATCAATTTGGAATTTAGAAAAACTTTAAACATAAGAAGTGTATGGATTTGAATAAATAATTCAAAAACATATTCTATTTTTAAAAAATAATTAATGTAACCTTTTAAAATTATTAACTTATATTTTTGAATATTAATTTGGAATTTAGAAAAAATTTAAACATAAAAAGTGTTTGGATTTAAATAAATAATTCAAAAACATTTTCTGTTTTAAAAAATAATTAATGTAACCATTTAAAATATGAACCATTTACAATTAAAAATGAATTAACTTATATTTTTTTAATATCAATTTGGAATTTAGAAAAACTTTAAACATAAGAAGTGTATGGATTTGAATAAATAATTCAAAAACATATTCTATTTTTAAAAAATAATTAATGTAACCTTTTAAAATAAATTAACTTATATTTTTGAATATTAATTTGGAATTTAGAAAAACTTTAAACATAAAAAGTGTTTGGATTTGAATAAATAATTCAAAACCATTTTCTGTTTTAAAAAATAATTAATGTAACCATTTAAAATATGAACCATTTACAATTAAAAATGAATTAACTTATATTTTTTTAATATCAATTTGGAATTTAGAAAAACTTTAAACATAAGAAGTGTATGGATTTGAATAAATAATTCAAAAACATATTCTATTTTTAAAAAATAATTAATGTAACCTTTTAAAATTATTAACTTATATTTTTGAATATTAATTTGGAATTTAGAAAAAATTTAAACATAAAAAGTGTTTGGATTTAAATAAATAATTCAAAAACATTTTCTGTTTTAAAAAATAATTAATGTAACCATTTAAAATATGAACCATTTACATTTAAAAATGAATTAACTTATATTTTTTTAATATCAATTTGGAATTTAGAAAAACTTTAAACATAAGAAGTGTATGGATTTGAATAAATAATTCAAAAACATATTCTATTTTTAAAAAATAATTAATGTAACCTTTTAAAATAAATTAACTTATATTTTTGAATATTAATTTGGAATTTAGAAAAAAATTAAACATAAAAAGTGTTTGGATTTAAATAAATAATTCAAAAACATTTTCTGTTTTAAAAAATAATTAATGTAACCATTTAAAATATGAACCATTTACAATTAAAAATGAATTAACTTATATTTTTTTAATATCAATTTGGAATTTAGAAAAACTTTAAACATAAGAAGTGTATGGATTTGAATAAATAATTCAAAAACATATTCTATTTTTAAAAAATAATTAATGTAACCTTTTAAAATAAATTAACTTATATTTTGAATATTAATTTGGAATTTAGAAAAAAATTAAACATAAAAAGTGTTTGGATTTAAATAAATAATTCAAAAACATTTTCTGTTTTAAAAAATAATTAATGTAACCATTTAAAATATGAACCATTTACAATTAAAAATGAATTAACTTATATTTTTTTAATATCAATTTGGAATTTAGAAAAACTTTAAACATAAGAAGTGTATGGATTTGAATAAATAATTCAAAAACATATTCTATTTTTAAAAAATAATTAATGTAACCTTTTAAAATTTGCGAGTGTATGGATTTTAAAAAATAATTAATGTAACCTTTTAAAAAATAATTAATGTAACCTTTTATAAAATTCAAAAACATAAGAAGTGTATGGATTTTAATACGGGCATCGTTAGAACTTGCATTGGATCTCTGAAGAAACCACATATTGCGAGTCTAAAAATGATTTTTTCAAAAAATCACGGGCGATAGATCATGTACCTGTAGTACAAACCGGACCCACTTCCTACCGATTCGGCAGACATTTTTCCTTTTTACCCAGGATGGACGAAAAGGTTTGAGATGTATCGGTTGGGATATAGTCCATGTAAGGTGGTCTAGTATTTTAGGAAAATAGGACGGTAGCATTCTGAAACGGCATTTTGGTGGTTACTTCACAAAACGACCCGTTTTTTGCGCTCGGAAAATGGAAAAGGGCTTTTCCATGCGACAAAAAGGAAAACTTCCTCCTGCAACATTGTTCTCCATACCAATGTCCACACACATGCATAATATGGGCACAACATCACAAACTATGCCGTGATTCAGCACATAACATCGGTCATTTGGACCGAAAGCCATGAAATCTCGAACATGATAGGTCATTTTGTGAAGGTTTTTTCGAAACATGATCAATATACCAAGTCTGGTATTTTTCCTTTCAACTATGTAACATAATATGACACCACGCGAAGGATTTTCATTGTTCGGATTTTTTTGAATTTATTATGCCCGTTTTGAATTATCTGAATTTGTAACTATGGTCGAACCGGTGTGCATGAAGATAGGGGACGGGCATTGTTAGAACTTGCATTCGATCTCTGAAGAAACCACATATTGCGAGTCTAAAAATGATTTTTTCAAAAAATCACGGGCGGTAGATCATGTACCTGTAGTACAAACCGGACCCACTTCCTACCGATTCGGCAGACATTTGTCCTTTTTACCCGGGATGGACGAAAAGGTTTGAGATGTACCGGTTGGGATATAGTCCATGTAAGGTGGTCTAGTATTTTAGGAAAATAGGACGGTAGCATTCTGAAACGGCATTTTGGTGGTTACTTCACAAAACGACCCGTTTTTTGCGCTCGGAAAATGGAAAAGGGCTTTTCCGTGCGACAAAAAGGAAAACTTCCTCCTGCAACATTGTTCTCCATACCAATGTCCACACACCTGCATAATATGGGCATAACATCACAAACTATGCCGTGATTCAGCACATAACATCGGTCATTTGGACCGAAAGTCATGAAACCTCGAATATGATAGGTCATTTTGTGAAGGTTTTTTCGAAACAAGATCATTGTTCGGCACACATTTAGTCCCGGATGTAGTCACAAACCGGGACTAAAAATATTTTCCGCCATTTCCCACCTCTTCCCGCCAAGTTTTCCCGCCCTTTCCTTTCTACTAGAGCTTTTAGTCCCGGATGTAGTCACTAACCGGGACTAAAGATATTTCCCGCCATTTCCCAAAGCTTCACGCCAAGTTTTCCCGCCCTTTCCCTCTATATTTAGGGTGATCGTGTCATGGCTATCCACACATCCACACCTTCATCTCTTAGAACAATGGACAACGCCTACTGGGCCATTCTGACCCTCGAGGAGACCGAGGCGCTGTGCGCCTCCAACTACCCTTGTCCACCGGGGTACCGGCCGCCCGCCGGCTGGATTCTGAGCGCTGGAGGGGTTCCTGTCCCTCCTGTCCCTCAAGGTTCCGCACGCCAGGCGGCCATCACAAACCACTTCTACCACGAGCTCACGCCGGAGCAGCGGATGGATCCCCAGTGGGATCCCGACAACTATGACACCTGGAATGCCTTCTTCGCTAATAGGCGGGAAAGGGAGCTCGCCAGGTACGAGGGTGATGGCCCACCACCGGTGAACCACAACGAAGTCGGCCGTCGTCTGTGGTGGGAGAACCGTACTATCATCAAAGTGATGCGCTACATCGCCGGGGGAGACCATCCTCGCCTACGGTGCCCACGAGTCCACCCGCCACAGGCCCCACACTGTCCCGGCGGTAGCGGCATCGTCTTCCAGGATACCCCTCTCCCACCCGCCGTGAATCCGAGGCTGGAATGGCCCCTGGTATATGCCATGGATGGGCTGAGGATCCCCGGAGTGGCAGGTGACGATGACGATGATGATGACGACGACGATGAAGACCCTGAAGCTGCGTACTATAGGACTAGGCATGATTATGACTAAAGGGGGCGGCTTTAGGCCTGAGTGTTAGCTAGTCACGATTTTTCCTGGTTTTTAATATTAATAAATGTCTTAAGTGTTACCTAATAAATAGAGGGAAATGCCTATATAAAGAGAGGGTTCATATTTAGTCTCGGTTGGAGAAACCAACCGCGACTGAAGGGATTGCGGCAGAGTGGGCCAGACAACACTAATAATAGGGGTGAGTGTCGACATTATGTCGTGCGGCTTGTACCTTGTCCCGGATGGTGTCACCAACCGGGACTAAAGATGAACCTTTAGTCCCAGTTGGAGACACCAACCGGGACTAAAGATGAGTCAGCACTAATAATAGGGGCGAGTGTCGACATTATGTCGTGAGTGTCGACATTATGCCGAGCTGCTTGTACTATAAATATGCATCCTTGTGAGTCTAGTCCTCCAGCCAGTTTGAGGCATCTCCAAGATGGTTTTAGAGAGCAGGGACACCACTACGGCCAGTTTCAGGGAGATGCCGACGGAGCCCAGTCCTCCGGCATCTCCGAGAAACTGGTCATAGAGGCACTCCCTAATATGTGAAATTAGTTAGCTCCGAGGCGTATTGATCTAGTTAGTGAAGTTACAAGCTGCAAGATGGTTTTCGACAGCAGGGACACCACTGCGGCCAGTTTCAGGGAGATGCCGACGGAGCCCAGTCCTCCGGCATCTCCGAGAAACTGGTCATAGAGGCACTCCCTAATATGTGAAATTAGTTAGCTCCGAGGCGTATTGATCTAGTTAGTGAAGTTACAAGCTGCAAGATGGTTTTCAAGAGCAGGGACACCACTACGACCAGTTTCAGGGAGATGCCGACGGAGCCCAGTCCTCCGGCATCTCCAAGAAACTGGTCATAGAGGCACTCCCGGTCCAGCCACAAAATGGGACTAACACTCAAGACATTTATTAATATTAAAAACTGAGACTACAAAACCGGGACTAAAGGCCACAAACCGCGAAAGATATCCTTCGGTCAAGCCACAAACCGCGAAAGACATGAACTAGAGTTACATAATATGAGCATGAACTTCTTGGCATATGTCATTCCTTATGACCGCTTCAGACGTAACCATGGAGCATCTTCTTTACTTAACGGAATGCTTGGGGTCAGTTTTCACTGTGAAGGGCGGAATTTCATCAAACTTATTATAATCTTCTGACATGTCTGTCTTGTCCTCGATTCCCACGATGTTTCTTTTCCCTGAAAGAACTATGTGACGCTTTGGCTCATCATATGATGTATTCGTTTGCATATTTTTTCTTTTTTTCGGTTTGGAGGACATGTCCTTCACATAGAAAACCTGAGACACATCATTGTCTAGGACGAATGGTTCATCTCTATAACCAAGATTGTTGAGATCCACTGTTGTCATTCCGTACAACTGGTCTATCTTTACCCCTTCCCCATTCAGGTTGACCCATTTGCAACGAAACAAAGGGACCTTAAAAGAGACTCCATAGTCTAGTTCCCATATCTCCTCTATGTAACCATAATATGTGTCCTTTTGTCCATTCTCGTCTATTGCATCAAAGCGGACACCAATATTTTGGTTGGTGCTCTTTTTATCTTGGGCGATCGTGTAGAATGTATTCCCATTTATTTCGTATCCTTGGAAATTCAATACAGTAGAAGATGGTGACGCGGCCAACAAGTATAGCTGATCTCCAACAGTGGTGTCATTCAAGAGATGTGTCCGCATCCAACCAGCGAAAGACTTAATGTGTTCATCTGTAATCCATGATTCAGGCTTCCCCGGGTTTTTGGAGCGTACAATATTCTTGTGTTCCTCGATATACGGAGCTGCCAAGGTGGAATTATGTAGAACTGTGTAGTGTGCTTTAGTGAAAGAATCCCCGTCCCTACATATCATTGGTTTCTTTCCCAGCGTGCCTTTTCCACTTAGTCTTCCCTCATGCCGCGAGTCAGAAACACCAATCGGCTTAAGGTCAGGAATAAAGTCAACACAAAACTCAATGACCTCCTCTGTTCCATATCCCTTGGAGATGCTTCCTTCTGGTCTAGCACGGTTATGAACATATTTCTTTAAGACTCCCATGAACCTCTCAAAGGGGAACATATTGTGCAGAAATACCGGACCGAGAATGGCAATCTCTTCCACTAGATGAACCAGGAGATGCGTCATAATATTGAAGAAGGATGGTGGGAACACCAATTCAAAACTAACAAGACATTGTACCACATCCTTCTGTAACCTTGGCAGAATATCTGGATTGATTACCTTCTGAGATATTGCATTGAGGAATGCACACAGCTTCACAATGGGTACTCTAACATTTTCCGGTAGAAGCCCCCTCAATGCAATCGGAAGCAACTGCGTCATAATCACGTGACAGTCATGAGACTTCAGGTTTTGGAACTTTTTCTCTGCCATATTTATTATCCCCTTTATATTAGATGAGAATCCCGATGGCACCTTGATACTGTAAACGACTTCAAAAAAGATTTCCTTCTCTGCTTTGGTAAGAGCATAGCTGGCACGACTTAAGTGACGCCCTTTATCCGTCTTGTTATCTGTATGCATGTTCTTTGGGTCTTTCATAATTTGTTGGTCCTCCCGTGCTTCAGGTGTATCTTTTGTCTTCCCATACACGCCTAGGAATCCTAGCAGGTTCACGCAGAGATTCTTCGTCACGTGCATCACGTCGATTGAAGAGCGGACACACAGGACTTTCCAATATGGCAGCTCCCAAAATATAGATTTCTTCTTCCACATGGGTGCGTGTCCTGTAGCGACGTCGTTCGGAACTGATTGACCGCCGGGACCCTTTCCAAAGATTACTTCTATGTCCTTGACCATACCAAATACATCATCACCAGCAGGGAGTTCATGCTTCTTCCGGTGATCTGCCTCACCTTTGAAATGCTTGCCTTTCTTTCTTACGGGATGATTGGTCGGAAGAAATCGTCGATTCGCTAGGTACACAACCTTCTTGCATTTATGCAAATATGTACCTTCGGTCTTATCTAAATAGTGGGTGCATGCCTTATATCCTTTGTTTGTCTGTCCTGAAAGGTTACTAAGAGCAGGCCAATCATTGATGGTTACGAATAACAACCCTCGTAGATTAAATGGCTCCTGTTTGTTCTCATCCCACGCACGTACACCTGGTTTGCCCCACAACTGTAAGAGTTCTTCAACTAATGGCCTAAGGTACACATCAATGTCGTTGCCCGGTTGCTTCGGGCCTTGGATGAGCACTGGCATCATAATGAACTTACGCTTCATGCACAACCAAGGAGGCAGGTTGTAGATACATAGAGTCACGGGCTAGGTGCTGTGACTGCAGCTCTGCTCCCCAAAAGGATTCATGCCATCCGTACTTAGACCAAACCATAAGTTCCTTGCGTCACCTGCAAAGTCTGGGAATTCTCTCTCGATTTTTCTCCACTGTGACCCATCAGCAGGGTGTCTCAACTCCCCGTCTTTCTTACGGTCTTCTTTGTGCCATCGCAACAACCTGGCATGCTCTTTGTTTCTGAACATGCGTTTCAACCTTGGTATTATAGGAGCATACCACATAACCTTAGCAGGAACCCTCTTCCGGAGGGGCTCTCCCTCAACATCACCAGGGTCATCTCGTCTGATCTTATACCGCAACGCGTTGCATACCGGGCATTTATCTAAATTCTCATACTCCTTACCGCGGTAGAGGATGCAGTCATTAATGCATGCATGTATCTTTTGCACATCTAATCCCAGAGGACAGAGAGTCTTCTTTGCTTCGTAGGTACTCTCGGGAAGTTCGTTATGTTTTGGAAACTTCGGCTTCATTATTTTCAGCATCTTTTCAAATGAAGAGTCAGTTAGACCACACTCTGCCTTCCATCGCAACAATTCCAGTGTGGTACCGAGCTTTGTGCTGCCATCTTCACAATTTGGGTACAACAATTTCTTGTGATCTTCTAACATGCCCTCTAACTTCAACTTCTCATTTTCTGTTTCACAGTCTCTCTTTGCATCAGAAATGACCCTACCAAGTTCATCAGCCGGCTCATCTGATGCCCGTTCTTCACCTTTTTCCTCTCCATTGTCTTCCATTGCAGTATCACTGTATTCAGGAAACATATGATGATAGTTGTTATCATCATCTTCTTCTTCACCATCTTCCATCATAACCCCTCTTTCCCCATGCTTGGTCCAGCAATTATAGTTGGGCATGAAACCTTTCATAATCAGGTGGCCGCGAATGATTTTCGAGGAAGAGTACTCCTTGTTGTTCCGACATTGAACACATGGACAACGTATAAATCCATTCTCTTTGTTTGCCGTAGCCACATCGATAAATTTATCCACGCCTTTGATATACCCGGCTACCCGCCGGTCACCGTACATCCATTCCCGACCGTTCATCTGCATCATATAAGTAAGTTTATCAAAAAACAGGACATCATAAATAGTGAAATAACCAATTCACACTGACACATGAATTGTATCAATGACCTAGAAAAGATAAGATTGCTAACCTCGATCGAGGGAAATAAAGAGGAGAAAGCTCAAGTGCGTCTCGGACACCTTCTATATTTTTGTTCTATGAGAAATTCAACGGGATTTTTCACTCAAACATTTCAACAAACACCTTCAATGCATGCATGAGAAAAAACTAGCACACACCCTCACACCTTACACCATTCGAAAAAACAGAGTGGAGGCAGAGGGGGCTGGGGCGTTGCATTTATAGAGGGCAAGGGGTCTTTAGTCCCGGTTGGAGCCAGCAACCGGGACTAAAGGTGCGTGCCACGCCACGTGGCTGTGGCCAAACCTTTAGTCCCGGTTGGTGGCTCCAACCGGGACGCATGCCCCCTTACCAACCGGGACCTATGCCCCCTGGCCCCGTGCCCGCTCCAACCGGGACGCGTGCCAGCATTAGTCCCGGTTGATGGCGCAACCGGGACTAATGCTCCGAGGGGTCGCGAACGGATGGCCCTTTTTTCTCTAGTGAAAAATGGGATGGAACTATGATAATATAAATGGGATGGGAGTACCATGCATTATAGGAATAAATAATACACAGTTGTGTCATATGCATGATATTAGTGTATCATACTTCTCACTATGACTAGCATGCGCTAGTTATGACATGATTAGAATTGAACCGGAGAGAATGTCTTATCTTCCCTTCCAAGAGATAATTGTATATGTCTTGTCCCAATTCTACAATCATCCTACATGTGAATGTTGCGATAGTATAATTGTACGTATGTGTCTTTTCCAGATAATTGTATATGTCTCTTGGGGTGTTATTATTATGCCATCCCCGTCATTGTCTTGCACTAGGCCCTGGCTGGTGCGGCCTAGGGACACGAGGCTCTCCTCCAGCAAGCCCACGGCAGCGGAGGAGATTGTAGCAGTACCGCCGGCGGAGCTATCCAGCATCTCCGGATCACCGCCATCGTCGAGAGGTTATACGCCAGCACACCCTCTTGTTTGGCGAACACAATCTTCTTCCTGCCGTTACTCGCGTGGTAGACTTCAAGAGGAGAGACCCAGTGTAGCTGCAGCCGTGGCTCCCGGACACTATAGAACTTCTCCCAACGCCCCCCTGCAGCCTCGCGGCACGCTAGCCGCCAGATGCAGTACGGGTCGTCGCCGCCGCCGCCGCCGTTCCAAGGAAGGTCACGGGAAACGCACAAGCACAAACATCGGTCGAGAACCGTCAGCTCGAGTGGAGGGGGAAGATCATCCTGCGCCGACGAGTGTGCCGACGGGGGCGTCCTAAGCGAGCCAAAGGTCTCGTCGCTGACGTGGAATGTGACGATGCTGCTGCTAGTGCCACTGCCACCTTGTTGCCGTAGGAGAAAGTGCAGGTATCCGTCGCAGAACACGGCCGCCGGTGCTGGCGGGGCGCACGAGGTAGGCTTCTGATCGATGGCTCTCCAGCGGGTCGACACTTCGAGGGAGAAAACCTCGCAGCAGGGGGACGACTGGGAGAAGAAGACGCGCACCACCTTGTGCTCCATGGTGGTTGGGCTGTAGCCAAGGCCGTAGGCCACGTTGCTGCGCTTGTGGCACTCCCCTCTATCAGGGAGACGCAAGAGCTCGCCGGTACTCGGGTTGAAGACGTAGTGGCCGATGAGGGGTGGGCGGCGGAGCAGGACGAGGCCGTGGCAGGGCTTGGTGAGGATCTGGAATCGCCGGTGGTCTCTGTACGGGTCATCTAGGTCTAGGCGCGCCGTCGTCAAGAAGAGTTTGGGCGTGGAGTTGGCTTGGTGGAAGTGGAGGTTGACGAAAGGGGGCGACCGAAGCGTGGCGGCCCAGGAGCGCGACAGGCAGTGGAGGCGGCCGACCGACTTCGCTGGCAGCCGGGAGAAGATCTCCACGAGCATCTCCTCTGGTAGCGTTGATCCGACGCCATGGTTGTCCATGCTAGCCGGCGCCGATGCCTGCACCATGTCGGTCGTCTACTCGTCTCTCGCTTGTCTTGATCTTTCCCCTAGCTATAGTGGACACGGAGACGATGACTAGCTGCTTGCGCTTAGGTCAGGCTGTCCTGTAAATAGATCAGGAGGCGGCCGGTACTAGAACGAACGGGTTGTAGGTTGAATCGGATGCCAAGTCCCTCAAGGTATCTTACCCGATCTGCGAGCTAATTCGGCAGGCCTAGCGAAGTGAGCGAAAAAGAACGTTTATGCTTTGCAATGATTACAGTTAAGCATGTGCAAACACGGTCTAGCCGGTTTGACCGGTTTAGGCTAATTCAAATTTGTACTTTCTTCGACCAACATTAAAGGAGAGGACTCTATCCAATTACCGTACCCTCCACCAACCGCTGCGCTAGATTGCAGTCCTGAGCGCACCAACAAAAAAGAAAGTTTCATGCATTAATTTTCTTTTTTTAGAAATTAGAAATACTATAACGTTTGAACCACATATCGAAATTAAGACCCGTTTTCACTTTCAGAACCCTTGCAATGAATTCTTCAAAACTAGATCTCATTTGTATATGTTTCAGCAATAAAATTTAACAGGCAACTTTTATGTGCGGTCGACCAACTTTGATTTATGACAAAACAACTTTTATGCGCCGAGGGAAAACTACATTAAAGCCTGATAAGGCAACTTTAGTGCCCGTCTGAGCAACTTTGGTGCCCGTCTGAGCAATATTCGTATCTTGACAAATTTGAGTCACCTAATGAGCCCGACGAGACAACTTTTGTGCCCAGTAAGCAACTTTTGTGCCCCAGTAAGCAAAATTTCCTCGTCGGGCTCCCAAGTTGCCTCGCCAGGCACCGAAAGTTTCCTCGCCGGGCAAAAGTTGCCTCTCCGGGCTTCAAAGTTGCCTCGCCGAGCACCAAAGTTGCCTCGTCGGGAAAAAATTGCCTCGTTGGGCTCCAAAATTGCCTCGCCGGGCACCGAAGTTGTCTCGTCGGGCTCTGAAGTTGCCTCGCTGGACAACGAAGTTGCCTCATCGGGCACCAAAGTGGCCTCATCGGGCACCAAAGTTGCCTCGCCGGGCACCAAAGTTGCCTCGCTGGGCTCCAAAGTTGTCTCGTGGGGCATCTAAGTTGTCTCACAGGGCAAAAGTTGCTTTGCCGGTCTTCAAAGTTACCTCACCAGGAAAAAGTTGCCTCGTCGGGCACCAAAGTTGTCTCACCGGGCAAAAGTTGCCTCGCCGGGCATCGAAGTTGTCTCGCCGGGCTTCAAAGTTGCATCGCCGGGCTCCGAAGTTGCCTCACGGGATCCGAAGTTGCCTCGTCGGACAAAATCTGTTGCGTTGGGCTCCGAAGTTGCCTTTCCGGGCTTCAAAGTTTTTGGAAGTAGCTAAGTCGGGCACCAAAGTTGCCCCGCCGGGCTTCGAAGTTGCCTCCCCAAGCTCGAAGTTGCTCAACTGCAGAGCCCGACGGGGCAACTTCTGTGCCTGACAAAGCAACTTTGGTAGTCCATTAGGATAGCGGTGTGGCAGTGGGTGGGGACGTCCCTTCTTCGGGTAAGCCGCTTCCCACCGAGGGCAACTTTGAAGTTCAAAGTTGCTCAGTAGGGAACAAGTTGCCTTGTCGGACTTTGAAGTTGCCTCATTGGGCACCAAAATTGCTCAGTAGGGCACCCGAAGAAGGCATCATTTTTTGTGCACTAAAGTTGCTTTGCCACACACCAAAGTTGTTTGGTCGACACCAAAGTTGCTATGTTAGACACTAATTACTTCGTCGACATCAAAGTTGTTTCGCCGCATACAAAAGTTGCCCAGTCGTTACCAAAGTTGCTTCCCCGGACAGCAAAGCTGCCTAGTCGGCAACAAACTTGCTATGTCGGACAACAAAGTTGCTTCGCTGGACACCAAAGTTGTTTTTATCACGAAGTAGTCTCGTGCACAAAAGTTGCTTATTAAAAAAGTTTGTCGAAACATAGGCAAACGAGATCTAGTTTTGAATATCTCGTTGCAAGGGTATCAAAAATGAAAACGGATCGTAATTTCGATGCGAGGTTCAAAAGTTATTGTGTTTGAAATTTCTCAAAAAAGAATTAATTGCATGATGACATCCTACTTGCATGCATCTAGAAGAGTTGGCAATTAATGGACCATGTGGGCTTGTCGGTTTGGATTTCTCTTCATTTCCATTTGGTCAACGGGGGAAAAGAAACTTTGCAATGTGAAGCGCTCGGGACGTCAATCCAGCGCCTGCGCGCCCACTAGACTGGTCCTTAATTGTTTGGATTTGTCTAAATTCAGATATATCTAGCACTAAAACATGTTTAGATAAATCCGAATCTAGACAAATCCAAGTCAATATGGGTCGAAGGAAGTAGTAGTTTCAAAGTTTAGATTGGATTTGTAAAGGAAATCGAAGTATGGATTTTTTGGCAGTTTAGCTGGTTTAAGCGGTTTTACTTTTTTCACAGGTTTAATTACAGTACTCTCGTTAACTAGTTGGTAGGATGGAGCGCACCCCCAAGAAAAAAGAAGTTGACCGGGAGCAACGCGATTAACATCAATAATGAGATTGGACCCTACTTCCACCCCTCTTGCGGTGTTAGATAGGGGGGACCCCCTGTCCCCCCTATTCTTCAACGCGGCAGTGGACGATGACATGGTTATACCCCGTGGGTACACGATCTCAGCATACCTGGTCCAGCCCAAGAAAGGCCCACGACAAATATACGCCGGCCCATGAAGATTTTTGGGTGGCCAAGGCCCATGATGCCTTCGGATCCTTGGAGAGAAAGACTAGAGTAGATGGGAAATTCAAAGGGGTAAACCCTAGAACCTGTAACCGACTAGATCTGTGCCTAGGACCTTCCTAAGTCTATATAAAGGCCAGGAGGGCACGACCTAGATCTCTCTCTCTCATACTTCTACATACGCACCTTCACGCCAGATCGCATCTGCGCACCCCTGTAATCACCGGTTCCACCGTAATCAAAGAGCAGACAAGCAGGAGTAGGGTTTTCCCTCCGGGGGCCTGAACCTGGGTAAACCTCGCGTTCCGTATTGCTTGTTTTCTAACCGTTCCGCGATCTCCAGCATCCCCATCTTCTCCAAAACCCAACTCCATAACAATGGGCATTAACGAGATCCAACCTCGTCAATTGGCGCTGTTTGTGGGAACTGGGGACGCTGATTGTGCGATCGTGACGGTCCCAACCCGAGCGATCTACAACTCTGCGGCGACGGAGAGTCACCTCCTCTTCGGCGCTTTCGACTTCACCTCCCACTCACCGGCCACCATGAAGGACTTTGAGCCCGTAGGCGACGGACTCGAGATCCTGTTCGGGAGCTTCTGCTTCCAGGTGGGGCAAACTGGCACCCTCCGCCTCCCTGAGCGGGTGCCCCTACCATCAATCAAGCCCGCTTCGTGGGCCCCACACCCTGTGCTACGCACATCATCATCAACAGATGAGTCCTACGACAGCAGCAACTGCAACTCCGATCTGTGCGATCCGCCATCGGATGAAGGGACCTACGATTCCGGATCCGAAAGCTGCGGCAGCAGCGAACCAATCTACGAGCGCTACCAATGCGCCGTAGTCATCCAGAGCGACGTGGATCAGCAAGCGCCCAACCCGCCACCTAACCCGCCGCCCAACCCGCCACCTAACCCGCAGGACAGAAGCGGCGGGAACAGAAGAAGCCAGTCCCCCCACCCGAAGGGGATAACGCCGGACATGTCATCCACCTTAGCAAAGAAGGATGGGCCCACGCACGCGCCGCTGTGGCGGGCAGCACGGTCCTGCCTGCAGACGCCTCACGGGACCTGCTGACGGCATACCATTTGCTCCTGATCGAGGAGCACAAGAAGCAGGTCAAGATGAAAGAGGTGCTTGACAAACGCAAGCAAGCAGCCTCGGAGTCCAGCGCGCGACGAGCTGCGCTCTCCGCCATGGGCATCGGCTCCAGCTCGAACGGCAACCATGGCAATAAGCACCGCTCCCAGACGGAGAACATGTACCCCAAGGAGCGCCGTGAGGTGACCCGAACCCTCCACGCATCCTTCATGGAGATGGATGTCGACGGCAACATCATCCCGAAGACACCGCAAGCTGCAATCTAGCAGCCACTGTGTACCTCGCGGTGTAGGGTTCGCAACATAGAAAACAAAAAATTTCCTACGATGGGAACTACATACCAAGATCTATCTACTAGATACAAACAACGGGCGGATGTATATCCGTAGAGAACATACCCTTGAAGACCGACAAAGATTAACGAGTTCAACTCGTGGTTGATGTAGATGATCTCTTGCCGATCTCAAGATCGAGAGGAAGTCCTAGCGCCGCAAATCAGCAGCGCATCCGTGCTCGCACACACGTTCGAGGCACCGAGCAACCTCCGCATCCTCGCTCCAGCGATGCAGCGGAAGCACAACTCTTTCTTGCCGAATAGCCACCAGGAACATGTATCTCGCTAGTCCGAGACCATGGGGAATAAATTCTAGAGGGGGAGAGAGATCCTTCACGAGGAAGTGTGTGTGAGAGAGAGGGAGGGGGCTCCTTTTATAGGGAGAGGGGGGCACCCAAGGGGCCATGCGCCCAGCCATGGGGCTGCCCCCTCCCATCCTTTCATTCTTGTGGGTGGACACTCCACTCACACAAAAGCCTTTCAATTCCCTCCACTCAAAAACCCACTCAAATTCCCATTAAATTTCCACCAAATTTAATGCAAACTCTCATTAAATAAAACTCCTTTTTTATTTATTCAGAATTTTGTCAATTACTTTAATGACAAACATTCACATATAACCCTTTGCTAGTATTTCATTTCACATGCAGAAACACTTTCTGCAATTTCACCCGAAAACCCGTTTCGGTATCTAGTGAAATAAATTCTTGCGCTTGTTATTCTTTTCGGCATGAAACTTTTGCTCCAAATGGATGTAGGTGTCTCTTAAGTGTGTCACCCTACGGTTTGCGAATAATGCGGACATGATCAAGACCCCTCTCAGATCAATAATCAGAAGCGGGATCTGGAGACCCATACTGACTCCCACACATTCAACAATGACTTTCTTGTGATCGTCGGAACCTTTTACGCTAGTATCCTAATCCCTTTGTTTCACGATATATTACATGTCCGAGATTCGATCATCGGTATCTCCATACCTAGTTTGATCTCGTTACTGACATGCACTCTTTTCTCGTTCCCGTGATATAACATTCTAGTGATCAAATCACTTGCTTGCAAGCTAATCAATGTGATATCACCGAGAGGGCCCAGAGCATATCTATCCGTCATCGGGATGAACAAATTCCACTCTCGATCCATGGGCCTCAACATAACACTTTATTAGTTCTGAATCCATCTTTATAATCACCCTGTTACGGTGTGACGTTTGATGTTATCAAGAAACTCTTCCGGTGTTAGTGATTGACATGATCTCATGGTCTAAGGACTAGGATCACTTCGTAAGTTGTTATAGCAATATAAACTCAATGACTTTGATCGTAATGTTATACTTCGGATGAATGTTCATCACACCATTACACTAATGTTGTGATCCCGTTATTAACAACATCCAATGTCCATGATCAGGAAACCTTTGATCATCTTGTTAATCAACGAGCTAGTTTATAAGAGAGTCATAACTAGGAACTTCCTTTTTGTTTATTAAACACACATGTATTAACATTTCCGTATTAATACAATTATAGCATGCAAAATAAACATTTATCATAAACAAGGAATATGATAATAACCACTTTATTATTGCCTCTCGGGCATATTCCCTTCACGCGGCCCACCCACCTCCGGAGGGGGACCCGAAAAGAGCCATGCACAAGTCTGCACTCACCGGACTCGGACTCGTCGGAGCTGCGCTCCATCAAGAAACTCCTACGGAGCCGAAAAATAAAGCTACGGTCAGGTTCGACCGTAGCCCCACTCCTTCATCCGAAGAGGAGGACCATGACCTTCCTAGAAGGCACAAGAGCTCGCGTCATCGCATTTGCGATTACGATGCTAGAGACGCGCTAACACAACGCAAAATCGACAAAGAGCGAGCCAAACGCGCATGCTCGTCTGAATCCGAGATGGACGAAGACGAAAGAGAACTCTGCGGAGCCCGGTGCTTCAGCAGATCTGTCTGACGGACACGGATGCCGCGAAATTTCAAGCTTTCTTTGGATACTCCGAAGTTCAACGACACACAGGACCCCAAGTCATGGCTCGGCGACCACCTGTCATCCGTCAAGCTGCACGGTGGTAACAAGGAAACCGCCATGCAATGCCTTCAGCTGCAGATGACAGGCGCAACACGGATCTAGCTTAGCAGCCTATCTTCGGGATCCATCTGAAGCTGGGAGGAGCTGGCTTACAGTTTCATCGGAAACTTCAAAGGCACCAGTAAGAGGACCGCCTCGATCGAGGAGTTGCGAGCCTGTACTCAACGAACGGGCGAATCCATTCGCTCGTACATACTGCGCTGGTCCAACACCAAAAACTCCACGGCGCACATCTCCGAACAAAGCGCCATCGACGCCTTCAAGGACGACGTCAAGCGCCAAGACTTCAAGGAGGAACTCGGGCGCGTCAAGACACTTGACCACCTCATGGACATCGCCAACAGGTGGGCCGACGGTGAAGATTCCGTCCACCGGGCATAATCGGAGGAAGAGGACGATTACGGCCGACGACGGGAACGCCGTAACAAGAGGAGACCGCGCGTCTACGACGATCGCGATGGACCCGACATGGTTGCGGTCGGCTACGCCGATCGCCGCATCGATGCCAACTGCAACAGTGGCGGATACCACGGAGGCAACTTCAGTGATGGAGGATGCCCAGCACAGTCGTGGCAGCGCCGCGATCGCGATAACGGACCCTCAGCATACGAAAAACTTTCGGGTCCATGCACCATCCACTTCTACATCGACAAGCAGGATGGCAAGAAGAAGGCAAGCCACATGCTCAAGGACTGCCGCGAGTTCCAGAAGCTCGGCGAAAGCATGGTTCAGATAAAGCAGCAAGCTCCACCCCTGGATTCGGGAACGCACCCGCACCAGGTGAAATAGCGCATGTAGCTCCTCCACCGCCACCTGTAGGAGGCCCGAACCAACCAGTCGCACCGTCACAGAACAACGCTGGACACGGGTATCCCCCGCCGAAAGGAGCACTGATGATCCAGAAGGGACGCCCCACGAATAGGGTGCAGAAGAAAATCATCCTTGCAGAAATGCTTGAAAAAGCCAAGGGGGTTGGTCACATCTCCGGAGTGGTTGACCACCTCATTCCAGGGGGGGGGCATCACCCAACTCCAATACGCAGACGACACGATGATCATGATTGAAGGCTCAACTCTAGACATTGTAAATCTCAAGTTCCTCCTCCTTTGCTTCCAAGAAATGTCGGGGCTTCAGATTAACTTTGAAAAGAGCGAGATTATCGTGTTGGGGTTCTCCCAGGACGAGAAGCAGAGGATAGCTAACAACTTTAATTGTCGGCTTTCCTCCTTTCCCATCACTTATCTGGGGATGCCGGTCCGCGACACCAGGATTCTTATTAGGGACCTGGAACCGCTCGTGGACAGTGTGCGCTCACAGTTCGAGCCTTGGTGTGGGAGATTCACATCTAAAGGTAGTAAGACTGTCCTGATTGACTCATGTCTGTCCAGCTTGCCCATGTATATGATGAGCATGTATCTCCTCCCAGAGGGGGTGCATGGGGCATTTGACAAGGAGCTCTCTCGGTTCTTCTGGCAAGACCCTACGGGACGTCAGAAGTACCACATGTTCAAGTGGGCAGACGTTTGCGCCCCAAGGAATTTGGGGGCATAGGTATCCTCTCATCTTGCCAATTCAATAAGGCCCTGATGCTGAGATGGGTTTGGCGGATTCTGCATGATGACGGGGGCCTTTGGCTCAAACTCATCAAGGCCAAGTACCTGCGGGGTCGGCCTCTTTTGGACTACGACCGTCGGGACGGATCCCAGTTCTGGCACTCCATCCAGGAGATCAAGAACGAGATCCGTCTTGGGGTCACGGTCTCTATTGGGAACGGTGAGGGAACCATGTTCTAGCTAGATTCCTGGCTCAAGGACCGCCCCTTACGGGAGGTTTACCCGAGCCTCTTCGCCATCTGTTCCGAACCATTGCTTCGGGTGTCCGTCGTGGTCCTAGTGGGTACATGGAACATCTCGTTCCGTCGTACCTTTGGCCTGGAGGAAACCGAAGCCGGGGAGGAACTCAGGGCAGAGCTCCCGGATACCTTGGCTGACGAACCCGATAGTGTGACATGGAGCCTTACCACTACAAGGAATCTGGCTATGTATGACCCTCCGTTTTCGTCACAGAATCGTCATAGTAGTCTATTTATGACGATTCTATGACGATTTTGAGATCATCGAAAGCTGAGCGTCGCAAATGAACTATAACGACGTTTTTGGTAAAATCGTCATAACCGTCTATGACGATATTGGATCATCATAACGTCTATGACGATCCAATATTGTCATGGACTATCTAGCCTGGCCAGCTCAGATCCTACGTGGCAAAATTGTGACGAAATAAAATCGTTGCAGTGTGAATTCAGCCCAGTCCAGTTCGGTCATTTGTATGGGCCAAGCCCAATAATTCAGCATTTTTGGGCCTACAGCTTTGTAGGATCAATTTTTTATTCTAATTTTCAGCCTTTTTATTGCCAATATTATTTGGGCCCTAGAATTTTTACAATCCTTTTATTATTTGGTACTACCTATTTCTTTTTGGATTTCAGCCTTTTTCATAATTCATTTTCCACCAAAATATCACTCTGATCCAACACCAAGAATGGGCCATAGTCTTGTTACAACATTTGATACAGAACATTACACAGTCAACCGGTCATGCTCAATACTAAACAAATATTCTTATCACAGCATACAAATGAACCAGACTTTGAAATAGCGATACTATATGCACTCATTACATCAAAATAAAATTCAGTTCACAAAACAGAGTTGCATAAGGCATCGCTTCTTCCATCTAGGCTTCAATCATATCACCCAGAACTTGCGTCTTGATCATCTGAATAAAGGCCAGCATATTTTCCTATGAAATTATTCACAAAAATAAAAAGGAGTAAGAAAGCATTAAAAAAATAGGTTCCTTTATGGTCAGCCTAAATTGACAAATACTATCTAGAATACAGTCACCAGAATTTAGCAGTACTGAATCTTTCACCGGAAAAAGCAATTATTCATTGAACATTTCATTGATATTTAATAGCATTTGATGTTTAGCAGGAACAGTAGTGGCATTCATAAACAAAATTTTTACAGAGCTAATGCAACGAAAATAATCGACAAAACATTTGATCTAACCAAGCACACAACTAAGAAGAGCCAGCCATTTTGGTCACACAACTAGCGGTTGGCAAAAAGTAGGAATTTCTCGAGGAATGGAGAGCCCAGCTTACAAGGGGGAGATAGGCAGGTGGAGCCACTGAGGACTGATTCTTGTGTGACAGTGAAGATTATGTGCTCTCTCGATAATCACATTGCACCCCTACAGAACAACACAGAACGAGGAAACAACAGACACACACTCAGTCAAGAAATCAAGCCAAGATACTACCCTAGCCCAGCGTTTCCCCACTAGATCCATGCCCCAATCAACGCTTGGTCAGGAACGAGGGGGAAAGGGACAAACCTTGGGGCCCATCATGACCTTGACAGCGTCTTAGGTGATATACAGATTTGGATTTGCCGGTAGGATACTTGACCAAGTCCATTTGCCCGGTGCTCCTACCAATGGAGGTGAGGAATACCTAGACAGATAACCCAAATCAGGCGACCAACATCAAGCATAGAACATTAAGTGGTAAAAAATAATGCTTGACAAAATTAATAGACAATAGTTGTTATACTACTACACCATTCGAGCTCACAGTAAGGACCTAACAAAATAGCAAGTTGGAAGCTATGACATAGAACGCATGCATACCATCAGACATGGCAGTCCCAGTCGGCTTAAATGTATAAAGTCATCTGCATATTTGTCTAATCTAATTGCACTAGTACAAAACAGATGTAACTTGGAACATATGTTACTACAAAATGGAGATGGTGCTAACACAAACTGTTTGGTGAATTACAGGAGCGAAACACATAATTCTCTAGAAACTATCCAGAAATGATAGTAAACAAAAATCAAGTTAACGCTACACTTCTATACACTTAGAACAATTAACTGCATGAAAGGTATGAGAAGTAATATGGAAGTACAAAGGTCAACCAATTAATTCAATCTGTATACATGGTCCTGTAGAGGTTAACTCAAAGGAATATGTTCTTGGACTCCTAGAAAACAAACAAGGGTGCATAAACTACAGTGAACTATCAAAAAAATTACCATGCAACCAATATCAGGAACAACTACAACTCATTTTAGTACAATCTAAACAACTATATGTGCAACCTCCAGTCACTTGATCGGAAGGAAATCAAGAGAAAATAATCGTAATAGCTAGTTTTTTCCAAGGGATATCCTAAACGTTCATAAAAAATATAATAATCTGACTAGAAAATATATAACAGCTAGATGAGTTTGATTAATTCTACTACCCACTTGAGTTACAAGGACATGAGAGAACATTGTATAAAAGCCAGGAGCGAAGCATAGTCTATGTACACACTCATATAGAGTATGTTGTATGCAAGTACAAAAGAGTAGCATGTAGAGTTAGCAATTACTCCTTCCGACCCGAATTAGATTTTTACATATTTGTCTAGATCCGTATGTATCTAGACATATTTTAGTGTATAGGTACATGTGACTCTAGAAAAAACTATGGTATTTAATTCGGGACAGGGGGAGTACATTTTTGTAAATAATTTTAGACTCAACTATGGCATTTAATTATCGCTGCATGTATCATTTTATGCAGTAAGGAATTATAGCAAATTATTAGTAGGTCTTGCACAGTTTAAGATACTTTTACTAGTAAGTGAACATGAATGAATCGACCGGACATAGTAAATCAGTGAGAGAAGATCAGAAGAGCATCCATTGGTCACCTTGTAGAGGTAGGAGTTGGCCAGCATCTAGGACTGATTGGCATGATCGAAGATGCCGATATCTACATACAAAAGATGCAAATAAAACCCATAGGAGGATCAGATCGAGGAAAGGAGCGGAGGTGTGGAGGTGCGGAGAAGAGGGGGCAACTCACCTGGTTGTCCGTGATGACCTGGAAGACGGGGACGGCAAGGATGGCAAGGATCCTGCGCCGTGACGGCTGCAACACCGCGGACAACGACGATGTGTCCCTGCTCGAGCTCAGTACAAATAAATATTCTTAGCATCTCAGTACAAATGAACAAGTTATTTTAACTAGTTAACTAGCCAACATACATATGCACCATCCACTCCATAAGATATATCAAATTACTGTAGTTGTGGACATATGTCTTAGAACAGACAAAATAATGTTATCATGTGAAATTCAAGCTATGTACTGTAGATTGTACAAGAATCTAATTTACAAGTATCTAACATGGTCTAAAATCTAGTCATCTGTTTCAAAATGTAACATCTAACAACATGTGATTTGCGGCAGTTTTATGGCTGCTGTTTTATTTATATCAGCCATTGTATGATTAGTATGGACTCACCATGTTCTCAACAAGGAGGCAAGGTCACTGAGGACACGACATGATCGCTAAGGTCTGCGTGTTCGGGGAGGTCGGAGGAGACGGTGGCGTCCTTGCTGATCTTGTAGGCATGCTCTATGAATACAATGAAGTTAGGAACCAAGAGTAAATGACTGCTACATGTCTTCTTGGATTTATTCATATACTAAAATTGCAATAATCATATGTAAACTGAATGGATGGTAAAATTAATTAGATTTGGCTCTTCATATATACAGTATTGTGTTATTGTCATCACAACCATTCCTTGTTTGGGTGTACCATCACTTAAAAACAATGCTTGAATATGATGTTTAGGGATTTATTTTTTATGGAAGATGTTTTAGGGAATCAAAGTTGGTTCACCAAAACTAGTACTCCTTGACGATAGCAATATATTCCTTCTGCTCCCTCTAATTTCTATCTCATAAGGACCCAATGTACTACATTATTAGTTCATAGCACTCCCATTTCTCTCTTCTAACATTCTAGTGACAATCCATTAGCCATAAGTTAGAATGACATGTAGCCCACACCAAATCAAACTTCAGTAACACCATCTGTAGTTTTACTGAACATACCTCGAAAAAATACTGCAGTTTACTCGAATCCAATCGATCTGCGATCTGTCACTACGACAAAAAAAGGGATTCTATCATTGCGACGCTTACCTCTAAAGAGCGTGGCGTAGGTGAGGTTGAGCTTCTGTGACATGGAGAGCCACTCCCCCATCTTCTCCCCTTCTTCCTCTCCACCACCATGCAGATCACTGCTCCCTCCGGAACCACCACTCCCAGATCCAACGCTGCCGCCGTCCAATCCACCCCCGTCGAGCTCGGGCTCCTTGGCCACGACTTCCGCGAGGAGGCGGGTGCCGAGGGTACCAGACCGGAGTGAGAGGAGGGTAGGGGCAGGAGGTACACGCAGGTAGAGGAGGGAGCACTGGGAGGCAGAGATCTGCGCCGAGGAGAGGGCAAGAGGCGCCAACAGTGGGGTCATGGCGGGGATGGGGATTTGTTAGGGGCTCAAACCATCACCGTCGTCGTCCTCCTCGACCATCATTTGAGTCATCGTCGGTGGGCTTGTGTAAGAGGCTCTCGAACAGAGGGCAGCGGCGGCGCAATCTAGAGTTAGGGATCTCACTGGAGAAGGAGGGGAGCGGCTAGAGCGAGCGGGAAAGGGTTTCTCGCTGGAGAAGGAGGGGGGCGGCGGCAGCGCGCAGATCTCACTGGAGAAGGAGGAGCGGCGGTGGGCGAATCTCGCTGGAGAATGAGGAGCGGCGGCGATAGGTTTAGGGTTGGGGAGAAGCATTCGCTGGGAGGGTGGGGGACATGACGGTTTTGGTTCGGCCAACATGCGCGGGATATTTCCGGTCTCTGCGCGCGATGTGAAATATTTGTTGTCCGCGCGCGATGGTACCATGCCATGTCATCGATCCATGTCAAGTTCCCTCATATTAGCATCCTACCCGTCCATCTTGCTCGGATCCAACGGTCCATGTTGCTATCCTCTATATTTAGATCTCCCTAGCTATTATGACGATTTCATTTAAAGGAATTACGACGTTTTTGAGAAAAATCGTCATAGTTTACTAAGGCTTTGACCCTCCCAAGCAGCTTGAGCGGAATCTTCATAAATCTAAGATGATTTTGTAGATGGTCACAAGCTGACACATTCTTGTAGTGTACACCTTCCGGGTCCTCAGTTGGCTCGGCCTATAGGCCCTTTTCGGTCGCTCGGCCCTCCCGTGAACCAAGCCTCTCTAGAAGGTCCCTCTCCCGCTTAAGATTAAGATTTTTGTTTGACAGTTGCTTCGCGATAGGCTCCTCTCGGGGGTGGAGGTGACCAAGAGACATGGTCCAGGGGACGGGCTTTGTCCATTGTGTGGGATCCCTGAAACGGGCACACATAATGTTCGCTTGTCCCGCTGCTCGGTTTCTTTGGAACTTCACCAGGGATGCGTTGGGCCTGGCTTGGCAGGCCTATGATCTCAGTGAGTTCCTAGAAACCCAAGCGAACCGGGCAAGAAAGGGCCGCCGCCTTTTCTGGCTAGTGTTTGCTGCGATGTCTTGATCACTCTGGAACATCCGTAATAAGATGGTCACTAAGAAGATTCTCCCACAGCATGCCTCTGACTCGGTTTTTCACTTTCTGGCCTCTCTGCAGCTCTGGTACCCGTTGTGTAGACAGCGGGACAAGGCGAAGCTGGACGCGACTTTTGGAGGCGGCTCGGCGGCTCCCCCTTAGTCTGGCCTAGCTCTTTTTTTCGGTGTACCCTCACTTGGCGAGGTGGCTTTTTGTTTCTCCTGTTGGGCCGTCTTGTGTTGTGGCCCCAACATGTGTGGTGTGAATGATTTCGAACCTTGTTACTAGTTATGGACGGTTGCTTTATTTATAACGGATTTGCTAGTTCTCAAGCGCCTGAGAACTTCTTAGGTCTCAGTCGCCTCTTTCACCGTTTGATTTACCTCGTGATTCGTGCTGCACATGAGTTGCAACTCGGGTGTAACTGAGAATTTAATGGGTTGCAACTAGGTTGTAACTGAGAACTAGTACAAATCTTATGAGTTGCAACTAGGTTGCAACTGAGAATTAGCACAAATATTAGGATGACATCGGCGACTTAGACCTAAGAAGTTCTCAGGCGCCTGAGATCTAGACACTCCCTATTTATAAAGCGGGGCAAAAGCCTATTTCGGGAAGAAAAAAGAAGTTTCACGCTTTCCATTTATTACCTGTCGTTTTTCTTTAGAAAAAGTTATTCCTTGGTATAGAAATAAATGACCTGACTTTGTTCATTTCGCTAGATACATGCGAATTAATTCTACTCCCTCCGTTCATAAATAAGTATATTTCTAGTTTTTGTAAGTCAAATATAATCAAATTTGATCAACTTTATAGAGAAAAATAGAAACATATATTACGTCAAATTGACATATTCTCTACTATCTAAAAAGAACATCGCAGTTCCGTTTTCTGCCACTCCGTTCCTCCCTTCGTCGCGTGTCCCTCCGTCGGTCGTCGCTACCATCTCGCAGGAAAAAAAAAAAGCCCCAATACACGAGTTAATCCCCGCTTCGTCCGCCCGCTCTGTTTCTTCCTGAACCCCACCTTCTCATCTCCCCATCGACCGGCCACCGGCGGCGCCCTCTCTCCAGCACACCCTACATCGCCGGATCATCCGCGCGCACTATCAAGGCCTCGGGATAGCCCGTGCGTGGCCACATCAAGAAATCCTCCGCGCGCAGACGGCGTGGGCGCTGGATCTGCCTGCCGTCTACCTCCTCATCACTACCTCGCGCCTCCATGAACCTCGCGTCTCTGGTTGTACGCTGCTCTCCTCGGTCCCAGCAAGCCCCAATACAGCGTTGATCGGGCCATCGCCTTCGGCCTCGACGCCTCTAGGCTTATCCTGATGCTCGTCGGCCGCAACCCGGACAATCTCGCCACCGTCTCCGAGGAGATCAGGTTGAAGCACCCCAAGACTGAGGCCCTCACCTTCGTGCCTCCTATTTTGGTCGTTTCCTCTACTCCAGTTGACGACCACCCAGTCTGATCCCCTCCTGTAAGTACACTTCCATCAAACACAACGAATTTAGATTATACTTATGGCAGAAATTGATCCATTGCTTATATTGTTAATGTTTGAACCTCTGGTTATTATTTGTTAAAATTGGTGTGCCAACTGCAAATTTTGAATGTTACTTCTGAAATATTAGACTTGAACCAATAATAGGGAATACTACGAGGTGCTGAGCGGAGTTAGTGGTTTTTGACAGGTGGACGCGAGCTACCATCATACGACAAGGCTACTCTCCAAGAAACACAAAGCCAAGGCCTCCAACGGGTCAAGGCACCTCCTGCTCCTAATTAATCCTTTTTTTTCATTACTGTCATTACTTGCAATTGCTACTGGCACCTTGCATGCCTCACACTATTTGAGAAATATATTAATGGAGTTCTGCAAAATGAATTTCTCCCTACTTGTGTCCACTCCTTGAGGGTTTGGATCCTCACGAATATGAGTATATGATAATGATGGATCTTCTGAAATTGGTGCGGGTTTTGTTAAAAGAAAATGTGTATCATGAAATGCCCTCTGGTATCATGTGTGGTTATTTTAAACCATCCTTTAGGTAGATGTGAAATGATTTTTTTATGTACCATCTGGTGTCTTTAGACTTTCTCTGGTTTCAAAATATTGCCTTATCATATTACGTCGTTTACTGAATATAAAAACTCTCTCCTGATCTTATTGTAGTGAACAAATTTGCAGGTCTGAGCAGTTTTTCTGCTTCTCTATGTATTAACAGATGGCAATCAGGTGTAGGCATATGTGTGTCCTTTGCTCGAGTTTACCATTTCTGTCAGCTCATAGCTACTTCCGATTACCACTTCAGAATATATTTTATATTTTGCTTCCTACGAGCTGCCGAAGAAACATGATTATCAGTTCTGTTTTATTTTTTCTCATATTATGTCATCCCAAGTTAGCCATCCCTCATCCAGTTCTCCGTTGTCCGACATCGACTCCTGCTACTGTCACTATCCTCTCTAATCTACATGCAGACTAGCAAGCAGCACAACACTACGTTCAACGTCTCCCCTGACCTGTTGTAGGACTAGCGCTACTCCCCTTGTGGTACATGCAACTCCAAGACATCCATACCGGTGAATTCATATGGGTGAGTGGTTAGACTACAAGGAGATTGATCGCTTCCATGATTGACGGGTGAATACTCTACAAGCTTCTTTCCCAGGTACATATGCAAGTACATTATTTAACTTCTAAATCTTATAGTCCTTGATAGAGCCAGTACTATGTGACTATGACTTGCACAACTCTCTATATCCATCCATCTGTCACTATTCATTGCACTTATTATTTGTGTAACCTCAGCAGATTCTAGACCTTGCACACAATAAATCAGAAATTGAAAGAAGAGTCAGACTTGTGATTGACAAATTTGCCGAGCACGGCATGCGATCACTTGGTGTGGCATATCAGTTTGGAGATCCCACCACCTAACTTGCAACAGCTATAAACTATTATTTATCTTATTTCATATGTGACTAACAATGCTTATACAGGAAGAATCAGATGGTAGGAAGGAAACTCCTGGAGGCGGGGAGCACTAGGGATCGGAAGCCGATCCTGGCTACCGATCGGACTGCTGTATTGCCGTACGATGCAACCACATCATTCGATCCCCCAATATCATGCATGTGTTGGGCTGGCTATTAGCTGTGATCACTTTCCCTTAACTACTAACAATAAAATGGCCAATCGATTCAAATCAAGGAAAAAAATAGTTCGCTATTTCGGCGCTAATAACATGATATAGCATATTTGGAGAGCCTACATTAAACTAATAAGTGTATAATGTCTCGCTAATAGCAAGCTACAGCGCGATATAGCATGCTAATAGTGTAATTTTAAGGCCGCCGCGTTTTACTGTAGCGCGCTAATTTTTTCCTTTATCCAAATCAATCCCATAATTTTAGGACATTATGAGTTGTTTCTAACTAATAAAATGTGACAAATTAACTACATTTTTTTGGTCACGGCAATATATTCTTGTGCCAAGGAAGCATCATTTTACAGTTAGGAAAGCAACTTAATATATCATTTCATTGGAATATGGCTAATCTAACCATTCTTTCTAGCTATGGTGAATTTTTTTGTTGGTGCAATTTAATTTTGCTTATGTTGACCGGCGAGATTGCTTCCAAGATTAGAATGGATGCAACAAATATCCATTTGTACCAACATTGCTTCCAACAGATAATATAATTTTCTTACTAAGAAAGTAGTGTTGCTTCGCGTGTAAGATAATTTGTTTCAATCAACATTGCTTCCAAAAGATCATATAATTTGCCTCCGATGGAAATAGGATTTGTTTGTAATAAAAAATATTGTTTCTATCATGAATGCTTCCTAAAGAGGATATAATTTGCTTTAAATATCAGAATTTGCTTCCATATACAAATATCATGAATAGCAGAGCAAGGCGGGGATCGATGTGGGTGGCTGGATTAGGGGAGGCGTTTCCAGCATATCATCTCACTTAGTGGAGGCGTTAATGGAAACATGCATACTAATTGGAAAAAATCTGATGCGGAGGAAGCAACACCAAGTGTTGGATTGAGGAAGCGATCGACGCTGCTGAAGTGGTCCGAAAAATCGACTCCCGTCGGCCTCCATTGTATAGTATTTACCTTTACTTATTTCATCTGTATGCACGTTCTCTATGTTGACTACTCTTAAATAGAGTACTATGATGTCTATAGTTAAAGCATATTAACAGATATTTGCATATTACGGTACTACTCATGAAGTACCATTAAACTATTATCTGTCAAATGTGGATGTAGTGTACCATTAAACTTATGCAACTCGTAGTGCTTCAGACATTGTCTTAACTGAATCAGGCCTTAGTGTGATTATTAGTGCTGTGTTAACAAGTCGAGCAGTTTTCCAACAGATGAAGAATTACACAGTACATCACTTCTGCAAATCCTTTCCAGTTTTCTAGGTCCATTATTATGTTTTCGATAATTCATGTTTTTTTGATTGCAGATATATGCAGTGTCATTACGATCCATATTGTGGTAAGTATTTAGTCCTTACATTTTCTTTTTTGTCTAAGTCATCATCATATGTTTATTGAAAAATTGGGCGTTAATTAACTTTATCTCTACACGTTTTGTTGTAACAACTTGGTTTTATGCTTCTTGCGCTGATATATCAGTTTTGACTTCCCACCATTTATGGTCTTGATCACCGTGATCCTCAATGATGGTATGCCAAATATTAGCTAATTTGTGGCAAGAGTAAATCCTACAACTGATCATTTCGTTACATACATCTCGAGTCTATTTAGACCATTATATTACCTAACTAATTCATTTTGATACAAATAGGTACCATAACGACTATCTCAAAGGACGGAGTTAAATCATCTCCACAACCTGATAGCTGGAAGTTGTCTGAGATTTTTGCTACTGGGGTAGTCCTTGGTAGTTATTTAGCCATGATGAAAGTTATCTTCTTCAGAGCAGCATACAGAACTGGCTTCTTCCGGGTATGGCTGGTGGCTTCTTAAGCATTTGTACAGTTAGACTAATTTAATGCATAGGTTATATATGTGTCAGTATATGCTCATCCTTGGCATGGGTTTTCTAATTCTCAGCATGTGTTTCACGTGAAATCCTTGAGAAAACTGCCCCGGATGACTTCCAAAAGCTTGCCGCTGGTGTGTACCTATAATTCAACACAATCAGCCAAGCCCTCGTCTTCGTTACATGGTCTTGCAGATGGTCATTTATGGAGCGTCCTGCATTTCTGCTGGTCTTTGCTTTTTTGGTGGCTCGGCTCGTAAATGATCCCCTCGATCCAATCCGTCTTGTTGCAGCTTATTACTACCAGTTGCTCACATTTTCCATGCCCATAGATTGCTACTTTAATTGCTATGTACGCCGACCAGGGATTTGCCGCGATCAAAGGCATTGGATGGGGATGGGCTGATGTCATCTGACTTTACAACATCATCTTTTACTTTCCACTAGATTGCATCAAGTTCCTCATCCGTTACGTGATGAGCGGGAGAGCCTGGGATCTTGTCCTTGAACGAAGGTAAGAACACACATGTCGTACACCTCTCGACATCCAACATTTAGTTTCCAGCCATGTGGTGTACTCATGTTTTGATGCATGGACCGCCCACTACAGATTGCCTTCATGAGGAAGAAGGATATCAGGTAAGAGGAATGTGAGCTCAAGTGGGCGACCGCTTAGAAGATGATAGATGGATCAGCCAGCAGAGTCGACCACTTTCCATGGCATGAACAGCTACAGAGAACTCAACCAACTCACAGAGGAGGCCCACAGGAGAGCCGAAATCGCAAGGTATAAAACGGAAATGATCTATCCCCAATCATCCTCTTGATATCTATCTATATAGTAATAACCTGTGAATTCTTTCAGGGTGAGGGAGCTGAACACACTGAAGGGGCGGACGGAATAGGTGGTGAGGCTGAAGGGGTTAAACCTTAAGACCATCTGGCAGGCTTTGGTCACATGTGCTAGGTAAGAAATAATGATTCTGACCTGATGAGAGCATTGTTTCTGGTGTCATCGGTGTAGTGCCGATCACCCCTATTATGTCCATTGAAACCCCTAGGGAAGGAAATACCCTAGAGGTAAACAAGGCCTAAGATGTGATACTGATATATATAGGCAAAACTGGTCACATGTTTGCTAGAAGCCTCGAGAGCATGTGATGTGAGCTAGGAAAAGCATGCTCCCAAACCAGTTGAAGGACAAATGAGGAAGAAGCTGTATATTAGTCTACTCGGCCCCTGTCATGATTTTTTGCATGGTTGTGTTACCTACATTGTTATAAGTTATATTATATTATCCTCGAAATATAAAATTAATATCCAATGTGCATATTGTTTTGCACTTGTATTATGTATAGGGGCAAAAAATGAGATGAACTCTAGAAGTCAGGAACCAGTGGAGACAATTCATAAAGCAGCAAAGGTATTTGCTACCATACCATTGTTAGTTTTGTAAGTTTAGGTGGAGTGAGCTGAAGAAAGGTGGAAAATCATATATAAGGATGAGAAGAACCTAAAAAGCTTGTGGTCTGTGGCGAGAAAAGAAATTTGGAGTAGCATCTTTTTAATTAATTTTAGAATAACACATGGTTATACTTCCTCCAGCTCAAATTAATTAATTTAGATTGGAGGGAGTATTATTCTATACACATAATTTTTTATATCTACTCCCTTTGACACAAATTAGTTGACTCAGATTTGTCTATATTTGAATGTATTTAAACATGTTTTAGTGCTAGATACATTCAAATCTAGATAAACTAGAATCAATTAATTTGGGTCAAAGTAACTACTAATTTTATATATACAATAAAAAAACTTGACCCGTGGCAACGCACGGGCATTATACTAGTATAAAATTAAATTTAAAACAATTCTAATAATATCACCCGAGGCCATCTTCACGTGAACAGTGTTACGACAGTGCTCCGTCAAGCTGGTTTCGTCCAGTACCATACTGTTAGGTCTGGACAACAGACGATGTTTTCTTGTGCGGCCCATGGTACCGTGAGCGAATCGAAGGTCTCGTCGCCGGCATCAAAGGTTGTGATGCTGGCCGGTGTTAGTGCTACCCTTGTTGCCGAAGGAGAATTCCGTTCTTCTTAAAAATATGGTTTGGAAACTTTTGTCCTCGATCAAGAAATGTATTGGTGTCTCGGATCGTTGGTGTACTCTTGTGCTGCTGTACGGTACTCATGCTCGTAGGCAGGATGTGCTGCTAACCATGTTGGCTCCAGGTTCCGTTGGTGTGTTCACTGTTTTGGCTCACAGGCCACCGAGCGGGGAGTACGAAGTCCTACGATTTCAGAAAAAGGGCCCAAACCTGCCTTTTTTGTTTCGTTTAAAATTTACGCGTCATCTGAGACAGGACAGTTAACAAAAGTAAGATTTTTTATTGTTCTGAGTGCGGTGATGCTCGACCGGTAAGCATCTTTGATACCGCATCTCCCCGAAAACCGCAAAATAACCACCGCTTTAAGTATGAGTCAAAAAATTGACTTTTTTGCCGCATCCAAAAATATTTTGCCGCTTCCCGCATATTAGCCCCCAATTTCTGCATATCTATGGTTTCATGACTCCTATTTGCCGCTCCCCGCATCCGCTAGCCAGTGGATGCACGCTGAAGATTCAGGACGCCCGTGAGAGAGTCTACCTTCGTCGCTTCCTTCGCTGCCATCGTCCTATCAGATTCGCCCCGTTCCGGACGATTGCGGCGCGCCGCCACCGACCCCTGCCGCCTGCGGTGCGCTGTCACCTCTCCGGAATTCTCCGCGTCACCTCCGTCACCGCCCCCGTTCTCCCGCACCGCGTCGCCAACGCCCCTCGATCTCCGGCGGAATTGGTCCGTAGCCTCCCGGTGCCTCGCCCAATCTTCCACCAGTGCGCAGGATCTAGTACGCTACCCTTTTGCCATCACCGTCCTAGCGGCAAGGTTCTTTTTCCTCTTTCGATTTGGCTTACAATTCGAAATTCGTTAGATTTAGGACCATTCGCCGGTGATTTCGTAATGAGTTTTTTGTGGAGAGAGTCTTGGCGTTCGGCAGATTGAAAATGTTGGTTGCCTGGTCAAGCCTAGAAGAAATCAAGACAAGATCAAGCATTTCATGGAACCTACCGACATATTGAAAACAGAACTTAGCATTTCCAGCTCCATCAAGATTTTATTGCCCATCGCTGGCCCTTGCATGGGAAGAACTCCTATTGATTTTATTTATATCCATTTGTAGTGTGAACCATTCTTTGAAAGAACTCCCAATTTTGAACTGTTGTTGTAATCTATGAGATATTGTTGATTTGTACTTCTTAAACATTGATTAATTTAATGAATCGACACTTCATGCATGTTGTTTTAATTTGGAAATACATTTCTGAGTTAAACACATAAATTCTTTTTTTGTCCAAAAATATCGGCGCGGAACAAATACGATATATGCGTATTTTAGAAAAAAAAAGCTTTGTAGTACACCGTATTCACGTTTTACGGCACCGTGGGATACGATTTCTGTGCTGGAGATGCTCTTAAGCGTTAGCGATAACACCTCCTGAATCTAACGTGCTCGGTTGTCATGCTTGGCATGTAAAAAAGATTTGACTGGGAGTTTGTTGAGCAGGAGGTGGCGTTGAGATTCGCGGGATGGGCAAGATCACAATGAATTGCAGCATTATGTTCATTAGATTTGCTAGTCGTCAGTCGCCTGAAAACTTTTTAGTTCTTAGTCACCTCTCTTACCATTGGATTTACCTTACGATTCGTGCAACACGAGACTTTCACATGAGTTGCAACTAGGTTGTAACTGGAATTTTAATAAGTTGCAACTATGTTACAACTGAGAATTAGTACAAATTATGTAAGTTGCAACTAGGTTGCAACTGAGAATTAGCACAAAAAGTAAAATAATGTCAGCGACTTAGACATAACAAGTTCTTAGACGCCTAAGATCTAAACACTCCCTATGTTCATTCATCTCTTCTCATCAAATGCCCGCGTGAAATGCCACAAACATTTTTTTTATTGATTTTCACAAATAATACGCAAATTTGGCAAATTTCAGTTCTGTCGATCCGTCGTCCGTTTAACGGACGATAGAGCTCCTTCGTCGCTTGATCAGACGACAGCTGGGGTCGTCCGTTGAGGAGACGATTCCCGTGTGCTTCGGCTGCTCGCCAGACGAACAGGTCCATCGTCGGTTGAAGAGATGACACGTTCTGTCGTCCGTTGAGGAGCCGACGCCCCAGTGCTCCCGCCGCTACGTAATCTTCGCTAAATAATCGTCCGCTCCTCGGCAATCCTTCCCGCCGATTTTTCCCGCCGGTACTCCCCGCCATTTTTTCCCGCCGTTACTCCCCGCAAATTTTTCCCGCCAGTAATCCCCTCCCTTTGTTCCTGCCACTACTTCCCGCCCTCTTTTTCCTGCCACGACTTCCCGCCCTTTTTCCCCGCCTATTCGGTTCGGTGCCTCTATAAATCCGGACAACGGGATGTATCCTTTAACCCAGTTCATCTCTTCCTCCTCTTACTCTCTCATTTCCCTCCTCTCCTCTTGCTCTCGTATTTTCCTCCACTCCTCTCCACTATGACCGACGCGTCTCCCTGGCCTGTAGATATGTCCATTGGGCTTTTTTCAATAGCCAGAACTGTTGTGATAGGCGATACGTATCCCGACTGGGATACGTTGATAACGAACCATGATGCTCTCGTTATGCTTGGTAAGTCACTTCATCGAAGAGGATGGAAACTGAAGACCCCAGATCAGGTACGAGCAGAGCTTGTCAGGATCCAGGCAAGGTGGAACAAGCTCACCTTGGTCCTGGGACAAGCTCGCAGTTTGGAGCGGGCGGATGCACCTTGGTCCTGGATAGAAGATAGCGAAGATGAGGATGATATCTTCATGCCGCCACCCGCTGGAAGCAAGGCAAGAGCTGAGTGGGACAAGAGGCAGGAGAAGAAGAAAGAGCAGGCCAAGAAGAGTCAAGCTGACATGACGGAGCAGGTTGTGGCACGTAGGCCCTAGATAGAAGAGAGCGAAGATGAGGATGATATCTTCATGCCGCCACCCGTTGGAAGCAAGGCAAGAGCTGAGTGGGACAAGAGGCAGGAGAAGAAGAAAGCGCAGGCCAAGAAGAGTCAAGCTGACATGACGGAGCAGGTTGTGGCACATAGGCCCTGGATAGAAGAGAGCGAAGATGAGGATGATATCTTCATGCCGCCACCCGTTGGAAGCAAGGCGAGAGCTGAGTGGGACAAGAGGCAGGAGAAGAAG
Source organism: Avena atlantica (assembly GCA_910589765.1). Taxonomy (NCBI): domain Eukaryota; kingdom Viridiplantae; phylum Streptophyta; class Magnoliopsida; order Poales; family Poaceae; genus Avena; species Avena atlantica. Next base: position 415,129,781 of record OU342738.1, on the reverse strand, counting down.
AAAGCGTAGGACAAGAAGAGCAAGTGCGAGGGATCGTCCAAGGGAAAGGGCAAGGCATCATCGAAGGGAAAGGGAAAGGCATCATGCTAGGGATAGATAGGACTCTAATTTATGTACCGCAAGTTATGTTGAACTATGTTGCAATTTATGTTGAGTAGTTTGTCGAATAAAATCATGAAATAATAGAATGATGTCTCATACATAGATAGGTAAATGACTGATACATAAGTAGATATCACTGGTGTCGACGACGAGGTGGCAGAGGCCTCGGTGTACTCCATCCATATCTGTGGGGTGGCATCACATCACGGCGAGGTGCAGTTGACCCTTCACCTTGATCCTGTGTATGTGTGGGGATAGGTGGTGGAGTACCTGGCTGATACTGTCTAAACCAGTCTACCTGCTCGTGTTGTGTCTGCTGATGACGGTCGTCAGTACTGTCCCATGTAACGGAGTCTCCTGCTAGTGTACAAGAAATTAAGTACTGAACAATGGCATACTGCATCTAATAATAGTAGGAAGGGGCACGCTTACCCTGAGGATGAGATTGTGGTCGATAAGCAAAGTCCATGTAGGGGATCGGCTGCTGATGCTGCCATTGTTCGAAAGTAATCTGGTTCTGCTGCAACTGGTCGATATTAAACTGCGATTGCTGCCACGGGTCAGAAGTAAACTGTGATTGCTGCCACCCCGAGCCTCCAGCCTGGTCTGGAGGTGGTGCTCTCGGCGGCGCCTGCTGTGAGAGTCGTGGACGAGGTCCGTGGCGGAGTGGTGGAGAAATATGCTCCTCGTGCCATCCCGAGCCTCCAGCATGGTCTGGAGAAGGTGGCTGCTCCATGGATCGACGTGGGGCGCGCTCCTCCACCGAGTGACGCGGTGGGCGCTGCTGCGTGGATCGACGTGGGGCGCGCTCCTCCACCGAGTGACGCGGTGGGCATTGTGCTTCTCGGTGTTGAACGACGTCTGAGACGCTGGTGCACGTGATGGCTGCGTAGATACGCCGCATCTTCTCCTCGACCCGCCGGGCAAAGGACTGAGCCTGCTGACGGGGCACAAGAGGAACGGTCGAAAGCGATCGTCCGTACTGAGCCACCTCAGTCTGTAGCTCCCACGTCATATCGTCCTGTATTTGTCTCATAGTTAGGTATGCACTACATAGGCACTCATGTTGATTATGCTCTAAATAAAGTACTTACCGCTGACTGTCTGGACTCCAGTGTTGACTGGCTAGGGTATATCTCATCGTCATGTGCGTGTGGAATGGGACGTAGCCGTGTCATCGACATGTACCTCTGTAAGTATCCGTGGAATAGCTCCATATCAAACGGGCCAGCGCGCCACACTTCTGTTGGTGCATTCTGCCACTCGTTGACGTAAATCCCCACCCGTTGGAACCATTGAGTGGCGGTCTTGCTACTTTTCCGAGAGTACCTGTCATTAGAACTTGTTAGACCATCATTAAAGAACAACGATGAAGTATAAGACGCATTCCTTATGTACATATATTTACTTACGCGTGGACGACATCTGGAAGGGGAACATCCGGACGCGGGGGATCTACCATCCGGCAAAGACCAAACTGTCGCATGACCCTCTGTTGAGACATCTCCTCAACTTGGCAATCAAAGATGATCTTCGATGTAGTCATCCAGTACTCTCGATCTCTAGTGCACATAATAGATAACCCGCTGGGATATCGTGCGTGTCGTGTCTGCTGGGTGTACGGCTCCCAAATCACGACATCCTCTTTCAGTGTGTCGAACTGCTCGCTGAACGATGGATAACATCTAACGACTTGCTCTCCCGCGAAACGACACTGCATGACAAAATAGTTGTTAGTAACTTTCATATTGTAGTACCAGAAGTGCAATTTATTAAGACATTACACTGACCTTGTGACGGGTCCAGTGAGTGCCAAATGTAGGCAAATCAATTTGCTCTTCGTCGAACAGCAGGTCAGAGTGGTAGACAATTGTTTCATGTTGCTGGTTGCCGACTATTTGGTTGACACTTACATCTGGACGGCCGATAGGGAACCTCTCCCATGACCACAGTTGCAGCAACAATGGGCATCCTAGCAAGGCAGAACTGTCCTTGGTTAACTGGCAAGCATTGCACATACCTCGGTACGTAGCTGCTAAGACAGCTGATCCCCAACTCCACTGTGTGCATTCTTCCTAGCACGTCGCCTCCGCGATCCCTCTAGCAAAATAGATGTATCGCGCACTAATGGTCGATACGTGGTTCTTAGTGAACATCACCTTCCCGAGCAGCCACATAATGTATGCCTCCAGGCTGCGTGTAATCTGTGGCGCAGTCATCGGAGTGGCCGGGAACCCAAACCTCTGTATTGCATTGGCAAATAGAACAATTTTCAGTACATGATACTTCTCCAACAAAATAAAACAAATAAATGAAACACACCTGATACTGCTCCAACCATCCAAATTTTGGCCCATGATTGTCATGGCCAAAGGCCTGAGCTCCATCACGGATGCCAAAGAATCGTTGGGCCATGTCTTGGGCCCAATTTGCCGGTGGATCCACTGGGCCTATGGGCACGCCAGCCAACGAAAGTCCCAGCAAGTACGAGACGTCCTGAAGGGTAGGAGCCATCTCTCCCCATCGAAAATGGAAAGTGTGAGTCTCGGGCCTCCATCGATCCACCAAGCACGTGAGCAAAGACGAGTCGTACTGTAAGCGACTTGTCTGGAACCCAAGTTGTCGCCCTTCAACCAAACGAACGAATGGTAAGAGCCTGTGGCATCCCGTAAAATCACTACTAGAAAATCGCGTTGATTTTTGTGCATTGCATCATCATGACCGCATGCTCATGTCATCATGCCACATTGCATTTGAGCATCGTCATCATCTTGCATTTGCTTGCATAAAACTATTTCGGAAAAACCTGTTTGTGTTTTCTAAACGCCCCGTCCTTATTCAAACGCAAACCCCGGGTCACCGGATTATTTTGTTTTGTTTGCTATCGGTTTGCAAAAGTCCGTTTGAAACAAATAAAATGTTTAATTATTTTTGTGGGGGCAGTCGAACGGGCCGAATCGACCCAGTCGACCACCCCCAGTAGTAAAACGGTCCACCTAATCAGCCCCTCTAATCCTAGTCCCACCAAATCCATTCCTACCCACCTCTCACCGCTCGCCACCTCACCCTCTCCCCCAATCCATACCCACCCCGCCACATCATCAATCCACCAGCCCACCCTCTCTCCTTCTCTCACCCTAGCCCATCCTACCCCCTCTCTCTCTCCCTCACTGCCAACCCGACCCCACCCGCCCCAGGCCCACCTGCCAGCCGCCCCAGCCACCTTTTCCATCCCGCGGGCCCCGCCACCTGGCCCATCCCCCTGGCCCGCGTGTCCCGCTTCCCCCCCTGTCCCGCACGCGCTCTCCTCTCCTTCCTCCACCCGACCCCGCGCGCGCCCGCCTCTCCCCTCTCCGGCGCCGGACCACCCCTCGCTGGCGACCCCGTCGCCTCCCCGCGGCGCCTGCCCCACCATCGCCGGTGCGGCCGCCCCGCCTCCTCCGCGCCCCGCTCTCCCTCCTCCTCCTCCCGCCCGCTCCCGCCTCTGGCCGCGCATCCCCGCCGCTCCTCCCCGTTGCCTCCTCTGCCGGCGCGCCCGGCTCCTCCTCACCGGCAGCCGCGGCCGCCCCCCCCATCGCCACGCTCTGCTCCGCCGCCCCTGCGCCGGCACGCTCGGCCGCGCCCCGCATCCGCCCGCTCTCCCCGCCGCTCGAGCTCCGGCCCCGACGCCTCGCCGCGGCCGCTCCGCCCTCCTCCTGGCCGGCTCCGGCCGTCCCGCGCAACGCCTCTCCGCAGACGCGACCTCCCTCCCTCGTCCGCCTCGCGCGCCGAGCCCGAGCTCCTCGTCGTCCATGCGCGCCCTTCGGCGAGCCACCGGCGACCCCGCGGCCTCCCTTCCCCTCCGCCTCATCGCTAGGGCCTCCTCGGCGACCGTCGTGCCGCTCTCGGGCCACCCGCCTGCGACCCTGGTTCCGCGCGCCGCCGTCCTCGAGGCCAACTCGTCCCCGACCCCGTCTGCGAGATGGCCGCCTGCAACTGTCTTTCGACCTCCAGCTCGTCTCGGCGAGGCCTTTAGATGATAACAAGACAGACCAAGGCCGACTCCGTCAGGTGCCCTGTCCCTGCAAGATATCCTAACGAGAACTACACCGAGAACCCGCGGTACTGGGGGGACGACATCAAACCGAAGCGCCAAGACCTACTACGGACGCCGAGATCCCTAGACCCGAAGACCACATGTGCGCCAAGATCTTCTACACGGAAACCTCAAGTACTCCCTCCCGGGCCCGAAGACCGTACCTTCGCGGAACAAGTTCGCTGCCAACGACCAAGATCGGAACCCCAAGGCCGTCAACACGGACTCGAAGGCCCTGGTGCCGGAACACGAAGACTGATCCCCGAAGACCTGTTCTCGGACTGTGGCATCCCGCAAAACCACTACTAGAAAATCGCGTTGAATTTGTGCATTGCATCGCCATCATCATGCATTGTTTGCATAAAACTATTTTCGCAAAGCCCGGTTTGTTTTTCCAAACGCCCCATCTTTATTCAAACACCAAAACGGGGTCCGCGGAATATTTTGTTTGTTGCTATCGGTTTGCAAATGGTGTTATTAAAACAAATAAAATTTATATTTATTTTAGCGGGGGCAGTCGAACGGGCCGTTTCGACCCGAACGACCACCCCCAGGAATTACAAACGGTCCACCATTATTCCTAAACCTACCAACTAAACTACCCACACCCCTTGGCCACATCACCCGGACCAATCCTGAAACGCCACCTCACCCTCTCTCCCCCTCTACCCAATCCTAAACTGCCACCTAATCCCCCCTCTCTCCCCTTCCCTCTCTCCCTCCAAAACCGACCCAGCTCCCACCTTCCCCAGACCAACCTCCCCCTGGACCTGGCCCGCCCTGCCCAGATTCCCACGTTTTCCCCTGACCCCACGCGACCCCGCCCTCCCATGGACCGTTTCCCCTGACCCCCGGGTCCCACAGCCCCAACCCGCGCCCGGCCCCGCACCCACCTGCCGCGTGGCCGCTCTCTCTCCCCCTGTTCTTCTTCCCGCAACGCCCGCCTGCGCCGCACCCCGCCTCTACCTCCCTCCCTGCCCCGCGTCTTCCTTCCCCTCTCCTCTCTGGCAGCCCCGCGGCCGCGTGCGCCCCTGCAGCCGCCGGCCTACCCCGCCGCTCCACCCGAGCCTCCTCGCCGTCGTCCAGCCGCGCTCCGCCCGCCGCTCCTCCCGCCGTCGCCGGCGAGCTCGCCGCGCGCGTCGCCCCCTCCCGCCTCGCCTGGCCGCTTCCGCCCCGCCCCGGCCCCGTCGCCGCCGTGCTCCTTCCGCCTCCGTCGAGCCCAGCGCCGCCCGCCCCGGTCCTCGCCTCTCGCCTCCGCCGCCACCCGCTCTGCGCCACCCCGACCCCAGCGCCGCCTCCGGCCCGTCCACCCCGAGACCGCGTCAAGCCCCGCGCCGGCTGCGCGCCCGCCCCGCGCATCCCGTCCTCGCCGCCGCCAGGCGCGCCGCCCTCCGCCGCCCTCCTGCGCGCGCCGCCGCAGCCCCGGCCCGTCCGCCTCCGCCGCGGAAGCCCCCCTCGCCTCCGCCGCCGTCAGGCGCGCGCCCGAGCCGTCGCCGCCCCTCCAGCGTTCCCCGCCTCCGTCGTCGAACCCGCGCCGTCCTCCGCCGCCTCCGGCTCCTCTTCATCCTCCGGCCGCCGCGCCCCGCCTCGAGCCTCCCCCGCTCGCGCCTCCCCGTGCGAGTTCCGCCGGCCCCGTCCCCAAGCCCGGCGCCGGCGAGCTCCTCCGTCGCCCCGCGACCAGGCCCCTCCCCGCCGGCCACCGTCTCCGCCCGCCCTCGCGCCGACCTTCCTCCCCAGGCAGCAGCGGTCGCGACCGCTTGAAGCCCTGCCCCCCGGCCCAAGCTTGCCTTCGCCTCCCTCGGCCCGCTCTGCTTCGCCGTCCGCCGTCTCCGGCCAGGTCCGCCGCCGCCGGCTCGCCCGTCCGCGTCGCTCGTTTGTCGCCCGTGTGTGCGCAGGAAGTACCATGGGTGCGCGTGTAAATGTGTTACCCTTGTTCCGTTGTTGGTCGCGAAAGCCAGTTGGGGTACAGGGATTCGGTGGAGGTGGTACTGTTTAAAGACCGTTTCGTCGACAAGATCGCCGTCATGGAAACCGCAAGATCCACTTCCGGAATCCGAAGGCCCCGATTCCTCGTCGAGCCCCGAAGCCCCAAGTTCTCCATCGATGACTAAGCCGGAACCTCAAGTGTGTCGATAGGGAGCCGAAGATCCTCCGACATGGAACGTCAAGGCCTCCTTCACGGACCCGAAGACCGCACCTCGACACGCCAAGTTCGCCGAGACCCCATAACCGTGGGCCTTCGACGCGGAACCCCAAGATCTTCTCCTATAGCGACGAGGTCTTCTTCACGGAACACCAAGACTGACTCGATGGCGCGGACCCGACAAGACCCTCGCAACGGCAAGATCGACCCCGTGGGACGCGACAGGATCTGCACGACGCCAAGATCGACACCGACCCGGTAGAGTCCGATGCGCCCCGACACCGACCCAAGTCCCACACCCGGACGCGCCAAGTTCTACCCAGTAACCCGAGAACGCTCCCGCCGAGACCGAACCGTCGCACCCTGAACCCTGAGACCGACCCCGAACCCCCCGGACCCCCAAGATCGTCGAGACCTCAATGTGTGACCCCTTTTCCTCGATACCCTATTTTATAAATGATATCAACTTGTTGCATATTTAATTGTCATCTCGCATGCATATCTTTGGTTTGGGGGCCTTAGGCCGATTCACCTCTTAATTAAATATGGGGCCCATATGCGGGCAAATCTAGTCTCATATCGGCCTCATTTAAACTTGTGTAGCGAACCGGTTCCATCTGTTGTCTTGCTAAACAACATTTAAAATGCGGGGTATCTAAACAACTGAACCATCTAATTAATTGACGGGACCCCGGTTCCGCTTAATCTGACCTAATCGCATCGCACCTTCGCCATGTCATACATCATACATGCATCATGCCCGATCTTCTGCCTTAGTATTAAATATTGCATCCGGTGTTTCTTCTAGTGTTTTGGTTCTTCGCGGATAAAGCCGTTGAGTTGATGTGAGCTTCGCCCCGATCTTCGGTTGAACCTTCGACAACGTTTTCAGGCGAGCATCTCCCCCTTTCTACCTATCTTACTTTTCTAGTATTTATTCCCTCCTGTTGATCTATTGCTATCTGTGTTGCGTTGCTCTAGTTTCGTACCCGTGATATCCCTTGCAGCCATATATAGCCTTGGACACATCCTATTACCTGTTGTTTGGTAGATAGTTGGACCCGCGTGTCATAGTCGCTTGCTCAAGTGTTTGTGTGTCGATAAGTACCACAGCTGTTGGAGGATTGCCGCATGTTGACGTTGGAGATGATCATGGCTTTAATTATTGTTTCACTTTAATTACTGTTTAACAACTAAAATTGAATTAAGCAGAGGCATCGGTGGGTGATAGGTAATGTTGGTTTCCGAACGCCCACTTGTGTCCCGTAGGACCCGAGTTCTTGACACCTGTTCCGAGATCGAGCGCGCTAACCACAGGTGGGGAGATATGGGCCCCCCATTGATTATTACCTGATTTCAAAGTATTGTACTGGGGGCCACAACTAGTTTGAGGTGTTTTTACTATCCTGTACCTATGCCATGCTTTACTGCTTTATTTACGATTGTGCGAGGTACTGCACACTGTACTGTTTTGGAAGCGGAATGTTTTCGCGGTATCGACAGTCCCCGTTTGGGGATCTGCTGTCGTTTACAGCCATTGTCGCAAACCCTGAGTCCGTCTCGGAGACCGGCCGACTTCGTTGCGGGTGTACTTAGTGGGGTGGCCCCCCGTGCTTGCTTTGGGTCTGGGAACGTCGTGACTTAGGCCCCGCCGACATACCGATGGGTGTATGTTAACTGATCTGGCAAAAAGGGTCGAAGTGCCTGTGGATACTTTGGTGCACCCCTGCAGGGTTAAATCTTTTCGAGAAGCCGTGTCCGCGGTTATGGACGACTTGGAGCACAGTGCTTGATCATAGACAACTATAACTAAAGTTTATTGTTATAAATTGACTTGTATCCGATTTGACTAGTAATCAGCTTCACTACAACGGAATGGCTAAGTAAAAGTACCAACAACTGCTGGGTTTTGGGTTTATCTCATGCTAAATGAATCTGACTAGTAAGTGATGCCACTACAACGGAATGATTAACTAAAAGTGCCCACTGCTTACTTTATCAGGATGAATATCTAAACCTGACTAGTAATTGCGGCAACTATAACTGAATAAGTAAAACTGCCAACTGTGTGAGTTCCTCGGTTGACTTCCTCGAAGGTCTCGAGGGGGAAACGCCAGGATGGGTTTGTTTGATGCTAGTATCAGGTTGGATCCGAATAGGTTTTTCTTACCCTCTCTGTTAGTCGCCAGTGGTGTCGAGTCTCTATAGGTTGTTAGTGCATGCTGCCGCTGCCGCTTCAGTCCACCATACCTATGTAGGCGAGGACCGCCGAATTCTAGCCTCGCCGTGTACTGGCCTCAGTACTGACGCTCCTTCTTTTTCCGTTGCCCTTTGTCGGCACCCCTTTTGTTTAAGCAGGTCTTGAGATCGACGTCGTTAGCAAGGTTACCCTTCCGGCTTGGCCTGGGCAGGGTTATGGACGCCATTGGTTATTCTTCAGGGCTCTTAGCCCCATTTGCATCTTGTCCGTAGTCGGACGCCCCATCGTTTTCAAGGTGATTTGGATCTTTGTACCGTATATTTGTATTCTTGACTCTTTGAGTCGCTGTTGTATATATGTCTGTTCTGTGGGTCCCATCGAGGACTGTTGTGTAATGTTATTACTTTGTGTTCCACCCGCACGAAAGTGCCTGGTGGGCACCTTCGAATCGTTTCTATGCGGGTTTGGCGGGTTTCGCTAAAACTTGCATAGGGCCGATTCTGAGGGTGTTACACGGACGTCGAGAACCCGAAAATCCATCCCGCCGGACGCCAAGATAGTCAATCGGATCCGAGGACACCGAGACCCCGGTGCGACAAGTACTCCGTCCCGGACACCAAGTTCTGCATCCCGAACGCCAAGACCGACCGATACGCGGTACCGACAAGACCTTCGCGACGATAAGAACGACACCGACCCGGAAGAATCCGATGCGCCCCCGACGCCAACCAAGTCCGACTATCCGGTTGCGACAAGACCTTCTTCCCGTACCGAACCCGAACCCTGCCTTTCCGTCGAACCCTTATTCCCTCCTGTTGATCTATTGCTATCTGTGTTGCGATGCTCTAGTGTTTCGTACCCGTGATATCCCTTGCAGCCTTATATTGCCTTGGACACATCCTATTACCTGTTGTTTGGTAGATAGTTGGACTTGCGTGTCGTAGTCGCTTGCTCAAGTGTTGTTCTGTGTCGTCATATGCCACAGTTGTTGATGTTGGAGAGGATCATGGCTTTACTTATCGTTCACTTTAATTCCTGTTTAACAACAAAAATTGAAGTAAGTAAGCAGAGGCATCGGTGGGTGATAGATAATATTTGGTTTTCGACCGCCCACTTGTGTCCCGTAGGACCCCGAGTGCTTGATACCTGTTCCTTGATTTATCGCGCTATCCACATCCGGGAGGATTATGGGACCCCCCTGAGCCAGAGCTTGATTCAGTCTTATTTCTTGGGGCCACAAACTAGTTTGAGGTTTTATTTACGATCCTGTACTTATGCCATGCTACTGCTTTATTTACGATTGTGCGAGGAGCACACTGTACTGTTTAGGAATCGTGACCCGTTTACGCGGTATCGACAAGCCCAGTTTTGGGTTCCCAGTCGCTTACAGCCGGCCCCACAAACCTCGGGTCCGTCTCGAAGTCAGCTAACTTCGTTGCGGGTGTACTCCAAGGGGTGGCCCCATGAAATATTTCTGAATCCTGTGATTGCTTTGTCGTGAAGGCCTCGTTGGGTTTTGATTTGGTTTTTCCGAGGTTGATCGAGTGTGTGTTGCTATTGGTGCACCCTGGCCGGGTAAAACTTTCTGAAAGCCGTGTCCGCGGTTATGGACGACTTGGAGCACAGTATCTCGATCATAGACAACTATAACTAAAGTAGTGCTATAAATTTGACTTTATAATGACTAGTAATCAGCTTCACTATAATGGAATGGCTAAATAAAACTGCCAACAATTGCTTGTTTGGTTTGTCGCTTGCGACAAATGTATCTGACTAGTAAGTATTGCAACTACAACGGAATGGCTAAATAAAAGTACCAACAACTGCTGGGTTTTGGGATATCTCATGCCATTTGTATCTGACTAGTAAGTGCCGCAACTACAACGGAATGGTTAACTAAAATGGCCCACTGCTTCTTTTATCAGGATGATTATCTATACCTGACTAGTAATTGCTGCAACGATAACTGAATAAGTAAAACTGCCAACTGTGTGAGTTCCTCGGTTGACTTCCTCGTTTGGTCTCGAGGGGGGAAACACCAGGATGGGTTTGTTTGATGGTAGCATCAGGTTGGTTCCGAATCGGTCTTCCTTACCCCTCTCTGATAGCCGCCAGTTGTATCGAGTCTCTATAGGTTGTTAGTGCATGCTGCGCTGCCGCTTCAGTCCACCATACCTATGTAGGCGAGGGTCGCCGAATTCTAGCCTCGCCGTGTACTGGCCTCAGTACTGACGCTCCTCTTTTTCCTTTGCCCTTCGTCGGCACCCCTTTTGTTCAAGCAGGTTTTGAGATCGACGTCGTTAGCAGGGTTACCCTTCCGGCTTGGCCTGGGCAGGGTTATGGACGCCATTGGTTATTCTTCAGAGCTCTTAGCCCCATTTGCATCTTTTCCGTAGTCGGACGCCGTATCATTTTCAAGGTGATTTGGATCTTTGTATATTATATCTGCATTCTTGACTCATGGAGTCGTGTTGTATATATATCTGTTCTGTGGGTCCCATCGAGGACTGTTGTGTAATGTTGTTACTTCGTTTTCCACCCGCACGAAAGTGCCTGGTGGGCACCTTTGAATCGTTTCTATGCGGGTTTGGCGGGTTTCGCTAAAACTTGCATAGGTCCGATTCTGAGGGTGTTACAGAGTGGTATCAGAGCTCAGCAGTTGCGATACCCCACAAGTCCAGCCTGTAGGATAACCTAGCTAACGGACGTTGTAGAGTGTCAAAACTAATTTGCAAACTCGGTTGGATAGTTCTGATTAGGTCTGATTTTACTCCTTACCCCTCTGCTATTCTCCTCTTACCTCTGCGTGTTTTGAATCCGCTCTCTTCTCTCTCTTCGAGTCCAGGATTTCTCGTGGTTGGGTTCCATCGTACCTTCAGGGTTTCGCTTCCTCCTTTGGTAACGGTGTTGCTACATCTGGGCTGCATGCTATCCGAGGAACCCTTCGTCTGGTGGACTTCCCTTTGATCCTCCTCGTGCCTTCCGGTGTTTTCCGACGCGACGACATCATCTACGCCAGGTCCGATGCAGAGTCTGCATCACTCCTTTGTTCCTGAACCTCGTTTGTCGAGATCTTCAGTCTGATCCCGAGAGTTGGTTGCATAATCCGTCTATTCGGGTGCAGAGTAATGGTTTGGGTGCGCGATGGACTGATCAGCATCCGACTACTCTTATCATTCGCTCTTGTACATCGAATCAGTGGATCCAGCAGTTTTACTCCGTCCACGGAAGCTAGAGGTGGCTTTATTTGTTGATACCTCTACCTTCGACCTGTTGTTCCCGGAGTGTTCTCTCGACGATCACGGACAACGACCTCTTGTTTGTGGTGTCGCGAGGATCTACACGAAGCGAGAAGAAGCAGATCGCCGGCCTTCCTTCCGGTACCATGAGGCGGATCTCGAGGGCGAGATCCATTGTTAGTGGTGTCGAATTGTGGCATCCCGCAAAACCACTACTAGAAAATCGCGTTGATTTTTGTGCATTGCATCATCATGACCGCATGCTCATGTCATCATGCCACATTGCATTTGAGCATCGTCATCATCTTGCATTTGCTTGCATAAAACTATTTCGGAAAAACCTGTTTGTGTTTTCTAAACGCCCCGTCCTTATTCAAACGCAAACCCCGGGTCACCGGATTATTTTGTTTTGTTTGCTATCGGTTTGCAAAAGTCCGTTTGAAACAAATAAAATGTTTAATTATTTTTGTGGGGGCAGTCGAACGGGCCGAATCGACCCAGTCGACCACCCCCAGTAGTAAAACGGTCCACCTAATCAGCCCCTCTAATCCTAGTCCCACCAAATCCATTCCTACCCACCTCTCACCGCTCGCCACCTCACCCTCTCCCCCAATCCATACCCACCCCGCCACATCATCAATCCACCAGCCCACCCTCTCTCCTTCTCTCACCCTAGCCCATCCTACCCCCTCTCTCTCTCCCTCACTGCCAACCCGACCCCACCCGCGGCCCCACACGCCCCAGGCCCACCTGCCAGCCGCCCCAGCCACCTTTTCCACCCCGCGGGCCCCGCCACCTGGCCCACCCCCTGGCCCGCGTGTCCCGCTTCCCCCCTGTCCCGCACGCGCTCTCCTCTCCTTCCTCCACCCGACCCCGCGCGCGCCCGCCTCTCCCCTCTCCGGCGCCGGACCACCCCTCGCCGGCGACCCCGTCGCCTCCCCGCGGCGCCTGCCCCACCATCGCCGGCGCGGCCGCCCCGCCTCCTCCGCGCCCCGCTCTCCCTCCTCCTCCTCCCGCCCGCTCCCGCCTCCGGCCGTGCATCCCCGCCGCTCCTCCCCGTCGCCTCCTCTGCCGGCGCGCCCGGCTCCTCGTCACCGGCAGCCGCGGCCGCCCCCCCATCGCCCCGCTCTGCTCCGCCGCCCCCGCGCCGGCGCGCCCGGCCGCGCCCCGCATCCGCCCGCTCTCCCCGCCGCTCGAGCTCCGGCCCCAACGCCTCGCCGCGGCCGCTCCGCCCTCCTCCTGGCCGGCTCCGGCCGTCCCGCGCAACGCCTCGCCGCAGACGCGACCTCCCTCCCTCGTCCGCCTCGTGCGCCGAGCCCGAGCTCCTCGCCGTCCATGCGCGCCCTCCGGCGAGCCGCCGGCGACCCCGCGACCTCCCTTCCCCTCCGCCGCATCGCCAGTGCCTCCTCGGCGACCGCCGTGCCGCTCTCGGGCCACCCTCCTGCGACCCAGGTTCCGCGCGCCGCCGTCCTCGAGACCAACTCGTCCCCGACCCCGTCTGCGAGATGGCCGCCTGCAACCGTCTTTCGACCTCCATCTTGTCTCGGCGAGGCCTTTAGATGATAACAAGACAGACCAAGGCCGACTCCGTCAGGTGCCCTGTCCCTGCAAGATATCCTAACGAGAACTACACCGAGAACCCGCGGTACTGGGGGGACGACATCAAACCGAAGCGCCAAGACCTCCTACGGACGCCGAGATCCCCGGACCCGAAGACCACATGTGCGCCAAGATCTTCTACACGGAAACCTCAAGTACTCCCTCCCGGGCCCGAAGACCGTACCTTCGCGGAACAAGTTCGCGGCCAACGACCAAGGTCGGAACCCCAAGGCCGTCAACACGGACTCGAAGGCCCTGGTGCCTGAACGCGAAGACTGATCCCCGAAGACCTGTTCTCGGACGTCGAGAACCCGAAAATCCATCCCGCCGGCGCCAAGATCGTCAATCGGATCCGAGGACACCGAGACCCCGGTGCGACAAGTACTCCGTCCCGGACACCAAGTTCTGCATCCCGAACGCCAAGACCGACCGGTACGCGGTACCGACAAGACCTTCGCGACGATAAGAACGACACCGACCCGGAAGAATCCGATGCGCCCCCGACGCCAACCAAGTCCGGCTATCCGGTTGCGACAAGACCTTCTTCCCGTACCGAACCCGAACCCTGCCTTTCCGTCGATCCCTGAGGCCGACCCCGAACCCTCGGAACCCCAAGATCGTCGAACCCTAATGTGTGAACCCCTTCCCGAAACCCTATTTTATAACATAATACAACTTGTGGCATATTAACTTGTCATACTTGCATGCATACATTCATGTGGTTTGGGGGCCTTATGCCGATTCACATCATAATTAAATATGGGGTCCATATGCGGGCAATCTAGTCTCATATTGGCCTCATTTAAATTTGTGCATCGAACCGGTGATATATATTTTGCCATGTTAAGATAACATTTAAATTGAGGTTACAAAAACAACTTGAACCGTTTAATTAATTGTCGGGACCCCCGGTTCTGCTTAATATTGCCTAATTGCATCGCACCTTTGCCATGCCATGCATCATACATGCATCATGCCCGATCTTTTGCCGTAGTATTAAATATTGCATCCGGTGTTTATTCTAGTGTTTTGCTTCTTCGCGGATAAGGACGTTGAGTTGATGTGAGCTTCGCCCCGATCTTCGGATGAACCTTCGGCAATGTTTTTAGGCGAGCATCTCCCCCTTTCTACCTATCTTACTTTTATAGTATTTATTCCCTCCTGTTGATCTATTGCTATCTGTGTTGCGATGCTCTAGTGTTTCGTACCCGTGATATCCCTTGCAGCCTTATATTGCCTTGGACACATCCTATTACCTGTTGTTTGGTAGATAGTTGGACTTGCGTGTCGTAGTCGCTTGCTCAAGTGCTGTTGTGTGTCGTCATATGCCACAGTTGTTGGTGTATTGCCGCATGTTTGATGTTGGAGAGGATCATGGCTTTACTTATCGTTCACTTTAATTCCTATTTAACAACAAAAATTGAAGTAAGTAAGCAGAGGCATCGGTGGGTGATAGATAATATTTGGTTTCCGACCGCCCACTTGTGTCCCGTAGGACCCCGAGTGCTTGATACCTGTTCCTTGATTTATCGCGCTATCCACATCCGGGAGGATTATGGGACCCCCCTGAGCCAGAGCTTGATTCAGTCTTATTTCTTGGGGCCACAAACTAGTTTGAGGTTTTATTTACGATCCTGTACTTATGCCATGCTACTGAAGGGTTTCGCGGCATAGTAAATCAAAATTTTCTACGGATGCGAACAGAGGGAAAGCCAAGATCTAATCTAGGAGATGCAATCAACGAGAGAGATTGGATTAGATCTTCATACCCTTGAAGATTCGCACAGCGGAACGTTCGTCGGAACGTGGGTGATGTAGTCGTACTCGCTTCTCCTCCTCGTGATCCGATCCGATCTAGCACCACAAGTGGCGGTGCCTCCGTGAGATGCACACGTGCAGCACCTCGACACTCCTCCTTCCTCGGACCAGCGAGTATGGTGGAGAGATAGATTGGATCTACAACACGACGGCGTGGTGTATATGGTGGAGAATTTCTGCTGCAAGGCTTCGCCTACAAACAGTCGGGAGTGAGAGAGGAAGGTAGCAAGGCTGCTAAGGCTTGGAGGAAGGTGTGTGGGGGGAGGGGGCGCACCACCCCTCTATATATAGAGGGGGGGCGGCCAGCCCTTGCCCCTCCTCCAAGCCTATCTCTAGTTTAAACGATTTAAACTCTCCCTTATCTAGAAATCCTATCTCTAGTTTAAACGATTTAAACTCTCCCTTACCTAGAAATCCTATCTCTAGTTTAAACGAGTTTAAACTTATCTAGGATCGGCTGGGCCCTATGGGGCCTTGTGCCCCTAGACCAATGCGGCCAGGACACTCCCTCATAGGCCCATGCCCCCTCACGGAAGGTGGGGCCACGTTGGTCCCCTTCTGGAAGGTTCTAGAAGCTTCCGGTACAATACCGATTAACCCGGAACAATTCCGAACTCCAAAAACTGCACTGCCTTATATGAATCTTATTCTCTGGACCATTCCGGAACCTCTCGTGATATCCCGGATCCCATCCGAGACTCCGAACAAAAATTCATAAACCAATTATCCAATCTATCCTAGCGTCGAGATACGTTAAGTGTGTGACCCTGCGGGTTCGAGAATATGCAGACATGATCTTCTATCAATAATCAACAGCGGGGTCTGGGCACCCATATTGACTCCCACACATTCATCGATGATCATATCGGATGAACCACGATGCCAGGATTCAATCAATCCCATATATATATATATATATATCCTTCGTCTCGCGATATTTTACTTGCCCGAGATTCGATCGTCGGTACCGTCATACCTAGTTCAATCTCGTTCACAGCAAGTACTTTACTCGTTCCGTAATCCGATATCACTTTGTGATTAACTCCTTAACCACATGCTTGCAAGCGGTGTTGATATCGATTACCGAGTGGGCCCGAAGTATATCTCTCCGACTTGGGAGGGACAAATCCCATCTCGATACATACAACCCAACAGATACTTTCCGATCACCTGAGAGACACCTTTATGATCACCCTCTCATAGGGTGACGTTTGATGACCTCAAAGCTTTCTTCCGGTACCAGGGAGTTGCATTATCTCATGGTCTAAGGAATACAATATTTGACATAGGAAAAGCTTCGCAAAGACGAACACGATGACACGATCTAATTGCTCTGCTTTGTTTGGGTCTATCCACCATATCATTCTCCCAATGATATGATCTCATTATCAATTGACAACTCATGTCTATGGTTAGGAAACCTTAACCATCATTGATCAATGAGCTAGTCCATAGAGGCGTACTAGGGACACGGTGTTGTTTACAAACCACACAAGTATTAAAGTTTCCGCTTAATACAATTCTAGCATGGAATATAAACTTTATCATGAATAAGAATTATAATAATAACATCTTTATTATTGCCTCTAGGGCATAATTCCAACAGTCTCCCACTTGCACTAGAGTCAATAATCTAGTTTACATTTGGCAACAATCTCACACCCATGGCACTGAGGTGTTGATCATGTTTTACACGTGGAAGAGGTTTCGTCAGTGGATCTGCGACATTCAGATCCGTATGTACTTTGCTAATCTTCAGATCTCCATCTGCTATATAATCTCGGATTATATGAAACTTGCGGTTGATATGCTTGGTCTTTGGATGATATCTTGGTTCCTTAGCGAGTGCTATGGCGCCAGTGTTGTCACACAATATCTCCAGTGGGTCCAATGCACTTGGAACCACGCCAAGATCAGTGATGAAGTTTCTGATCCAAACTCCTTCACTTGACGCTTCTACAGCAGCCATGTATTTCGCTTCCACTGTAGATCCCGCGATCACGCTTTGCTTGCAGCTTCTCCAGCTCACAGCTCCTCCATTCAAAATATACACGTATCCTGTCTGAGATTTAGAATCATCCTTGTCGGTGTCGAAACTAGCGTCGACGTAACCTTTTACGACAAGCTGTTCATCACCCCCATAGACTAAGAACATTTCTTTAGTTCTATTTAGGTACTTTAGGATGTTATTCACGGCTGTCCAGTGTTCCACTCCTGGATCACTTTGATATCTGCTCGTCAAACTAAGAGCATTGGACACATCCAGTCTAGTACACAACATGGCATACATGATGGAACCTATGGCCGAGGCATAAGGCACTTTGCTCATAGCTTCCCTATCATTTACCGTAGCTGGACACTGAGCCTTGCTCAATATCTTACCTAACAACATAGGCACTGAACCTTTCTTTGCCTTATCCATTCTGAACCTTTTCAGAACTTTGTCTAGGTATGTACTCTGGCTTAAAGCTATCAGGCGTCTTTGTCTATCTCTATAGATTTTGATGCCCAATATATAAGCAGCTTCACCTAGGTCTTTCATTGAAAAACACTTGTTCAAATAACTCTTCACATCGTTAAGCATGTTGATGTCATTTCCGATAATCAATATGTCATCCACATACAGTACCAGAAACGTCACCGAGCTCCCACTCACTTTCTTGTAGATACAAGCTTCGTAGCAATTTGGAACAAATCCAAAGCTCTTGATCACTTGATCAAAACGAAGGTTCCAACTCCGAGATGCTTGCTTCAGTCCATAAATGGAACGCTGAAGTTTGCATACTTTACTAGCATCCTTAGGATCGACAAAACCTTCGGGTTGCATCATATACAACTCTTCATCAATGTTGCCATTGAGGAAAGCAGTCTTGACATCCATCTGCCATATTTCATAATCATGAAACGCAGCAATTGCTAATAAAATCCGAATGGACTTAAACATCGCTACGGGAGAGAAAGTCTCATCGTAGTCAACACCTTGAACTTGTCGAAAACCTTTTGCGACAAGCCGTGCTTTATAGACGGTAACATTACCATCCGCGTCCGTTTTCTTCTTGAAGATCCATTTGCACTCAACGGCCTTTCGGTCGCTAGGAGGATCCACCAAAGTCCATACTTGGTTTTCGCTCATGGATCCCAATTCGGATTTCATGGCTTCCAGCCATTTCTCAGAGTCTGGGCTCATCGTCGCTTCCTCATAGTTCGTAGGTTCACTGTCTTCTACTAACAAGACAGTCAAGACAGGGTTGCCGTACCACTCAGGAGGGGCACGCGACCTTGTCGACCTGCGACGTTCAATAGCAGCATCGTCCGAAGCTTCATGATCCTTGTCATTAGCTTCCTCTATTGTTGGTGCAGGCGACACTGGAACAATTTCAGGTGCTGCGCTACTCTCCAATTCAAGAGAAGGTTCAATAACCTCGTCTAGCTCTACTTTCCTCCCACTCACTTCTTTCGAGAGAAACTCCTTATCAAGAAAGGAACCGTTCTTTGCGACAAACACTTTGCCTTCGGTTCTGTGATAGAAGGTATACCCAATAGTTACCTTAGGGTATCCTATGAAGACGCATTTCTCCGCTTTGGGTTCGAGCTTGTCCGGCATCAACTTCTTGACGTAAGCTTCGCATCCCCAAACTTTAAGAAACGACAACTTAGGTTTAGCACCAAACCACAGTTCATACGGTGTCGTCTCAACGGATTTAGATGGAGCCCTATTTCAAGTGAATGCAGCGGTTTCTAATGCATAACCCCAAAATGATAACGGCAAATCAGTAAGAGACATCATCGATCGGACCATATCTAATAGGGTTCGATTCCGGCGTTCAGACACACCATTGCGCTGTGGTGTTCCGGGTGGCGTTAGTTGTGAAACGATTCCACTTGCTTTAAGATGCGTGAGAAAATCATAACTCAAATATTCACCTCCACGATCGGATCGTAGAAACTTAATCTTTCTGTTACGATGGTTCTCCACTTCATTCTGAAATTCCTTGAACTTTTAAAATGTTTCAGATTTGTGTTTCATTAAATAGATATACCCATATCTACTTAAGACATCGGTAAAAGTGAGGAAATAGCGATATCCACCGCGCGTCGAAACACTCATCGGTCCGCATACATCGGTATGTATGATTTCCAACAAGTCCGTTGCTCGCTCCATCATACCGGAGAACGGGGTTTTGATCATCTTGCCCATGAGGCATGGTTCGCATGTGTCAAATGATTCAAAATCAAGAGACTCCAAAAGTCCATCAGAATGGAGTTTCTTCATGCGCTTTACACCAATATGACCTAGACGACAGTGCCACAAATAAGTAGTATTATCACTATCTACTTTGCATCTCTTAGCCTCAATGTTATGGATGTGTGTTTCATCCTTTCGAGATTTAGAAGAAATAAACCATTCACAAGAGGTGCATGACCATAAAAGATGTTACTCATATAAATAGAACAACCATTATTCTCCGATTTAAATGAATAACCGTCTTGCAATAAACATGATCCGGAAATAATTTTCATGCTCAACGCAGGCACATAATAACATTTATTAAGGTTTAAAACTAATCCCGAAGGTAAAACTAAGGAGAGCGTGCCGACGGCCATCACATCAACTCTTGATCCGTTGCCAACGCGCATCGTCACCTCATCCCTCGCAAGCCGCCGTCTATTCCGTAGCTCCTGTTTCGAGTTACAAATATTAGCAACTGAACCGGTATCAAATACCCAGGCACTACAACGAGGGCTAGTAAGGAAAACATCAATAACATGTATATCAAATATACCTTTGATGGTGCCAGCCTTCTTGTCCGCTAAGTACTTCGGACAGTTGCGCTTCCAGTGACCCTTGTCCTTGCAATAGAAGCACTCAGTGTCCGGCTTTGGACCAGACCTGAGCTTCTTCTCAGCAGGGGCAACGCGCTTGCCGCTGCCTTTCTTGAAGGGCTTCCTTGCACCCTTACCTTTCTTAAAGGTGGGGAGCTTGTTGACCATCAACATATGATTATTCTTTTTGATGTTCACCTCCGCTACTTTCATCTTAGCAAAGAGCTCAGTGATCATATCAGTGGAACCAATCTGATTGTGATCAACTACAAAACTTTTGTAGCTAGGAGTGTCAATCTTGAGCTCCTCTGGAATCTTGCAGTCCAGTTGCTCAAGGCGTTGAGTGTAGCCCGACATCTTAATGGCGTGCTCACTAACGGACCTCCCTTCCTCCATCTTGTAGTTAAAGAATTTCTTAGAGATCTCATATCTCTCAGAACGGGCTTGAGTCTGAAACATGTTTTTCAGCTCCTCGAGAATCTCAAAGGGCCCGGCGAACTCCTCAAAACGATTTTGAAGATCCGATTCCATAGCATACAACATGACGATCTTAATCAAATCATAATCATCCTTGCGTGACTGATAAACAGCTTTTTCATCAGCCGGCGCATCTATAGCAGGGGTGTCACCTAACGCTTTCCCAAGGACATAGTCCTTTCGTCCGCCAGACAGAATGATTCTTAGATTGCGGAACCAATTGGTGAAGTTAGACCCATTGTTTCTAAGCTTTTCCTTCTCAGCAAAAACGTTGAAGTTGAAGTTGGACTTGGCCATGTGATCTGCAGTATTTGCAAGTACAACTTAGACTATGTTCATGATAAATAGTTCAACTTAATCAAATTACTAGATGAACTCCCACTAAATTCAACATCCCTCAAGTTGTTTAGTGAACACGATCCAAATTCACCACACCTAATCCGATCATCACGAGAAGAGATGTGGTTTCAATGGTGGACAACAAAATGTCGATCATATCATTCATATGACTCATGCTTAACCTTTCGGTTCTTGTGTTCCGAGGCCATGTCTGTACATGCTAGGCTCGTCAAGTTAGACCCAAGTATTTCCGCGTGTGCAAAACTGGCTTGCACCCGTTGTATGTGAGCGTAGAGTCTATAGCACCCGATCATCACGTGATGCTTGGAAACGACGAACTTTCGCAACGGTGCATACTTGGGGAGAACACAGTTTTTATCTTGATCTTTAAGTGAGGAATCATCTTATAATGCTACCGTCGCGATCTAAGCATGATAAGATACATAAAAGGATAAACATCACATGCATATAACTTTATGTGACATGGTATAGCCAATCTTCGCGCAATGATCTCCATCTTGTGCGTTCCGGCATGATCTCCATCACTCCACCATGATTGCCTCCACCACGAATAGCAACTACAACTATTGCTAACTACTTAGCGATAAAGTAAAGCTATTACATGGCGTATAAGAAGTTGACTCGCAGGTCATACACAATTATAAAGACAACCATATGGCTCCTGCCGGTTGTGTACTCATCGACATGCAAGTCGTGAAACATTACAAAACATGATCATCGCATACAATATACACATCACATCTTGGGCCATACCATATCATAGAAAACACTCCCTGCAAGAACAAGTTAGACGCCTCTACTTTGTTGTTGCATGTTTTACGTGGCTTATGGGAGTAGATGCTAAGAACGATTCTTACCTACGGAAAGCCACAACGGTGATATTATGGTTGCCAAACTCCGGTATTAATCCCATGACAACTATAGTGAGAGAAACTGACATCCACCAGCCGCATGTGTGGTACAAGCCACACGTCAAGTGCGGAGCCGGTCTCGCGAACGACGTCGCGTAAGGTTGGCCTGGACCGCTTCAATCTCACTATCCCGCGTCATAAGAAGAACACAAACAAGAGGCTTGCAACAGAAAACATCAACGCCCGCAACAACCATGTTGCGTTCTACTCGTGAAACACATCTACGCATAGATCTAGCTCTGATACCACTGAAGGGTTTCGCGGCATAGTAAATCAAAATTTTCTACGGATGCGAACAGAGGGAAAGCCAAGATCTAATCTAGGAGATGCAATCAACGAGAGAGATTGGATTAGATCTTCATACCCTTGAAGATTCGCACAGCGGAACGTTCGTCGGAACGTGGGTGATGTAGTCGTACTCGCTTCTCCTCCTCGTGATCCGACCCGATCTAGCACCACAAGTGGCGGTGCCTCCGTGAGATGCACACGTGCAGCACCTCGATGTCTCCTCCTTCCTCGGACCAGCGAGTATGGTGGAGAGATAGATTGGATCTACAACACGACGGCGTGGTGTATATGGTGGAGAATTTCTGCTGCAGGGCTTCGCCTACAAACAGTCGGGAGGGAGAGAGGAAGGTAGCAAGGCTGCTAGGGCTTGGAGGAAGGTGTGTGGGGGGAGGGGGCGCACCACCCCTCTATATATAGAGGGGGGGCGGCCAGCCCTTGCCCCTCCTCCAAGCCTATCTCTAGTTTAAACGATTTAAACTCACCCTTATCTAGAAATCCTATCTCTAGTTTAAACGATTTAAACTCTCCCTTATCTAGAAATCCTATCTCTAGTTTAAACGAGTTTAAACTTATCTAGGATCGGCTGGGCCCTATGGGGACTTGTGCCCCTGGCCCAATGCGGCCAGGACACTCCCTCATAGGCCCATGCCCCCTCACGGAAGGTGGGGCCACGTTGGTCCCCTTCCGGAAGGTTCTAGAAGCTTCCGGTACAATACCGATTAACCCGGAACAATTCCGAACTCCAAAAACTGCACTGCCTTATATGAATCTTATTCTCCGGACCATTCCGGAACCTCTCGTGATATCCCGGATCCCATCCGAGACTCCGAACAAAAATTCATAAACCAATTATCCAATCTATCCTAGCGTCGAGATACGTTAAGTGTGTGACCCTGCGGGTTCGAGAATATGCAGACATGATCTTCTATCAATAATCAACAGTGGGGTCTGGGCACCCATATTGACTCCCACACATTCATCGATGATCATATCGGATGAACCACGATGCCAGGATTCAATCAATCCCATATATATATTCCCTTCGTCTCGCGATATTTTACTTGCCCGAGATTCGATCGTCGGTACCGTCATACCTAGTTCAATCTCGTTCACAGCAAGTACTTTACTCGTTCCGTAATCCGATATCACTTTGTGATTAACTCCTTAACCACATGCTTGCAAGCGGTGTTGATATCGATTACCGAGTGGGCCCGAAGTATATCTCTCCGACTTGGGAGGGACAAATCCCATCTCGATACATACAACCCAACAGATACTTTCCGATCACCTGAGAGACACCTTTATGATCACCCTCTCATAGGGTGATGTTTGATGACCTCAAAGCTTTCTTCCGGTACCAGGGAGTTGCATTATCTCATGGTCTAAGGAATACAATATTTGACATAGGAAAAGCTTCGCAAAGATGAACACGATGAAACGATCTAATTGCTTCGCTTAGTTTGGGTCTGTCCATCATATCATTCTCCCAATGACATGATCTCATTATCAATTGACAACTCATGTCTGTGGTTAGGAAACCTTAACCATCATTGATCAATGAGCTAGTCCATAGAGGAGTACTAGGGACACGGTGTTGTTTACAAACCACACAAGTATTAAAGTTTCCGCTTAATACAATTCTAGCATGGAATATAAACTTTATCATGAACAAGAATTATAATAATAACATCTTTATTATTGCCTCTAGGGCATAATTCCAACAGCTACTGCTTTATTTACGATTGTGCGAGGAGCACACTGTACTGTTTAGGAATTGTGACCCATTTACGTGGTATCGACAAGCCCAGTTTTGGGTTCCCAGTCGCTTACAGCCGGCCCCACAAACCTCGGGTCTGTCTCGAAGTCAGCTAACTTCGTTGCGGGTGTACTCCAAGGGGTGGCCCCCTGAAATATTTCTGAATCCTGTGATTGCTTTGTCGTGAAGGCCTCGTTGGGTTTTGATTTGGTTTTTCTGAGGTTGATCGAGTGTGTGTTGCTATTGGTGCACCCCGGCCGGGTAAAACTTTCTGAAAGCCGTGTCCGCGGTTATGGACGACTTGGAGCACAGTATCTCGATCATAGACAACTATAACTAAAGTAGTGCTATAAATTTGACTTTATAATGACTAGTAATCAGCTTCACTATAATGGAATGGCTAAATAAAACTGCCAACAATTGCTTGTTTGGTTTGTCGCTTGCGACAAATGTATCTGACTAGTAAGTATTGCAACTACAACGGAATGGCTAAATAAAAGTACCAACAACTGCTGGGGTTTGGGATATCTCATGCCATTTGTATCTGACTAGTAAGTGCCGCAACTACAACGGAATGGTTAACTAAAATGGCCCACTGCTTCTTTTATCAGGATGATTATCTATACCTGACTAGTAATTGCTGCAACGATAACTGAATAAGTAAAACTGTCAACTGTGTGAGTTCCTCGGTTGACTTCCTCGTTTGGTCTCGAGGGGGGAAACACCAGGATGGGTTTGTTTGATGGTAGCATCAGGTTGGTTCCGAATCGGTCTTCCTTACCCCTCTCTGATAGCCGCCAGTTGTATCGAGTCTCTATAGGTTGTTAGTGCATGCTGCGCTGCCGCTTCAGTCCACCATACCTATGTAGGCGAGGGCCGCCGAATTCTAGCCTCGCCGTGTACTGGCCTCAGTACTGACGCTCCTCTTTTTCCTTTGCCCTTCGTCGGCACCCCTTTTGTTCAAGCAGGTTTTGAGATCGACGTCGTTAGCAGGGTTACCCTTCCGGCTTGACCTGGGCAGGGTTATGGACGCCATTGGTTATTCTTCAGAGCTCTTAGCCCCATTTGCATCTTGTCCGTAGTCGTACGCCGTATCATTTTCAAGGTGATTTGGATCTTTGTATATTATATCTGCATTCTTGACTCATGGAGTCGTGTTGTATATATATCTGTTCTGTGGGTCCCATCGAGGACTGTTGTGTAATGTTATTACTTCGTTTTCCACCCGCACGAAAGTGCCTGGTGGGCACCTTTGAATCGTTTCTATGCGGGTTTGGCGGGTTTCGCTCAAACTTTCATAGGTCCGATTCTGAGGGTGTTACAGAGCCCAGCCCACTTCAATCTACATAAGAAGAAAGCAGAACAGTTTAGTCACATTGGCCCATAAATATCCCAACAGCAAGAGAAATAAATGTCACATGCCTCTGAAGCCAATCAGGATGTATGCACCAGTTCGAAATGGGAGTGCGAGTCACTAGGTGCTTCAAGGACCCCGGGTTAGCATCCAGTACCGTCGATCGGTGCTTTCTATCTATGTCAGCATTCAGCAAAGATCCCGCCATCTGCACATTAGTTCTACACATATTGCAAATTTAAGACAAAGTTCCACACATATTACAAATTTAAGACAAAGTTCCACACATATTACAAATTTAAGACATAGTTACACACATATTACAAATTTAGTACATAGTTCCACACATATTACAAATTTAAGACATAGTTCCACACATATTACAAATTTAAGACATAGTTCCACACGTCTAGTTTCTTCCTCTGCCTCTTCTTCCTCGGCTGCCACGTCCACGAGGAGCAGCTCCACCAGTCCCGAAGATGTGGCAACTGGTGTCTATATGACCAAATTGATTACACAGAAAACATTGCCTAGTAGGGCCTCCGGCTTCAGATTCATCCATATCATTACGGATGCGGACACATTGTCGCCTTCCTCTTCCTGTCCTCATCAGTACAGGATCTGGGATGTAAACCCTTTCACCTGGATTTACTTTATTGAAATTTCCCCATGCCCTATATCCCATCATCTCGCATGTCCACGTATTGACCATCGCGTCCTTAAGGAAATAAGGAGACACAAACGAGATCGCATCCATACCCATCAGCCCGCATGCAGCTAGTACATGAGAGCAAGGCAGATGCAACAGCTTGGGTTTATTGCACGTGCACTCACACGTTGGCCAGGCTTCGTTGCCTATCCTCACCTCCTGTGTCTTTACCTCTTCTCCTGTTCCAATCCGGTTGGAAGGGAGGCGTACCTCGAACCTTCTTTCCTGATTACCGATGGCAATGACATGCATGGACCGAGCCTTCTCCATCTTGGCATCCATGTAATGCATGATCTTTGAACAATACCTCGTGTTTGGGTTGTTCATGATATGCATTTGAGCCATCTGGAGTCTGTCTCTGAAATACTTCAGAGTTCCGGTGAAAATACACTCCACAATGGCTGTTAATGGTAGAGCCCTACTTCCTCTCAAGACAAAGTTGTAAGTTTCAGCCAGATTTGTAGTCATGACGCCAAACCTAGCACCATGAGTGTCATGCAGCAGAGACCACCTCTCTACAGGCTCGTGTTGTATCCATTCCTGAAAATTTTTAATCCTTCTGCCAGGCCTTCTCCTAGTACCGGGTTGGTCAAATCCTGGAAAGTCACAAAGGGCAATGGGTTCTTCCTCCGGTGGTGCTGCTCCTGTTGTTGCCTGTGCAGCTAACGCCGCTGCATGAGCCGCGACCGCTGCTGCTCTAGCTGCTCTCCTCTGAGTCACATGTTTTTTAGTGAAGTCATCAAGATAGCCACGACACTTGATATACTTCCACTCTTGGTTCTGCTTGCAAAGCTTCTTGAATAGGTTCATAAGAGCCTTGTTTCTGAACTGTGAGAAAAAATTGGCCCCTAGATGCCGCATGCACCAACGACTCTGCATGTCCAGCCATGGAGTTACTTCATCAGGAGTGGGCTATGTGAGCTTCTTTATCGCGCTTAGTATACCTGGATGCCTATCATGAAGCACGCATACATTCGGTGTATCTCTCACAATTGCTATCTTCAGCTGCCTGAAAAACCATACCCAACTCTCGGTGTTCTCGCTCTCCACGAAAGCAAAAGCAAGTGGAACCACTTGATTGTTTCCATCTTGGCCTATGGCAGTCAATATCTGACCCCTATACTTGCCAGTGAGAAATGTACCATCCACACAGATGACTGGTCGACAGTGAGTGAAAGCTTCTATGCATATAGCAAATGAGAAGAACACTCGATGAAGTACCCTCAAATTAGGTTCATGTGGCAATGTAAAGTGTTGGATGTCCACGTAGGTGCCTGGATTCCTAGCCTGCAGTGTCTGGAGCATCCTAACAACACAGTCATACCCGTCTCGAAACGAACCAAACCTTGCCTCCAGTGCCCTTTGCTTAGTCCTCCAAGCCTTCCCGTATGAAATATTGTAGCGGAATCTGACAGAAACTTTGTTAATGATAGCTTTCACCCCCATGGCTTTGCCCTCCACTATCTCTGTGTACAACAGTCTAGCCAGGAGGGTTGACATGAGGTTACGATGGTCCTGAAGGACACTTTCAAGTGTGCATGTGTGCATCACAACATCGGTGACCTTCCAGTTTGTGTCATACCTAGGGACATGGGCATGCACCCTTGCAGGACATCCAGCTTCCTCGCAAACCAATGTCAAATATTGTTGTGATGACACCTTCGTTTTCATGACCCGTTGCATGGACATTGACCGCTCAACAATTGATTCCTGCAGATGTCTCTTGCTAGGATATAATGCACCCAAAGAGATGCTGTTCGCGTGATAATGCCACGCCGAATCATGCCCATCGTTCATAGTCATTGCTGCTGTGTTGTCATTATTCCATGATGCCGGAATAGGTTGGCCGATCTCTTCTTGATCAGACTCGCCAGAATCATCAGCCGTATCACTGTTGCCTTCTGAGTCTTCGGCTTCCATTTGATGTTGCAACAAACCATCATATATCTCGTCCTCATCAGCTTCGCCACTGAATATGTCTTCCCCTAATCCTTCACCACCGTCCTCTGATACATAACCATCACCCCCGGTGTGTGCATAGCTACTGTGACCTGATTCATACCCGCCGCCACCCTCTTGGCCCTGACTACTCTGGCCATGATCATAACTACCTCCAGCATGACCGGTCTGACTACTCTGGCCATGATCATAACTACCTCCAGCATGACTGGTCTGACTACTCTGGCCATGATCATAACTACCTCCAGCATGACCGGTCTGACTACTCTGGCCATGATCATACCCAGCCTCTTTCGCCACAGGTAACACTAAGAGACTGGGGTTAACTTCTCTTTTCTGGCAAACTTGCACAAATTTGATCCATTTCTGTTGCGCTTCTATTGGCCTTAAATAAAAATTAGGGGTTTGCCTTGACTTAGTCCATAAAGCATGCACACCGACAGTATGGGTAGGAGGGAGACCTAAGCGAACACATAACCAATCCTTCAACTGAGTAACGGGCACTGTTTCAGGATTCTGAAGCACTTCATCCATAAATCTAAACTCGCTCAAATCAACTCCGTGCTGGTTTATTCTGACGGAACCAGGACCATACAAGAACCTAAACACTACATTATTTGACATGATTTTCGACCTAAAAAATAGCAAAAATAGTCAAAAACAGGTACATTGACACATAATACTCTACAAATCTCTTGCATCTAACAGACCCCATCAAACTCTACCTATGAACATACACACATGACTGCAATAAGCAAGAAATTAGGGTTTATCCTTGAAGTGTGCGAAGTCCTGCCGTGCAGCTGCCTCAGGTCAACGGATCAGCACCTCCACCATGCACCTTCCTCAAGTCCCAGCACCAGCCTCCACCATGGCCATTGCTCAACAAGAACACCACCAGATCCCTCCACCAAAACGCCTCAAATCACTACACCAGGCTATTCCATTAGTAGATCGGGACTCTACTAGCTTGCTAATGTGTTAGAGCAGCGAGTTTGGATAGAAATCTAGGCTACAAATCGGTGCAACGGCTGAGAAAATGAGAGCAAGCGAGAGATGAAGAAGAGCTAGAGAGGAGCAAATCGGTGCAACGGCTGGAAATGAGAGCAAGCAGACGACGGGCACGGGCGAGCGAGCTAATATAGCTGGGGCGCGTCGTCCGTTCAAGAGCCGACGCGTCTGATCCCCTGGCACCCGACAACTCGGTCGTCTTTTGAAGAAAAGGAGACAACCCCGTCGTCCGTCGAACCGCCGACGCGGCTGATCCCTGGCACCCGACATGTTTGGTCGTCTTTTCAACAAAAGACGACACGTTGGTCGTCTGATCAAGCGACGAAGGAGCTCTGCTGAAATTTGCCAAATTTGCGTATTATTTGTGACAATCAATAAAAAAATGTATTATTTTAAAAAAATGAGCCCCTATGTTCATTCATCTCTTCTCATCAAATGCCCGCGTGAAATGCCACAAACATTATTGAGTACTACTAATGTATCTCGTTCTTGGTCAAATCAAGAGAAGAAGTCGCTCGTTTTTGATTGTTTGGGGAACGCCACTCGTTTTTCATGAACCGACACTCATTTTTTCAGGAGTTAAATCCATAGTTAGTCATTAAACTTGCTTAGTAAAGTCAATACAGTTATTGTACAATAGAAATACAAATTTACGGTCACCGAAGACGCGTCAGAGCATCACTCGCGGTCACCGCACACATAGTAGACATGTATTTGATAACATGGCAAGAGAAGGGCCCACTGTCAGCCTCTCTTTGTGTTTTATTTGCAAAAATCCCAAAAAATATCAACTTTCCTCCCAGCAAAAAAGTAAATGTTTACCTGGACGCCTGGTGGTCACACTGAGAGGTGGGACCCACTTTTTCCATCGTTGCCTGTCTTCCCACCGAATCCCCTCCGCACCTGCCTTCCGTGCCTCCTCCCGCCGACGAGCTTCCCCTCCCATGGCTACCGTGATGCATGCTCGGCTCGCCAACGATGCCGCTGAATTAGCACCGCAGCTCCACCCCCGCTCCAGACCGCCGTGTCACGACGCTGTCCCCGCGCGCGAGTTGCGCCGTCATTTTTGTGCTACAGGATGCGCCTCTACTTGCCATTCCTGAGCTAGAGGCCTGGAGCCCTCGCCTGAAGGTGCACGCCGTGGCGCACAAGAGGTAAGGAAAGGGGCAGGGGCGGCCTCGTAGTATGGTCATGGTCGCGTTCGTAGGCCAGTGTCATGGGCGATGAGGTGTCGCTGTCGTCGCGGGCGTTGTGAGCGACGACACTGCAACTGAACCGGCATCGCCTGCGACAGCGCGACCCGCATCATGTCCATCCAGCTCCTCCCGACCCACTGTTCCTCGGCAACAAATCCACGCTCCAGGTTCTCGTCCTCATGCGCTTGGGAGATCACGGCCGGCGACGGGATTCCAGCACCGTGTTCCCATGGCCACGGCGTATTCGACATGCATCGTCGGCGCCTGCGCGCGTTACTGCGTGTCCGCCCACCCGTGTCGTTGTGTATCTGCCACTTGCAGGCTAGGCATGCGTGCTGCTGCTCTAGTAGCTTGCGTGCGTCGCTGCTCTGCTGGCCAATTGATAAACGTGCTTGGTACTTAGCTCATACGTGTGTGTGTCCTGTGCGTCTCACCGTGTTCAGTCGAGCAAGCT
Source organism: Avena atlantica (assembly GCA_910589765.1). NCBI lineage: Eukaryota > Viridiplantae > Streptophyta > Magnoliopsida > Poales > Poaceae > Avena > Avena atlantica. Next base: position 415,099,306 of record OU342738.1, on the reverse strand, counting down.
TTGCTGCATCGTTTTTGTGCTGCACGGGCGGCCTCCCGCTTCCTCGGTGCCTCTTCTGAACGTGCGCCGCCGGTGTGGGGAGGTGGGAAGCTCACTCTAGCATGGAAGAGGCAGGGAATTTTGTGCTGGTGGGCTCCATAGGCGGCGCCGTTGGACAGGAAGTCGGGGTAAGGGACATGAGGATGGGGATCGAGTAGAGATACAGGGAGGAGGGGGAGCTCGCATCGGCATGGGGAGGTGGGGGAGCGCGCGCCGGTGTGGGAAGGTGGGAGAGGTCGCACCGGCATGGAGAGGTGGGGGAGCGCGCGCCGGTGTGGGGAGGTGGGGGAGCACGCCGACATGATCCATCGGCGGCGGCGACGCCAGATTTTTGGGGGCCCTGGGACCTGTCGGGGTATGGATAGAACATGATGTCAGTTTTGCAAAAAAGACCTCATATATGTTTTCATTCTTTACCTATATGTTAAATTATCTGACAGCGGGTCCCGCAGCTCGCCACGTCATCAAATACATCTCTACAACGTACGCGGTGACCGGTGAGTGACGCTTTGAGACGTCTTCGGTGACCGTAAATTTGTATTTCCATTGTACAATGATTATATTGACTTAGCTAAGCAAATTTGATGACTAACCATGAATTTAACTCTTTTTTCAGGACGCTTGTAGCCGTAGTTTCTTTTTTGTATCGAGAGATTGTAGTTGTAGTTTTGGTTCTGTCACTGGGTCTAGATTGGCAGGCTCATGAGCTTGGAGAGTTGTAGACCGAGATGAACCGTGCTAGAAGGACACGCCGTCTCTTCTGGCTAGTGTTGCGGCCCTAGTTTGGACCCTGTGAAACTTGCGGAACAAGATAGTGATAGAGCAGATCTTATCTTACCCGCGTGTCTGACCCGTTTTTCTCTTTTATTGTCTTTCTATAGCAGTGGTCCCCTTTGATAAGGCAGCGTGACCGTGGTGCCTTCGATGATACTCTTCGAGCTTTGAGGCCGGCGGCGCTTCCCTTCTCGGCTCCGGTTTGCTCGTGACATCGACTTTCCCTCGCGGCGGCTAGAGTGTTGTTGTTGTCCCCTACTTTTTTTTCCGCTTAGCTTTAGGCTTTATTGTGTTGTGGCCCTAGCATTCGTGCATTTTTTTTCTCTTTTCGTTAGGCCTCGAACGGTGGTGTTGTAAATGGATGCCGTGTGAATCTGGATTTTGCTTTAGTTATAAAATGGAAAAAATCTGATTTGAGGAGTTTTGGTTTTCAAGCGCTAGATTTTTTTAGGGGGTTCAAGCGCTGGATATAACACGCATTTTTCACTCAGACGGCCCATTTCCGCGAATGATACTAAGACGGCCCAATACGCCCATATCGTCTTCCACCTCCCACACTCCCGCAGCCCCTCTCCACATCTGCAGTTCACACAACCGCGCACCAAACCCTCGCTCGCCGTCGCAGCGCACATCGCCGTCGCTATCAGGATTCATCGCTTCGCAGCTCGCACACCGACCACTAGGTACATCCTCTTTCCTCCCCCCGCGCCCCCACGCTCCGCTCACTGATTGTACGGGCTTGTAATCTCTGCTCCTCCGCTCCGATCTGCAGATTCGGCGCCCCTCGTATCCACGGGCGCGGCGATGGAACATGGCCCCATGGAGACGGCCTCGTTGAAATTCGACCCGATGGCAAGGCTCACCGACGACATCCTCGCGGACATCATCTCGCGCGTGCCTTACAAGTCCACCTGCTGCTGCAAGTGTGTCTCCACGCGCTGGCGTGACCTCATCTCCCACCCCGACTACCGCAAAAAGATGCCCCAGTCCCTCGCCGGCTTCTTCTACGAAAGCTACAACAGTGGCCGCTCCCCCAGGTTTGCTCGTCATTTCACCAACATCTCTGGGAAAGGTGAACCTCTGATCGACTCCTCGCTGTCGTTCCTGCCCAAGTATGAGAGCATTGAGGTCTTGGACTGCCGTAATGGTCTCCTCGTCTGCCGCTGCTGGAAACCGACCGATCCCAAGACGCTGGATTACATGGTGTGCAATCCTGCCACCAAGAAATGGGTGGTGGTGCCTCCCACCAAATGGTCCAGCAAAGCGATTGTCCCCCGCCTGGGATTCGACCCGGCGGTCTCCTCCCACTTCCATGTGTTTGAGTTCATAGATGAGGAAATCATTTGAGGCAAAGATGAGGAGGAGCTATACAATTACAGTAAAGGCATTGAAGAGTTGGCCATCTACTCGTCTAAAACTGGAGTTTGGAAGCATCAAAGCCTTGACAGTTCTATGTTTGCAATACCCATGTACTCAAAAGGCGTTTTTTTAAACGGGGTCCTGCATATGTCCATCTTTGATACTATGGTAGTAGCCGTTGATGTAGAGGGAAGTAATTGGTGGACAATTGATCCTCCTACAACCTTATCTTGCAGGGATGGTCCTGGAGATGCTATTTTTCAATCACAGGGAAGTTTGTATTTTGCAAGTAGTATTGTTGGTCCTGCACTATCTGTCTGGGTTCTTGAGGACTACACTACTGAAAATTGGACTTTGAAGCACCATGCCAGCCACCTGGAGTTGTTCGGAACAGAGTATTCATTCATGGCAGATGATTTTACCATTATCTCGATCCACCCAGACCGCAATTTGATTTTCATTGTTGGTGGAGACAGAGGACACTAATGTCATATGATATGGATACTATGGAGCAGCGTTTTATACGTCAACTAGGATCTGATTGTCAGGTTCAATGGTGTGGCTTGGATGCGAAGACTCCTTATTTGCCATATGCCCCATTGTTCTCCGAGTTATTGGCAGATGGGCATTAGAAGTGTATGTAGTGCAGCTTCATGATTGTCTATGCGGTGTTAGGTCTTACGAAGATGTGATACTTTCTGTTTGTGCTTGAGTATGCCCATGTACCTGATGTGTTTCTGCTTTCTTACACATATAGTAAAGTGCCCGTGCGTTGCCACGAGAGAATAAGGTATAGAGAAAATGCAATGTAGTTACTTGGATCCTCCAAGATAGATGGCGTATTCATAATTTGTATCGGTTCAACAGTGTGGCTTTGTATATAAAACATAACGAAATCCTTTTATGAGGAAACCAACTTATAGAGAATACAATTTATTTCTTAATCTTCAGAACTCCGCCCCAAAATAGCAGCCATCTACCATCATTCGTCCCCATTGCATATTCACAAAATCAGAAGCCAATCCTGACTTCCTGACTCTTCATAACACCAAGATTTTTGTCCAAAATATCAGCAGACAACATCTAGAAGCAATCATTCCCATTACTGATGATTTATTCATTGCATCTTCCCTCATCCAAATTCTAGAAAATAAAATGTCAGTTTCTTTTACAATGTAAGACATCTTTCTTTTTAACATGGATGCCATTTTTTTATTCGAATTGTGCATCTTGAGCAGATTATGTATGCAAACTTATGAAGACGCCACTCCTGTCTAGTCATGGTGGTCATCTTTTGGGTGAGTACAATACTGAGTTGAAATGGAGTGGCGTCATGAAAAAGAAATCCAAACCTATAATCTTTTGTTTCTCTCCCCTTTTTACCTTTCTTTCATTCTTTCTTGATGGAACATACAAAGCTATAATCTTCTCTCGATACAAACAAAAAATAAGATTTTCTAACTACATTAACAATGAACCATCTCTTGCAAATATTGAAATTTTGCAAGACTGGCCTAAGCTTTGTTAGAGCATCACCCCTATAGTCATGATTTTCTAGGACAGTGAAAAGAAATCAAGTCCTAAGTCTTACTACACAGTCTTAACAGCCACCTAATCAAAAAAATAAAAAAATTAAAAACGATGCAAAAGAGAAAATACGAAAACTTACCGAGGTACCTAGGCTTCTGCAATGACGAGGCTTAGATAACCCGACATGCTCACATATCCTTATCCAACAAACATGAGATGATGCATGCGACCGAAGTACGATAGATGCGTGCACGAGGCCCTAGAATGTGTGGAGAAAAATGAACTCTAGTGTTTTGTCACACAAGAAAATCTTGGGATATAATGTGCAACTCAAATATATACATACCTCTAGTAACAACAAGGAAGATGTGACCACATATCATGTATGATTGGGAAGATCTAAAAACAACCCGGTCTGTCAAAACCATAGTAAAATAATTCTTAGAAAATATAGAACAAAAGAAATAAATATATGGCTCTAATGTTCTGCATCAAAGAGACTTTTTAAAATAATAGCACTGCTCTTAGAAATGTGATTACCAAAGATAATAATACCATGCGCAAATCAAGCTTAATAAAAGAGAAGAGTTAAAGTATGTTTACTCTGCAACATAAGTGCGACTTAGCTCGTAAATCAGACGAATTAATCATACATGCATTCCAAGATTTGCATAGCACAACAATGGAGATTTTTTTCCATTCATTCATGGACAACTTGTGCAGACACATCCACGTACTATAAACCTATCCAATGTATTAGTCGTAGCCTACAAACCCGCATCGCCACTATTACCAGGTTTGAGGACATAGACTCAAGAGTGATGAAGCACTATCAAATAAAGATAAAACAGAACCATACAGACTAAAAAACAAATATAGGATAGTATACATCCTGCAAGAATTTAAATTGAAGAACATATTGAGAATCATGCCCTTGCAGCAGATTCTAAAGAGCTATTGTACCATTAACATATTCTAAAGCACCATGGAAGCATGAATGAGAAAGAATGGTTCTAATGTCTATAGGCAATCTAAATGATAAATCAACCAAAAATTACCATTTACTGTTGGATCTCTTAACAAATATTATAGTACTTTGGACGCCACACCAAGTCCTCATAAGCTCAAGACAATATGCTCTCCATATATGCTCAGGCTTCCCTGTATATGTGAATAACAAATTGAAAATTCCTACAGTATCGTCACAGAAACATTATGAAAGTTCCACTAAAGTACATACATATAATCAGCTTTGCTTCTTCTGTTTCGTCTATCAGTACCCATTATAACACTCAATATATTTTTGAGAGAAACATCAAACGAAGAATCTGTTCAACGACATCTAAATGCAAATTTTATGCCTAAGATTCCGACATGGTGTCTAACTGTCGAGTGCGAAAAAACATTTAATAAACTAAGAACGCAACAACCAGTAGTAAAAACCAATTAGTAATAACCAATCATGGTGGGCACTCCCTTGAGCCAGAGAGCGGGTCGGTGTGGATTCTTCACACCTAATGAACGGAGAACCCGGAGACACCAGTAGCCATTGTCACGTTTCACAAGATAAGCTTATGTCAGGGAGTTTCAAACCTTCAAATTCTGTCAGAGGAGGGATACACATAATGAAGTAATTTACCTACAAACATCAAGAGCTTTTTGATGTCTCCAAAGTCTATAGTTAATTTGTGACAAAAGAGCAAACAAAGTGAGCAATATGGAACTCAAATATTTTGATGTTCATCGTCTTACACAAGTGGTTGGACGACGGCGCCTCCTCCTGTTTCACATCTATGTCTAGCGAGTTGCCGGCATGGGAAGGATGGCATGATCGCCACCCATGTGTCACCGTATTCTCCTTTATCTACCCCCTATCATCTGTCTGGCTCTGTATTAAGCATGAGATTTATGATTGATTGATATACTTAATCTCTACTTAAATTGGAGCTAAAACTTAAACTGAGTGGAGATATATTGAATCTCTACATTTTAGAAATACAGATCTTATTAGTTGTTGATAAAAGTGCAGATAAAAAAGAAATGAAGATGAACACATTGAAATTTAATATACATACATCAGTTCAATACCCAGGATATTGGAAGTGCGCGCTGAGAAACCAATATTTGTACCTTTTCTCGCTAGTATCCCTGTTTACTGATTGATCAGGCTGATTCCCTGCCCCACTGTTTGTTGTCGAACCACGATGTCCTCTCCTCACTTCCTCATTGACTTTTCTCATTCTTAGTTCCAACTGCAAGAAAAATACAGTAACCAAAAGAATACAAATTCAGTCTTTCTTACCATTCGGTACAGGTTTCAGGGAAATAAAGAGACTACACTGAAGTCAATGTAGATACTCCCTTCGTTTCAAAATATAAGATGTTTTAGGTTTGTGAAGAGAATGTATCTAGACTTATTTTAGTGTGTAGATTCACTTCAAACATGAGTGAACCTATAAACTAAAGTAGTCTAAATACATTTGCTTCACAAACCTAAAACATCTTATATTTTGAAACGGAGGGAGTAGATATTAGTTGAGCGTTATATGATGCTCAAAAGCCCAAGCAATTAGCCAAACCTAAAGATTCTCTGGGACAAAATAACGAGCACTGTGTGTTACTTTGCACCATTTATACATGAATAAATCAGGAATCCATAGAGCGTAGAAAAGATCCCTGTCACGATTCTCCTTATGTAAATTGCACATAATGGGCCTGATATGGAATCTTGAAATGGTATAAGATAAAGCACCCACGACTATGGATGGAGGTCACTCAATTTTGGGGAACTAAATTCATTTGGATATGGGGTTTCCAAAACTCACCGAGCACCATGGTTTGCAAGGCGAGGCTCCGGTGTGCCATGGCATGGTCCTCCTCGACGAGATATGCTGACGTGCGTGCTTGAGGTCGACCTAGGCACGTCCCCTCATCCCGCACCTACGCTTGACGCCGTCCTTTCTCTTGGCGAGCAGAAGCTCCGCCACGAGCAGAGACAGGGGAGCCACATGGTGCGGGGGATCGAGGCACCCGCTTGTCCGACCCATTGTGGCAGCCTAAGACGACTGCGAATTACCACCAGGTGCCTAGAGAAGGAGCCACGAATGGCTTGGCTGCCATGGTGGATTGGGGTGTGAAGGGATGACCAACAAGGGGCGGAAAAGAACGGATGGAGCAAAAGAACGGATGGAGCCGCGATTTCCAGCACTCCACCATGGATTTGAGCAATTTGGTGGGCGGGCGGGCGACGAGGGCGAGGTCCCTAGACCTACGGCACATGGCACAATGGGGTTGTTTAAGAGACGAGCGTTTCACGCGGTATTTTAGGAAACCAATCTGTGGGTTGACGAGGGAGAGCACAAGAAGTGCGAAACATAAATTTTCGTCGACGAGCAAAACATGGGCTAGCAGAACACGGAACACGAGGTTCTTTTTAAGTAAGCATACCAGGTGTTGTAACCCGCTAGTACTTAACCATGGATACTACAATCGCATTGTTGAACTACGATTTTTGATGTCTCCAATATGCAGATTTATTTGGTGTCTGCTTATTTCTCTACTTGTGAATACTTTATTTGTGCTACTAGTATCTTGTGGATGAAAAAGAAATTTTTTCGCCTTTTTTGGGGCAATCTGAGAGTTCAGAAATATAGTCCTTGTATAGCCGTATGTACAGGGATAGATATCCTTTTGCTTTGCAATGTCTGTTTGTTATCAGCGAGTATCTTGCACAAGCTCGAGATATACTTTCTTCTGTCCTGGTGTTGTTGGGGTACACCGTACACTCCTTGAACTCACTACTGCCTCTTGTCTCGCATTGCTACTATTGATAGACAGTATAACCCCTCCCATGTTGGGCACTGTTCCGGTTGTGGTATTTTCCCGTTTTGCCTCTCACCTAGCTGCGTTCCTTGTGTGTCCCGTTCAGGAAATGCGGTTATGCAGAAACAGCAGTCGCCAACATCACAACGGATTCTGCAGTCAGCAATGGCCGCCCGGGCGACGGGGAAAAAGTTGGCAGTAGGCAGAGGAGCGTATGGCATGGGGAGAGCGGCATCGGCGGAGCAGGGCGGCTTTTGTGTGTCTCGCCGGACGTGCACAAGTCCGACCAACAACCGTATGCATGTATCGGGCGGAGGAAAACGCACGCCGTCGTGCTCCATGTTTGGTTCCGGCCGGTCGGATCAGCATGGTTTCCCGCTTCACAGGACAATCTTCTTCCACGCTTGATTTTTCTGTACTCCACAATCTTGAACTCGTGGCTGCTGCACTCCGGGTTGCTGTAGAGCGATACCAGTTCGGGGTTTTCAGTTCACGGTATTATTAAGTTGGTGGCATTTTCTCTGCAATCTCTCCCGTTTGGTTCACAGGCTACTGGGGCGTATGGTTTACGAATCAGGGGGCCCTACCACGAGCGTCCAGTTTATATATTATAAACAAAAAAACACTACAAGATGCGTAAAAGCTCCCTGGCTCTATTTAAAAACAGGATGGCTGAATGATAGGATTTGTTATATAATATTTGTACTGTGGTATCAACGTCATTCTCACCGTGATAGACGGATCGATATTATTGTTTAACAGGCCAAGCATGACGACGTGATTGATACTAGTGTGCAAAAGGAAAAGGAAAGTCAACCGCGCCCCTCTTGAATTTGTAACGTACCATTCGTCGTGTAAGAGCATCTTCACTAGGTTACCCAGATCCACAAAACCGAAAATAGGTCCGGACGCTGAAATTTCGTCCAATCGCGCACTCAGGAATCTATTTTCGTCGGATTTAGAACAACTTTGGTCTGGCCTACCCATGCCAACCCAGAATCCTGGGTACGCTCTGGAAACGCCGGGTGAAGCGAATTCGGCGAGTGGACCCCCAGCCAGCATATATTCGCCCTTATTCATCCAAAGTTCGCCCATATAGACCATATTCGTCCAAAGTTTGTCCATATAGACCATATTAGCCCAAAGTTCGCCCAAAATTCGGGCATATTCGTCTAAAGTTTGTCTGTATCGGCCATATTCGTCCAAATTTGGCCCAAAATTTGTCCATATAGACCAGATTCGCCCAAAATTTGGCTAAAGTTGGTCCGTATCAACCATATTCGCTCAAATTTTGCCCATATAGACCATATTCGCCCAAATTTCGCCCATATAGACCATATTCGTCCAAAGTTCGCCCAAAATTCGGACATATTCGTCCAAAGTTTGTCTGTATCGGCCATATTCGTCCAAATTTGGCCCAAAATTTGTCCATATAGACCAGATTCGCCCAAAATTTGGCTAAAGTTGGTCCGTATCAACCATATTCGCTCAAATTTTGCCCATATAGACCATATTCGCCCAAATTTCGCCCATATAGACCATATTCGTCCAAAGTTCGCCCAAAATTCGGACATATTCGTCCAAAGTTCGTCTGTATCGCCCATATTCCTCCAAATTTGGCCCAAAATTTGTCCATATAGACCAGATTCGCCCAAAGTTTGCCCAAAGTTGGTCCGTATCAACCATATTCGCCCAAATTTCGCCCATATAGACCATATTCGCCCAAAGTTCACCCAAAATTCTGGCATATTTACTCAAAGTTCGTCTGTATCGTCCATATTCGCCCATAGTTCGTCTATATCGCCCATATTCACCCAAAGTTCGTCCGTATCGACCATATTCGTCCAAAGTTCGTCTGTATCGCCCATATTCGTCCAAATTTGGCCTAAAATTTGTCTATATAGACCAGATTCGCCCAAAGTTTGCCCAAAATTGGTCCGTATCAACCATATTCGCCCAAATTTCGCCCGTATAGACCATATACCCAAAGTTCGCCCAAAATGGGTATATTTGCTCAAAATTCGTTTGTATCGTCCATATTCGCCCAAAGTTCGCTCATAGTTCGTCTATATCGCCCATATTCGCCCAAAGTTCGTCCGTATCGACCATATCCGCCCAAAGTTCGTCCATATTCGCCCAAAACCGCTTATATTCGTCTAAAATTTGCCAAAATTTGTTAAATTTTAGCCAAACGCGGAAACTCGTTTGGGTACGCGAGTGAAAAACTGGACGTATCCATACCAAAATCAAGTTTCGTCCGGCAAAAAAATTCTGGATTTCAGCCCTGATTCGCCCAACTAGTAGTTGGAGATGCTCTAAGCCATTTTCTTTTGGATGAACTGTTGGCATGGACAGAGGTGTACTATTCCTAAAGAAAGGTGTCGAAAAGTGACCTAGAAACTCTGCATTTTTTGTTGTTGTCGCCGACGATACCGGTCCGACGCATGCCCCTATGCCGGCGACCATAGGGAGGGAGGCAGTAGAGCGGCCGGCGGCGGCGGTCGGTGGGTTCTTCACTGTCTTTGTCGGATGTGCCCAAGCAATACCTGCGTGGCTGCCTCGACAAAGATATAGAGGCGGAGGCGGAGCATGACGACTGACGAGTACGTTTTGCTCCGGTTTTCCGTGTCATCGATCCATTTTCATCTTTCACACTTGTTCTTACCTGCAAACTCGCTGAGTTCCAAACACGATGCTTGTGTACGTCCCGTTCATTCTTTTTCTCCAAGTGGTCGTCCGACGTGTCGCCAACACTACCAAGTACTAGCAGGAGTAGTTCGTATATCGTTACGACAAGGAATCCTACCTGGCATGACATACAAGAGGACACCGCCGCTCACGTGGCACGGTTTACCCCAAACGCCACGAAAGGCACGCGCTGCCTGCCTTCCCCTCCACGCCAGCCACGCTACGCTACGCTACAACCCGACGACCGTATATACATCTCCGGTGCCGTCACTGCGTCCGTCCGGTCCGAGTCCGACCGAGCGCTGCGCAGCGGCACGACACGAGACGACACGACTGTCGCCCGCGCGCACGAGCTGTACGCTACGCTACGCTGCCGGCTCAGTTCGGGCCAGTTAACAGACACCGCCGGGCGGGCCCCGCCTGCCTGCCAGCCAGCGGCCCACTCCCGCTCGCTCGTCCCGTCCAAGCTGGTGTAGTTGTAGAGGTATTCCTAGCCCCGCGCGCCCCACCACCCGCAACCTCCTTCCATCCGAGTTGAGTTATCGTGCACCCCCAACTCACCTCTTTCTCCCCCATGGCGACCACGCCCGCCCCACCAAACCCTAGCTCCCTCCTCGACGACCCCCTCCCGCCGGAGCCCAACGCCAAGCCGCGGGAGAACGGAAACAAGACCAACAAGGTCTGGAAGCCCAAGGTGCGGGACCCCCCGGAGATGCCCCCGGAGACGGAGCCGCAGCAGCAGGATCCCGACGAGACGGAGCAGGAACCGGAGGAATCGGAGCCGGACCTGGACCCGGAGCCGCCCCTCCCCACCGACGCAATCGAGCCCACCCCGTCCGGCGGGGAGGAGAGCGACTCCTCCTCCTCCGCCGCCTCGGTCTCCTCCGTGTCCTCCGCGCTGTCCGCCCTCACGGCGACCGACGCCCCCGCCGGACCCGGACCCGAGAGACCCTTCCCGGCGGCCAAGGACCTGCTCCACATCTCCTTCAACCAGGACTACGGCTGCTTCGCCGCGGGGACCAAGTCCGGCTTCCGCATCTTCAACTGCGACCCCTTCCGCGAGATCTTCCGCCGCGACCTCGGCCCCACCGCCACCTCCCTGCCCCACTTACCCGCCCCACAGGACGCCATCCCGGTGGGCGGCGGGGGAGGCGGAGGCGTGGGCGTGGTCGAGATGCTCTTCCGCTGCAACATCCTCGCCCTCGTCGGGGGCGGCGACGCGCCGCACTACCCGCCCAACAAGGTCATGATCTGGGACGACCACCAGAGCCGCTGCATCGGGGAGCTCTCCTTCAAGTCCCCCGTGCGCGGCGTGCGCCTCCGCCGCGACCGCATCGTCGTCGTGCTCGACACCAAGGTCTACGTCTACAACTTCGCCGACCTCAAGCTCGTGCACCACATCGAGACCGCGCCCAACCCCAAGGGCCTCTGCGCCGTCTCGCAGCAGCCGGGATCCATCGTGCTCGTCTGCCCCGGTGCCCAGAAGGGCCAGATCAGGGTCGAGCACTACGGCGCCAGGAAGACCAAGTTCATCAACGCCCACTCCTCCCGTGTCGCCTGCTTCGCCTTGTCCCAGGACGGGAGGCTCATCGCCACCGCCAGCACCAAGGGGACGCTTGTAAGGATCTTTAATGCCGCTGAGGGCAATCTTCTCCAAGAAGTAAGTTACTTCATCACTTCTCTCAAACATATACACATTCAACTCATAAATTTTAGTACTAGTGTGTCATGAATTATGCCACTACGCAACATTTATGCTACAAAAGCTCTGGTTTTGCACTCATCTCAGCTGTACCATGCGACATAGGTTGCTAGAATGACGATTGCAGCCTTAACTTTATACTTTTTTGACAGAGTATCTGTTGAAACATTGATTAGGTTTTTCATCTCAACATAGAGCGCTACCAATTTTGCTGATACTGGATGCTGCATTTGTTTAGCAATCAGTTAGTGAAAGCTTGAAATGTATTCAGTGATTTTCTGTACAGTTATCTTTCACAAGGAAGCTTCCAAACCTGGGCTTTCGAAGTTTATAGTTCTCAGTTTAGAGGATTTGATGAATGAGCATCCCAAATGGAAGCTTTGAAATGCATCATTGTTTCAATATCTTATAGCCGTCAGATTTATAGCGTAGAAGATAGTGGTTATGTAACACGACGTTTTATATTAAGAAGGAACTATCCATGAGTTGCTTTGCTTTCTCCACCCCCTCTGTTGTGACATAACAGAAGTTTAGGACTCAGGTGCCTCTGGAGATATTTTGGGTAGTCAGTTCGATTGTTTTGATTATCTTTGTTAGTCTTGGTTGCTTAAACTGCCAGTCCTTATTAGTGTTTTGTTTGTTCTTTAAAATCTACACTTTGTGTTCTGTTTGAATAATCTAGTATGTGATAAATGGAATTTGATCACTACAAATTATCGGTATATTTTCCTACATTTTAAAAGCCTGGGCCTGATTGATCAATACATCAGAGATTTTGATGTAAATTTCATCCTAAGGAAGTAAATGTACTCCTGATCTTACTGTACTAGTTCATGAGTGATGATCTTAAATCGTTAGTTCCTTTCCAGTTTTATCCCATGCCAATTCAACTACCACTTGTGAACTAAAAAACGATATTGGTCTATAATCAAGTGCTTAACATTTACCTGTCAGTATGATGCCAACCATCTATTGACTAAAGTAAATACATCTCACATATCACTGTTGACACTTGGATTCAGTTTTAGCATTGATATACAATGAATCCTTGAAAGTTATCAAGGAAGAAACTGTTTAATAAGTTACCATCATCGGAAGTGTCACATTGTGATCCTTCTTTGGTGCTTGGTGGTCCATCATGGTCGGTACTCTGTAACATGTCGCTTTCGTACACCATTTGGTTTGCTTTGCTTTTAGTCATCCATCATCATTAGCAAATTCCCTGGTTCTGAAGATGACAATTTCTCATAATTCCTCTTGGAACCTGAGACACGCCAAACATCCTTGACTTTGGAGGCTCTGTAGTCCGTTTCTCATATTTCCCCTTAGATATCTTGCACACAACAAGCATTGCTTAGGTTGGAGGGCTGTAGACCTCAAGTGACCTAGAAATTCCATGTCAACTGGAGATATTGTACCTACTATTTGGTGGCGTGAAGATTGGTACATTGTTATATGTATTTGAAGGGATGTTAACTTGGTATATATGACTATTCTTGTAGCCATAGATTAATTACAATGTAATAGGCAATTTTTGATGTTGTATATAGGACTGTTTTTTTTACAATTGTAAGTTTTGTACCTTCTATTTTATGACGAGAAAATAATCCATAGCACCCTCACCCACCATTTACACCAATACTCCCTCCGTTCCATATTAACTCTCAGAAGTTGCCTAGCAGATACACTGCAGACCACATGTTATTGCCATTTCTTGTTCTTTTATCAATTCTTGCCTCATAAAGATTTCAGAACTTGTTCCAGTGATTTGGGTGATTTGATTTCATTGCTTGTTGGCAATACAATATTTCAGTATTGATGTTGCAATCCTGTATTGCAAGTACCAAATCATGCAAATACTTGAGGCAAGTACCAAGATCACTGAGATAACGGGAACCATGGGATTTTCCCCTTATTATACATTTGATCTCACTTTCCTGTAAGAAACTTACTAAAGTTATACCTGTGGTTGTGAAACTCTATGTGCAATTACTGCCAAATTATGCTGCTCTACAGCATATTCACTGACGCAGCACACTGAGTTAACCACATAGTCACATAACAAACTATAATTTGCCAATTCTTAATCAAGGGCAAGTTTATGACGAATGAAAGCTCACAAACGACTGATTTTTGTCCGCCTTGTTTTGTTGCAGGTAAGGAGAGGTGCCGACAGAGCAGAAATATATAGTTTGGCTTTCTCAAATAATTTACAGTATTTGGCTGTATCTAGTGATAAAGGAACAATTCATGTGTTCAATTTAAAGATAAATGTGGGTTTGACCACAAATGATAAGCCTCTGCCAGCCCCAGACCCTGATGTTCCCCATATGAGTCCATCATTTTCTTTTATCAAGGGTAAGTTCATAATCCTTTCTGATATCTTTAATTGCATACATCTCCTTGAAATATGAGATTATTCTCAGTTTCTTATGTGTTTACTGTGATTGCATGCATAATTCACTTAAAAAAGAATCATTTTCATAACTTTGAAGCTAAGAACTAAGCCTTGTTTAACCTGAATGGATGAATTGCTCCCATGAATTAATTTGGATAAAATGCTGGATCAATCTTATTCGTTGCTCAGTGTTTCATGCTTAGTGTTTCTTTTCTTTTCTTTGCAAGTAAGACTAAACAACTGCCTATGTACAAGAGTTTTTCCCCATTACAACACACTATTTGTGGCCTTATTTACTACGAAAAAATCGTTCTAGGTACCTGTTCTCCTTTGAGTGTGGCCTGCACGTTTGACGCTGGCTATACTGTTTGATGGGTTTACAGTGTTCACAATGTGCTTGGTATACATGAATGTTCTGTAGACTCTAATTTCCATGATGGTTTCTTCTTCCTCATGTTTTTCCAAGTTATTTTCGTATGTGACTGCTGATGCTCTATTGCTGGAAGCTTGTAACTGAACACTGCATGATTGGTCTTTATTCATTGTGTTTTGCATTTTTTTTGTTATGTGTACGTGCTGTATTCTGATAGTAAAGAGCATGCCCAAACTACATGTTTCTTAGTTTTGAGTGCGTGTTTACATGAGATTGCAAGTGTCGGGACACTTTTCAGTTCTCTGTCCAGCACTAAGCATGTCTATTTCATCCTGAGAAGAAAGTTCCAGGGCACTTCGCAGTTCTCGGTCCAGCACTAAGCATGTCTATTTCATCTTGAGAATAAAGTGTCGGGACACTTTTCAGTTTTCTGTCCAGCACTAAGCATGTCTATTTCATCTCTGGCAGGTGTGCTACCTAAATATTTCCACTCGGAGTGGTCTGTTGCTCAATTCAGGCTCCACGAGGGTGAGCAGTATATTGTTGCATTTGGCCATGAGAAGAATACGGTGGCTGTTGTCGGCATGGATGGAAGGTAAGGACATGAAACTGCACATCAGTTATTTCAATTATCTGTTTTCTATCAACAGACTTTCAACTCCATAAGTACTTCTCCTGGTTTGCAGCTTCTACCGATGCCAGTTTGACCCGGTCAACGGAGGGGAAATGCAGCAGCTGGAGTGCCACAATTTCCTAAAGCCATCAGACCAACCAACAACATAAGCAGCAGCAGCAGCAGTTTCTGTGCCTTGTACTACCATGGCTGTACAGTATCTCTGTATGCTCTCAAAGCTTGCCTTATATGGGTGTTAAGCAAATGCTAATGTTATTTGTAAATATTTGTGATGGTGACGGTGCCATAATGTGTTCTGTGGAGGGGTAGAAGAAAGAAGCCTTTGTGCAGATGAACATAATAGAATGCATCTTTTTATATATGCGTCCCTGCTTTGACGGTACTTTTGTGTTTGAACGTTTGGCTGTCAAGTACACTCAAATCTCCTCTTCCTGGCTTGTGCTCTCTTTTGTCCAGGCAATTTTTTTCCTCGATGAATTTCTTGATTGAGAGTCTTTGATCGGAGTTGTGTGGAAAAAAGTCAAAATAAGATTTCTGGAAGAAAAAAAAAAAGAGAACTAATATGCAAAATGAATCTGTGGAAGCTCAATTCCAAATTTAAACCAAGTCTATATATAAAAAAAGGGGGAATTTGGTAAAGTAAAGTGTGTGGCAAATGATCAAATATCCCTCAAAAAACCTGTCTAAAAGCAGGGTTACTGGCAAACCAATCCCGCCTCTGCCGGTCTGCAACGGCACGTGCCCCGTTTCCCATCCCATACCCCACAGCGCCCAGCCCCCTCCATCACGATTCCGCCCACAGAGCGACTCCTCCAGTCCAGTCCAGTCCTCCTCCGCTTGATCCCAGGGCGCTCCACGGAGACGTTCTCATCTCGGCGGCCTACAAGACATGGACGCCTCGTCCGTGGCGCTCTTCGGCCAGCTCAAGGTAACGAGAACGCCCTCGTACTGCGTGTGATTATCGGGTGCGGCATTTCGTCGACCACCTTGCGTGGGTGGCTTGGTTTCGTATCTTCTCTGCTGTTTCTTCCTCGCGAGTAGCGAACGATGTTCTAGGGGCGAAGATTCTAGTAGGGAGTTGCTGGATCCTGTTGCCATCTGCTGGTTGTTTAGATTGATGATCTTGGAACGATAGATAGCTGATAGTCGGCGGTGTGTTCTGTTAAGAAGTTTTGCGTGCTGCTTGCCAGTAATGGCACAATTTTTTCCGAGATTTGGTTCGGTTTCTTAGGAGGTTCTGGTTGAAGAAATCGATTTCCTACGGACATGAATTCCCCGACTGTGCTGAACCACTGATTGAAAAAAAATCTTAAAATGTGTGTCACCTTTGAGTTGTACATGATGCACAAATACTTCCACTAAGAATCTCCCATGATTTAGTGAGTTCAATGAGGAGGATAGGATGATAGGCATGCTTGGGCCTTGAGATGTTTGGTAATGACCAAACAGGGTCATTGTTTCTGTGTATTCTCCGTCTGAGTTGAGAGAAATTTCTGCTCGGGCGCTCTCTGTTTCTTCTGCTTCTTCTGTGGATGAAGGGAGGTATCATGGAAGGAATTAGCAGAACTGCTTTTGGATACTCTTTGCACGCATGCTATTTTCTAGGTTTGCCGTCATACAATTCATGATAGCAGCGTAACCACATCCGAGGACATGCCATGTGTTATATCTATGCAGGAACTGACCCCCTCTGATTCTTGAAACAGGCTGCTCAACCATTCTTCTTGTTAGCCGGGCCAAATGTCATTGAATCAGAGGAGCATGTGATGAAGATGGCCAAGCACATCAAAACCATCACAACCAAGTAAGCAACCAATCAATATCATCACACTTCTGGTTATTCTCAGGCCAAACTGAACCTGGTTATTTCATCCTCCATGGCAGACTTGGGGTGCCTCTTGTGTTCAAATCCAGCTTTGATAAAGCGAACCGTACATCGTCGAAATCCTTCCGTGGTCCTGGTCTGGAAGAAGGCCTAAAGGCATGCCAAATCATATCCGATCTTTCAAACTTTTGTCTCTCTTATTTGTATATAACTTTGTCACTTTGCTATATCAGATCCTTGAGAAGGTGAAGACGGCGTATGACATTCCAGTAGTCACCGACGTGCATGAAAGCTGGCAGGTATCCATTTGGTTGTGTTAATCCTGTATGCAAGGAAATTCTTCTCTGTTTTGCAAGCAAATTCTGCTGTGCACTTTCTTAACATTTCTGCATACTTAGCCGTGTCTGTTAGTGATGTTTCCTTTCTATGAGATGTTATTGTACCACCTGTACCGCTACTTTTTTCATGCATTTGGCTACATCTGTATTAACTATTTTTCCATTTCAAGTTCGTTGCAAAAACAATGGACACAAATATATCACTAGTATTACTGTTAAATTCTCGCTGCTACATGTTTATACTGCACCCTTTGAATTCATAATCTCGCACTATGTATCCTTTGCTCTGAAGTGTGAATGGAAGATGGTATCTAACTAATTCACTAAATCAGTGTGAAGCTGTTGGAAGAGTTGCGGATATTATACAGATTCCAGCTTTCCTCTGTCGTCAGGTACAACTTTGATATGTGCATATTTTTGTAGAGAGCTGAAGTGGTACTAGCTATCTAAATATGAATCTGCACTTAAGTATCTCATTCTACATGCCTAATACCAAGTATATTACTATGGCAACAGACTGACCTTCTAGTTGCTGCGGCTAAGACTGGGAAAATTATCAATATCAAGAAAGGACAATTCTGTGCTCCTTCTGTAAGTTGCATTTGATCTGGCACTCTTGCCAAACTTTGAGAACTGTTGATTTAGAAGGTTTTGTTCGATGGAACGTTCTACAACATAGAACTTTAGTCATACATTGATAATAAATAAAAGTATGATAAAATTACATTTAAATATGGATCATACGTCACTAAACTTACATGTTGTTTGACTATCTATTGGTAAAAAATTAGAAAGATTGGATTCAAATTTTTGGGCTCCTTATACGAATCAACAAAGGGAGTGCTATTATGAGTATTATCGCCACTAGCTAGTACACTGTTGCTGGTGCCATTCAGGGTGCCATTGTCCGATTTAGCATTAGACTAAAATATTATGCTCAGTTTGATCAATGTTCTACAAAATATTCCACAATTATGTTTTTGTTTAGGGAAATTTCACTTCATGTGATATTTTTTTTTGGTTTATGAGATTGAATTGTCAGACAAAGTGGAAGCTACTTACACTTGTTTGTGTTCTTCTACTTAAGATAAATTAAACATTATAAATCAACATGACGTCTAGCTAACAGTGTAAAACAAACTATCGGTTCCAATTCAGCCTGTCACCACGCTGACAAATCCAACTACCTTTTCCTCTGAGTTACCATTTCTCCATATGCAAGTTTGGCTAGGCCATTTTCGAGATGGAGCTTTCTTCAGTCAAATATCAGTTTGGTGCTTGTGCTAGTTAAGTAGATGTATGTTTGGTTATTTTCAATGGAAAATGTTGCATCAAGCAACTATCATGCTGCTATCTTTTCATTTCTAGAAGTCTAGAATTATTTTTTACAGAAAGGAAAGATATGCATTTTGTTGTCAAGTCCTTCCTGATATTACCTCTAGGAAGTTTTATCAGATTCATTTATACCACTTTTCGTGTTGCTTTTGTTATAAATTTGTCGAAGTGATCCTGTACCTTTCCAGGTCATGGCTAACTCTGCAGAGAAAATTAGACTGGCTGGAAACCAAAATGTGATGGTCTGTGAGCGTGGCACCATGTTTGGTTACAGTTAAGGCCTCTTTTGGTTGTCTTTTATGTGCACTACCACTTAATAAACAAATAGGGTAAAACAAACAAGTAAATAAGCGAAAACACATAATATCAGATTCGATTATATGCTATTGACTATGTGATCATCAGGAAGCATATTGCCTGACTAGAATATCCTGCTCTTCTGGACATTCAAATATGTTGTGGCATGAACAATACTGATGGCTAGATGCAGAAGAAGATGAACAAGTGACATTTGAGGGATAAATAGCTCTTGAAATATGGCTCTGGGTCCCTAGGTATTTCGTGTGTTTGAATTCACTAATATAACATACTAATAGTCTGGTCGGGTAGCCTGCAGTGCAGCTGCCATACAATAATGTAAGCAAGACAACAGTTTTGTCTACTGGAGCTCGAGCTGTATGTCTCCTTATTCAAAGTTCACAGGAGAATAAGCCATTGGATAGTTTTCCTGCAACGTTCATGGTTTCCTTGTAACAGATACCTAATGACTTATGTTGTTTTTTTTGTACACACAGATGATCTAATTGTTGACCCAAGGAACTTTGAGTGGCTGAGGGAAGCAAATTGCCCAGTTGTAAGTATTAGCACCTTACTTTTGTTCATCTATCATCTATCCGGCTTGTTTCTATTTAATGAGAAGCTCTGTTCAGGTTGTCATTTGTGGCATTGGGTAGATGAGATGCAAGTTTTGAACCTTTAGGGTACCCTCTATTTTAGTCTAGTACAAACAAATGAACTAGTTTTCCGAAAAAGTTAAGATTTGTGAAAAATTAGTTCATTTTTTTGTACTAAGGAGGGTAGAGGGTACCCTAAAGGTTCCATGTTTGCATCCTTAGGTAGGTCTGGAAGCATGGTTTTTAAAGCGTCCGCTTTAGGACGCCTAGGCGACGCCTAAGCGTCAAAGCGCCCCCCCCTCCGCTTTGCAAAAACGACCGCTTTAGGCGCCTAGGCATCCAAAGCGCCCGCCTAGGCGTCGCCTAGGCGCCAAAGCGCCCCCAGGTCGCTTTAAGACGCCTTAACACCTTAAAAACCATGTCTGGAAGTCTGGTATTCATCATGGCATGATATTTGCAAAAGTAGCATTAACCTATTTTTCAACATTGCATCTCTTTTATGTAATGAAGATAGTGGCTCTTAGTGTCACCAAGTGATTAAGCGTTCAGGCACATTGCCTTGGCCTGCCATGGCGGACATAGTCTGCCTTTGTGCTCTTTGTTCTGTTGTTAGTACTCGCTAAGAGATTGATGTTGGTTAGACAGGAACCATATGATTGTTCTTTCTATAAATAAATTATGCCCTATGTACTCAAGTATCTTGGTATGTGGTAGCTAGCAATTTATCATGAACAATGACATAGATTAGTGATACAGAAGTATGCATTTTCAGGTAGCTGATGTAACACATGCTCTACAACAACCAGCTGGGAAAAAGGTAAACTCTCATACATGTGATACGCCTCTGTTGGTTTAGGCTAACTATCCTTGCAGACGTTCTTGCTCAACCTAGTTAATTCTTATTTTCTTTATTTTTAAAATGAGTCATATGTCATTACTTAACGGAATCAACACTAAGAGAATTTTGTTGATCAGTTTTAATGTTCCCAATAGTTCATATGGAAACTTGCAGCCAATGGCCAGATCAGTTATGTGCCTCTTTGAATGTGAAATTGGCATGTGATTCATTTGTAACTTACTCCCTCTGTCTTCTAGTATTGCAATCAACTACTGAAACATTGATGACCTAATTAAACATCTTCCAAACTACTTTCTAATGCGCATTTCTGTCTTTTGACAATTCTAATTTGTTCAGCTGGCATGATTATTTTTTGTAAGCTTGATGGTGGTGGGGTTGCAAGTGGGGGCTTACGAGAACTTATACCATGCATTGCAAGGACTGCTGTTGCAGTTGGTGTTGATGGTATCTTCATGGAGGTATATGAAGCTATCATGTTGCTTTCTTCCTTCTACATTACATTCTTGTTATGATCTACCGAGGTGCAGTTTTAAGGTTTGTTTTGATTCATAATCTTGTGATAGGTACATGATGATCCCGTGAATTCACCATGCGACGGGCCAACTCAATGGGTAACCTCTCTATCACTATCAAGACATTTCATGCTGCAGTCCTGTTGCTCTCTCTTTTTTTCTTCATATCTTGTACCACTCGTGCTTTGTGATGATAAGTTCATGTATAACTGTTTCTGCACATTATTTCTAGCCATTACGCAATTTGGAAGAGCTACTGGAGGAACTGATTGCCATTGCGGTAAGTTAGATATCCTTTCTTTCGGTACAGTGAAGTCAAATCCTCTTTAAATTCACTGTTCGTTTTTCCTTGTGCGAAGCGAGTCACCAAGGGAAAGAAGCCGTTCAATATCGATCTAACACCATTCAAGGAGTGACCTGGCATGATGGACGGGGAAAGACACCTTCTCACTGCCTAATGTGGCTGTATCAGGACAGAATCACTCTTTGTGTACTGTACATTTTTTTCATTCACCAACGATTGCTGCTATCTTTGTTGGACTGCCTGTATTTGTTTCTTTTAGAAGCATAAGCTTTGCAGCCGTAGATCAGTGTTTTCACTGCTGAATTGCTCCAAGTCAAAGATGACGTGTTATCTTCTTTGTCTTGATTGGC
The DNA here is from genome assembly GCA_910589765.1 of Avena atlantica. Lineage (NCBI taxonomy): Eukaryota > Viridiplantae > Streptophyta > Magnoliopsida > Poales > Poaceae > Avena > Avena atlantica. Next base: position 415,077,571 of record OU342738.1, on the reverse strand, counting down.
ACATTTCTTGATATTTTACATGACGGAGTAAAGGAGCAAGATTACATGCCTGCTGATACCAGCTTCCTCCGTCTGTTCATCCGTGATGATAAACTGATACATTTTTCAGTTTTTTTCTTAACAAAACATAATTATGCTAGTGTTTTCTTCTTCTTGCAAATAGATGTGATGATCTGGGGTTATATAGAGCAATATAAATCAGAGGTCCTAATTCTATTGCCATGTTTTCCCAAACACTTTGAAAATGCACAGGGTTCCACTTAGTGATTTAGCAGAGGTCATATCAAATCCAGACGGATGCTGAGCGACTAAGTTGAAAGATCTCAGATCTTATCGAAACAGTACGTTGGCAAGCATCATTTGTTTTCATGGGACGAATACATGTTTATTTTTTACTCCTTCCGTTCTATAATTCTTGTCTGCTCAGAACCTCCACAAGATCAAGCAACCTGTTAAGCTCTTTCTACTATATCTTGTTCTTTGCCGTAGTTTTAGGCACCATGATCACCCACGGTAAAAGGCGTCCGTCTGTTTGGTCCCTGGCCATGTGTTCCTGAACATTCTATTGTTTTTTTTTTTTAAAAACAAGCAAAAGATTTGCCATCTTTATTAAGAAAGAAAGAACTATAATTGCCTTCAAAATAGGATTTGGACATGCCCTGTGACTTTGATAAAAGTCTGCTCTCCCAGACATTGGTTAAAAATTTAGCCTCTGCTAGACTCCAAGCTTTTGTCTCATCTTTAATTCTTCCAATTACCACGAATGCGGGAGAGAAGGTGTTTCAAAAAACTCTAGCGTTATGTTCCTTCTAATTCTCCCATGAGACTAGCATGATCATCGAGGCCATTGTCTTTCTCTCCTTTCTTTTGTCGAGAGCAACACTTGTCCACCAAGTTTCAACCTATTCCTCATTTGTCCATTGGACCATGAGATTGTCATTGATGCCACTCCACGATAGGATCTCATTCCAAATTCTTGTGGTGAACCTACACTTGTATAGAAGATGCACCACCGACTCTTTCACTTGATTGCACAATGGACATTGGCCACCATCGTCGTTGAAGCCTATCCGCCATCCAAATCCTATTTTGCATGACCAATCAAGTGAAGAACTTGCATTTTGAAGGAGCCCAAACCTTCCACATGGAGGTGTTGAGGATCGTAGAACTAAGGCTCTCAGATTGCATTTTGTAAGCCGAAGAAGTGGACTATTTACCATCACTAGTGAAGTACGATGTTGTGCCATTTTCTTGTAGATGATTCAAATGCTCCAAGCCTACCAAGCTGGAGTCTAATTCAAATCCATTCACATCTTCAAAAGGATCGATACTTGTGACAAGTGGGCCGAGACTCGGGTGGCTCTCGCCAAGGACAAGGACGCCGCCCTCGACCCTAAAGCGTCGACACCGTCGGCCTCGGATGGGCGCCTCATTGGGAACAAGAAGGCAAGGTTGGCAAGGGTTACACAGCCGCCCCGGAGATGTTGCAACCATCCATCAAGAGGTGCATCACCGACGCCATGTCGAACGCCGTCTTGAGGGGAGATAAGTACAATGCAAGATGGGCGGCATGTTGGAGAAGCAAGACATCAAGATCGGTCTCCTCAAGACCAATATTGTGGCGAAGAAGAGGAAGAAAGACTTGGATTTTCTCTTAGGGACCGACACGTCTAAGATGGATGAGAAGGCGAAGACGCGGTACAAAGCGCAACGTAACCACCGGCGAGTTACACACCGACGGTGACAGCGGCTACACCGGAGACGCTCTCTACTGACGGTGGACGATCCTACCGTTTGAATTTCACGGCCGTGTAAAATGTGGCTAGACTTGCAACTAATTTGTTAGCCGAGATAGATGAACTCGCGGCGTTTTTTTAGTGGCGGGCCACGCCCTACAGGAAAACCGTGCAGGTGGTGTGTGTGCGTGGCAAACCTGGCCAACGGGTTGGGCTTTTGCGTGCCGGCCCGCAGCCCGCGAAAAAAGCCCAGTACAGGCTAATGGTATAATTTTTATGCTATATAGTTTATATTTTATTAGTCAAATTAACGACCTAGGTATACGTGTCGGACTTATAATCCCAAACAGAGGAAGTAGTCAAGAGGGATCGAACTCAGGATCTCTGCCTGCCCCAGCGCCACTCCAACCACTAGACCACCGAATGCTAATTGTAATAGGTGAGACGTGGTGTTTTTTGTATATTTATTAGACGGGCCGGCCAAAAATAGTAACAGGCCCGCGTGCTTGACGTGCCGCGGGCCGGGCCCGGACCGCCAGGCGGGACGCGTGTGCCGGCCCGGGGCTTGGCGGGCCACGACGGGCCGTGCCACGTGCCGGCCCGTGTACCGCGTGCCGGGCCGGGCCGGGACCGTTGGCCAGATTTGACTGCGTGGCGGATGTAGGTCTTCGGGCGGCCGCCGCCGTCGCCCCCGCGCTTCCCTACCCGCCCTCCACGCGCACCCCTGCATCGACCGCCCAAGGACGAGCACCCTCCACCAACGCCCCTGCCTTGATCCATGACCGACGGCACCATTGCAAACGCTAGCGGATAGCGATTGTTGCCGGCCTGGATCCCCTCACCGTCTCCGCCTTTCCCCTCCTCCTCCAGACCGCCCAGTTCGCTCGACCAACCGCGCGCACTTAGAAAAATTTCCTATCTCACCCTGTATTTCGGCGTTGCCGGCGGCGGCCGCTGTCGAGCCCCTGCAGACCAGCTGATGCTTGGCTGAATATCGATTCTGCAGTGCAGGTCTCCCTAGCGCAATCCGTGTAGGCATCATCAGCATCGGCGAGATGGCGATAGAGGAGGGCATGGTGTCGAGCTCGAGCCCCTACAGACCAGCTGATGGTTATCACGTTTGTGTCTTCCTTCCTCAGGGCGTATCTCAACAGTGTGTAGTTCCTGATTTCAAAATCGTTAGCTTCTTTTGCTCCAGCCCTTTCATTAAATCTTCTGTTTTTTTCCCATATGCTTGCAAATAAGCCTAACAATAGAAGCTTGAGAGATGCTTTCTTAATTAAAAAGCTATACTGGTGCTCTGGTTTCATCAGTTCAATCAATGGAGTAATGTTAGTCTGATTGCTGCACTTCTCACTGATTCTGCATGCATTATGATCGGATAGCTTACTCAATGTTGAATTCTCTGAGGCTGATTTATTAAAGTCTTAGTACTTACTTACAATTGTCTATAAATAATATTTTTAAGGAAAGCTGTCAAATAATCTGTTAGAGTTAATGCCTTATCTTAGATTATTCATGCCGTATTAAAAGCTATCAGAGTAATCATCCCCTTTTGCTTCTTTTGGTTTGCAGCTAACCACTGTCCTATTAACCGTTGGATTAACCTAATACTGCACACCAAGTTTTGTAGTAGTAGTAGTAGTAGTAGTAGTAGTAGTAGTAGTAGTAGTAGTAGTACCATATGGTGTGGCTATGTATGTGCGGATGTGTAAGTGAAAGAATCACTGTACTAGCTAATCAACTGTTATTGACTGGTCTGTTGCTCAGTCAATAACGGTTGATCTTAACCCTTATAATCTGATATACTTACCACGACTTGTAGCTTCTACCCATGCCAGTTTGACAGAGCCAATGGAGGAGAGATGAAATGCAGGAGCCCTACAATTTCCTAAAACCTTCAGATCAACGTAGCAACATAAAGCAGTACCAATTTCTCTGCCTTGTAGCATGGTTGTGCAATGTCTCTGGAAGCTCTCACTCCCAGCTCGCCTATGGGTTAAGGAAATGCTAATACTATTTGCAACAATTATTTTGGTGATGATCTTCTTATCATTTTCTCCGTGGATGGTTAGAGAAAATCAGAATCCATCCGCAGATGAACATAACAGAATGCGTCTTAATTTACGAGTGCTGGCCTATTTTTTTAAGACGTCCGCAAGTCATATTTTGACGCTGTCCTGGGGATGTTAACATGAAAGTATTTCTGCTGAAAGTCTAATATTCCTCTTATTAAGTAACTACTTGTATCGGACGTCTTCAGCGTGAGGTCTTAAGCCCTGTTGGTATAGTTTGTTGAAGGAGCGAGGCGTTTTATCAATTACGTGTTTACAGAGATCGACAGTGATGTGCCTTTGATTGATGATGTTTGGGCGTGCTGCTGGGTGCAACCTCAAATTAGCCTTGTGGTCAACTCGTTGCCAACTCCGACAGAGATGTCATACCAATTATCCTTTTGAGAACAGTTGACATCTTTTATATGTCTATAAGAAAGCTTCCTACTACCAGTTGACCATTCCCGTTTGATGGTTTCTATGAGACCGAGCTAGGAGGGGGGACAGACAGAGATAGGAGATATATAGCTGCTAGCGTAAGTGTGAGGGAATAAGAAGAAAAGAAGAAGCCCACAATACAGCACTCGATGTACGTACCAACTTCCATTTCTAGTTTTCGAGTGCCTTCACTGAATTCGTTGGCATTTGTGTTCTGTCTCGCACTCTCATTCATCTAGCTTAACTTTTTTATCGCTCTGTGGTTTCCTTGCAGTCTTTTGGCCAGAGACGCCCTACCGCGCTCCAGGAAGGCCCGAGACCAAGTTTTCTAAGGTATACTGCTTGAGCTGCTCATTCATCACTCCTCCGTTCCTTATTTCTGTTTATTTAGTTAGTTTCTTGGCGTCAAGAAAGTCATGTCTCTGATCCGCTGATAATCTGTTCAGACTTATACAAAATGATAACTGGTAGCCAGGTCACCCGTACATTTACGCTTACTGGCCAGATTTCCATGATTCTTTTCTATAAAATAGTTATATGTTGGCCCCTAGTACATACTGCTTTGTGTTAATCCTCCGCAAAAAAAACGTACTCAGGGAGATGAATAGGACCAGGGAAAATGAAATTCAAGAGGCATGCAATAATTGTACTGTCCGTTGGATCAATAGACATCTGAATCCTAGGAAGGACGTAGACCGTGTGGAAGGTTGTGTGATCTTGGCGGCTGTTTTTATGATTGCTCTTGCCATTGGAACGCCCAGGCGGCGCCAATCTCGAAGCATCGTGATCAGATATGGAGTTGAGGGAATGTTTATACTGTCGTTCCCACTTATCTCTTTCACACTTGGGTTGATGCAAGGGGAGGTAATCAGGATGGAGCTGTACCCGGTGTGGGCGATGTTTCTCGCCATGCTTTTTGGGGGCACCAATGCAATGACTGTGCAGAAGCTCGACGAGAACAAGCAGTCGATGAGGCTCTATTGCGAGAGTCTCCTGATCATGCTCTACATTGGTGCGATTCTAGGCATGTTTCTCACAGCCACTAAAGAGCTTCCATACATTCGTTACGTGGTATTGGCCGTGATTATCCTGTTGACATTTAAAAATTCAGAACAGTGGCTTGCCGCAGGCATAGCAAGCAAACCATCGAATGGCATCAAGTGGCTGGCCTCCTACATGAAGCGTGAGCACCAACTCAGCACGTACTACGACCCTTGTACAATGCAGGGATATAAGTACGAGGTTCTCATCCACATCCCTAGATCAATAACACTTGATAAAATCTGGTGTGACAACATTGGTATATTGTCATCTTCCAATAGTTCTCCTCCTGTCTGTCGTCTCAAGGATTTATGTCTCTCATTCTCCCTTTTCCATCTTGTGGTTCGGCGATACTTTGGCTACACTTGTGCTGAATCTAAACTTGACAAGACTCGTGACCTTGTTCTCCATGGGCTGCTGCGAACAGAGCAAGACTATGACAGAGCATTCCAAGTGATTGAAGAAGAGCTAGCTTTTGTCCACGACTTCTTCTTCACCAAGTATGCTTACATTATGTATGGCAGAGAGGTACAGTGTTGTGCTGTTTCACTTGCCTTCACATCTGTCAGTGTAGGGGTGGGCATATGGGCTCTTAGTGCTTTGAACCCGCACAATTCTATTTTGAAAAACCGTATGGTTGAAACAAGCACAAAAGACGTCCTTGTCACCAAGATAGCCTTTGTTGCGCTCTCGATATCTCAACTGTTGCAGATATGGTCTTACTGTGTCTCTGACTGGGCAAAGGTATCCTTGGTTTGCAAGTATGCATTGAATCCAGCATGGCAAGGTAATGCCAGTATCGAGAAGCTTCTTCTGCTTCTGGGAAGATCTGGCAGATGGCTTCACTCTTGGAGCAACACCATTGACCAATACTCAGTCCTTGATCCCCCCAGTTCCAGATATTGGGATCGATTGAAGCATTTTTTTCAGAGTGGTAAAGCAGGCAAGCCCGTAAAGTTGTCAACTGAGGTGAAGACGGCAGTTGCGAGGACCATCAAGAACTCAATCAGCAGCGGCCGTCTGTCCAATGGAGTCGTCGCGCTGATGAGATACGGCATGAAGGATCACCTGTGCTGGGCTTGTCTGGTCGATGACGAATTTACTCCCACTCACAGTATACTGGTATGGCATATCGCAACTAGCTACTGCGAGATCTCTGAAATGGTCAGATACCCTGATGAAAATTATGATCATTCGAACCAAGATGTCGCTACTAGCTTGTCTAGATATTGTGCGTACTTGGTCGCTTTTGCCCCAGCGTTGCTTCCAGGAAGTCCAGCGGAGACAAAGTGTACGCTTGATGAGCTGGTGGAAGAAGTAGCAGGAGTGCTTCAGAATCTGGCATCACCAGGGGAAAAGTATGAAAAACTTAGAGAACTGAATAATGTGGTTGATTCGAGACAGTCAAGGGCTGCACAACTGTTGACAAAGGCCGTCATGCTTGGGAAGGCACTAGAGTCCAAGAACCACGAGATCCGGTGGAATCTGCTGGCGGATTTCTGGGCAGAGATGTTGGTGTATGTTGCCCCCTCTGATAATATTGCTGGTCACATAGAGCCTCTTGCTCAAGGTGGCGAGTTAGTGACGCACGTCTGGGCTCTGCTTATGCATGCCGGTATCTTGGAACGCCCTGCCGCGGTACCCTAGATGAGATGAAGGAGCAAGGTGAAGGTGTGACCTGTGAAGGTATTGGTTCTCCTGAAAAAGGTGTATGTATCAATATAAACGGCGACACTTGGTGCAGACATCGTTGCAACTTGTGTAACTAACGTCGATGCCTTGTGATGTTAGTGTGCTTATTTTGAATTGCTGTAAGATGACTATTATGTGTTATGATTTCTGTTCTAATCTCTATGCTCTGATTTCTGTTCCCGTCTCTATTTTCTTCCATGCTAGTAGTACTGGTGGCACATGATGTGGCTATGCATGGAAGTGTTTGCGAGTAAAAAAAACAACTAGCCATCAAATCTGCCTTCAACTGTTCTTCATGAGATCCCGTGTATGTTTTTGTTTTCCAGCATTATACCTACATGGCTTGCATTGATGGGAAGTTAAAGCATGATTTGTTGGAGAACCTGGTCCGACTGGAATAGTTAGGATGATGAAACATGTTGTGCATAGATTTTATAAGATGACGGTCGTCTCTTCCTAGGAAAATAATATGGAACATAGGAAAAACAGTTTAATATCCAAGTAAAAATCATAAAATAATTTTATGCAATTGGTCATTGTATGGGCAGTGTAATAATTTTCCCAAAATTAATTTAGGGCTTACAAAAATAATTGTCCAAAATATTTCTTATGAACTGCAAACTACAAAATTGTAATAGAAATAGTAAATAAATTATTTCCAACCACAAAAATGAAGAAGTCATTTTATCTTCTATCTTCTTTATTTTCATTAAATTTGGAAATTACATTTAGCCTTCTCAAAAGCCCAAGAAATAAAACTAAATGGAACTTAATATTAAAACAGGGTATTTACCAACATATTTATTTTATTTGTAAATGTCATGATATCAGACTCTCTTTTAAAACAAGTTCACTACGGGACGCGCGCGCTACGCCGAGGGCAAAGGGCCGTCGGCGTAGGCCAAAATACCCTCGGCGTATGGTACGCCGAGGGCTACCCTCGGCGTAGCCTCCTCGGCAAAGATCTCCCTCGGCGGAGCACACTCAAGCCGTCGGCGTATGCTACGCCGAGGGTTTTGCCGTCGGCGTAACGGCCGTCGGCATAGCCTGTCGGCGTAGCGGCCGTCGGCATAGCCTGTTGGCCGGTTGCAAAAACATTTTTTTGAAAAATATAATTATTTTTTTTCTCAATTTTTTTATTCTTTGAATTGTTTCACTTGTTAATCTCCTACTTTGAACTTTTTTAACACTACTTATACTTAATATTTGATTAAATTCCAGTCTTAGTCAAACTTTCCAACAGGTCACCCATCCTAATACTAGTACAGCTTCAGCACGCTTCACTTCCTCGTTCCTTCAGAATCCATTTCCGCAAAGTAATTCATACATTGGTGTCAATACTATGATATCAATCATATTAACTCTTATATCATCATGTCGCATGTTTGTATTTTTTGCAATTACAAACAATTATTTAAGTAAATATTAATGAATAAGTAAAAATATTATTGAATTCAAATAAAAATATAATAATTTTAATTTTTTGTATTTTTCTATTTAATATAGAATAATTAATATCTTTAAATTTGTAAATCGAAATTCAACAAATAATATGTCTAAATTGATCAGAAAAATAAGAGGAATCCAAATATGATATCCATATCAACTAATCACAAACCCTCCATTTTTTAATTAGCTATTTGGTGGTTGCTTTAGAAAATCCCCTTTTTGCGCTCGGATAATGAAAAATGCCTTTTTGGTGCGATGAAAAGGAAAACTTGCATTAAATCTTTGATAAAATAGCATATTGTGAACCTAAAAATGATTTTTGTAAAAAAAATATGAGCATCGGATCATGTACCTGTAGTTCATATCTGACCCACTTCCTACCGATTCGGCAGGAATTTGTCTTTTTCACCAAAGATGGACGGGAAGGTTTCGGATCCCCCTGTTAGTACATTGTCCATATAAGGTGGTATAATATTTTTGTAAAATATGGTGGTAGTATTTTGAATTAGCCATTTGGTGGTTGCTTCACAAAACCATCATTTTTTTATGCTCGGAAAATAGAAAATGGCTTTTTGGTGCGACGAAAAGGAAAACTTCCTCCTGCAACATTGTTTGCCATCCCATGATGCATGTGTATGCATAATATGGGCACATTATCACAAACTATTCCTTGATTCTAGCCATAACATTGGTCATTTGACCCGAAAGCCAAGAAACCTCGAATGAGATAGGTCATTTTGTGAAGGTTTTTTTGAGACATAATCAGTATATCAAGTTTGATATTTTTCCGTATAACTATGTCATATAATATGACACCACGCGAAGGTTTCGCATTGTTTCGATCGTTTTTAAAATTTTTATGCCTGTTTTAAACTATCGTCAAACTTTATCGAACGGCGGACATAAAGATTCTTAGCTCGGGGCCGAGCCTCGCTAAACTTTCATTGGATCTTTGATAAAATAGCATATTGTGAACCTAAAAATAATTTTTGTAAAAAAACATGAGCATCGTATCATGTACCTGTAGTTCATATCTGACCCACTTCCTGCCGATTTGGCAGGAATTTGTCTTTTTCACCAAAGGTGGACGAGAAGGTTTCGGATATCCCTGTTAGTATATTGTTCATATAAGGTGGTATAGTATTTTTGTAAAATATGGTGGTAGTATTTTGAATTAGCCATTTGGCGGTTGCTTCACAAAACCGCATTTTTTTATGCTCGGAAAATAGAAAATGGCTTTTTGGTGCGACGAAAAGGAAAACTTCCTCCTGCAACATTGTTTGCCATCCCATGATGCATGTGTATGCATAATACGGGCACATTATCACAAACTATGCCTTGATTCTAGCAATAACATTGGTCATTTGACCCGAAAGCCAAGAAACCTCGAATGAGATAGGTCATTTTGTGAAGTTTTTTTGAGACATAATCAGTATATCAAGTTTGATATTTTTCCTTATAACTATGTCATATAATATGACACCACGCGAAGGTTTCGCATTGTTTCGATCGTTTTTGAATTTTTTATGCCTGTTTTAAACTATCGTCAAACTTTATCGAACGACGGACATAAATATTCTTAGCTCGGGGCCGAGCCTCGCTAAAATTTCATTGGATCTTTGATAAAATAGCATATTGTGAACCTAAAAATGATTTTTGTAAAAAAACATGAGCATCGGATCATGTACCTGTAGTTCATATCTGACCCACTTCCTACCGATTCGGCAGAAATTTGTCTTTTTCACCAAAGGTGGACGGAAAGGTTTCGGATCCCCTTGTTGGGACATTGTCCATATAAGGTGGTATAATATTTTTGTAAAATGTGGCGGTAGTATTTTGAATTAGCCAGTTGGTGGTTGCTTCACAAAACCGTTCGTTTTTTATGCTCGGAAAATGGGAAATGGCTTTTTGGTGCGACGAAAAGGAAAACTTCCTCCTGCAACATTGTTCGCCATCCCATGATGCATGTGTATGCACAATATGGGCACATTATCACAAACTATGCCGTGATTCTAGCCATAACATTGGTCATTTGACCCGAAAGCCAAGAAACCTCGAATGAGATAGGTCATTTTGTGAAGGTTTCTTTGAGACATAATCAATATACCAAGTTTGATATTTTTCCTTCTAACTATGTCACATAATATAACACCATGCGAAGGTTTCGCGTTGTTTCAATCATTTTTGAATTTTTTATGCCCGTTTTAAACTATATATAATGTTTTATATTTTACTTAATTTTTATTTATAAATGTGTAATATTTGAGTGTAGATAGATAGGTCTTAGTTTTCTGCAAATTTTGATATATTATTTGTATTTTTCCGAATTAGAATGATTTAGTTATGATTTTTCAAAGTTTAATGAGATAAAATAAAAAATAGCTACGCCGAGGGCAGCCGTCGGCGTATGCTACGCCGAGACCAGCCTTCGGCGTAGCATAGAATATGCCGAGGGCAATTTTATGCCGACGGCTGCTTGGCGGGGCTGGCCTGGACGATGGCTACGCCGACGGTCCCGACGTTTGGCCGTCGGCGTAGCGACCGGCCGTCGGCGTAGCTTTCCATTCCTGTAGTAGTTCTAGTAAAAGTTAGAAATGTCCAATACACGCATACATGATGCTGAGGCTGAAGGATGTCAACGGGAGGGCTGACATGGACCAAGAGTGGATAGGCTTTGCCATGGACCACATCAAGATCAGACTTATTACCTTCAAAGCCCTCAAGCTAGATGTCTACAGGGTGGCCATCTTCGACCCAGCTCTTACCATGATCGAGGACTGATAGGGTTCATGTACTGTGGTTCTCGTGATCTGCTAATGTTAGTATTGTCCGCAAGTAAGTAATTACTTTCTCCGTTTGGAAATATAGAATGTTTTAGATTTATGAAAGTAATGTATCTAGGTTTAAGTAAATCTACATAATAAAATGTGTCTATATATATTAGATTTATAAATTTAAAATATCTTATATTTCTAAACAGATGGAGTATGTGTGTGGTCAGAAACAAAGCTCCCCTTTAGGCAAGACAGGACAGCTATCCTACATTGATTTTTGGTGAAAGATAGTAAATATATTAAAGGAAAAGGACAAGGACACATTGGGAGCAGTTTCCAGTCGTTCTCTTTATATATAGATAAGTTTTTTCAATTTCCATTCGTTCTCAAGATAAAATAACACTTTTCCTAATTAACAGCTAGCTGTTTTGTAATTAGAAAACAGCTACTTTCTGGGCCGTTGGATCTGCGTCCGAATCTCAACGCGTCTCTCTCTCTTCTGCTCAGTTTTTTTTAGTTCTCATTCTGCTCTCGGATGTCACTCTGTTCGTGTTCCTCTCAAGATGGAGAGAGTTGAAAGGCATGGCAGAGAGGGCAGCGGCGATGCCGCAGCTATCTCAGTCGGTGCCGGAGGGGATAGGGCTTTGCCAGGCGGTGATTCAGCCGATGGATAGAGGGGAAACGGAGAAGCCGCCGACAGCGGCGAAGGAGAGACAGCGGCTCGCGCTCCCTTTCTTGCAACAGAGGCGAAATCGTCGATTCGTGAGCGTGGAAGGCATGTGCGCCGCCGGCGAGATAGGTATGCTTCTGGTCCTATCGATTTGTTGGCCGTGTTGTTCAATTTTGCTCCAATTTCTAGTCCTTGCTCCTGTGTAGCGTGTGGTGATGGTTTTTGTCGGGGCGTGGAGTCGCTGTAGTGTGTTGCCACGCGCGAGATCTGTGGATTGATTGATCTATGGTGGTGGCAGGTCGTTCGTTTTCGGTTGCAGCGTGTCTATGATGCAGCCGGACTTCTCTTATCTTTTGGATTTAAGGTTTCCGGATGCAGGTGTGTGAGTGCGTGACTTATCCTTTGTTCTGGTTTAGGCTGGTGTGCTAGGTTTTCTATTGATTATATCAGCCTTTGTTATGTATAGATTCCAGTTTAAGCTGACATGCACAAACTTGATGTTGTGTGTGATGCCCCAACTTCTCTTCTGAATTTAGACTCGCTTCTTATGTGTATATACAAGAGTTTCAGAGATACAAACAGGGAGGAGTAGTTGGGGAAGGAAAGAGAGAGTACAGTTTGAGAGAAGAGAAGACATTTCAGGGAATTCATCTTTGTCCATGTTGCTCTTTGGATCATAGCTACTTAAGGACCCAGACCTTGGGGTTCAGCCGGTTGCTTGGCTGACGTAGGTGATGTGGCTTCAGCCGTTCTCCTGATGCACAACACCAGTGCGTTGACTCTGTCTTGTAAGTTTGGTAATAGAAGTCGTGCATGCGGGCAGTGTATGACTGTATATTTTCATACTTGTTGGGAACAGGTTGCGACAAGTTAGGTGTTCAGTTTTTACATGTGTTGAAGCTTGTTCAGTATATAATGTTTGTTTTAGTTGATATCCGGGCGACTTGGTAGCTTGTTTGATTAGCAATGCCAGTATTTTTTAGTTATCCGAATTAGTTGTATTGCTTTGTTCAACTATATCATTGTTTTTTTTTGTTGATATCCTGGCTAGGCTTGGGAGTATGAGACATCCTTGGACTGTTGTTCATGATTGCATATCAATTTTATTAGTTTCTTAATTTCTCATCTCTTTGTTTCTCTTCTTATCATTATTTCTTGTCTATTTCCTTGATTCTTTAGGCTTTTAATATTCATTCACCTATTTTCTCTAATGATTTCTTTATTTTTATTATTTTCCTATTTCAATCTCATTTTTATTTTTTATAGAGTTCATTATTGTTTCAGTTCCTTAGTCGCTCTTTGTTTCAGTTAGTTGTTTATCTCTTTGTTTCAATTTACGTGTCCCTCTATCATTGTTAATTTACCTTAGCCTTTCTTTCTTCAATATCTAAAATTATCAAATTTTAATTTTTTCAATCCTTGGTTCTTTGTATTTTTGGCAGTACCTCAATTTCTTAGTTTTCATCGGGTTTTTTCTTTCTCTTTCTCCTTTTCTATTGTTTTCTTGGTGCCTCTTCCTCTCATTATGTTTTCCCCTTCCAGTCCATTTTTCATCAGTTTTCATTTTGTCTTGTAGCTCTTATTTTTTAAGTTTCTCATTCCAGTAGCTCAGTAACTTAATTTATGTCTTATTTCTTCAGTTTATCGTAGTCTCGTTCTTATGTTTCTTAGTCTCTCAGTGTAGCAAATATTTGATCAGTCCTATTTCTTTAGCTTGACCTTTTATTTTCAGTCATATTTGCTCAATTAGTCTTATCTTCAGTGTTAAGTATTCTTGAGTTCTTAGTCGTTTCCTAAGTTTTCATTTTCTATATAATTACCTTATTCATCATTTTTTAATATCTCGGAATCTTAGTCTTATTTATTTTCAATCTCTTGGTATCTGAACATGCTAAAGCATTAAAAAGAGGTGTGTTGTCTTGTACTATTATCGGCTTCTTTGACACTCTATTTCTGAATTTTATTCTTTCCTGATCAACGCATTTATAAGAGCTGGTCATATTTGAACATTTATGAGAGGTGTGTTGTCTTGTTTCATAGGCAAGTTTCATCAATTCTTTTGGGCAGTGCTAACTGATTGCTTTACAAATTTGGTTGTCTATTCATATAGCAATGTAATCCATGTCCCTTGACAATCTGTTCTCTGCAATGGGTACACGTGCTGCGGGTGCCCGTGCCTGCCTAGTTTAGTTTAGGAGTATATTTTTGTCCAGAATCTTGCTCAAGTCCCTTTTGAAATTTGACAATTCTTGCTTCAGTTATTTGCAATGGGTTTAGAACAACAACATTTGGTCTGTTAACATAAAGATATCACGTATACTTATTTTTGTTGTGACATCTTCATTTTATTTTACTTTGGTGCATCTAGGCTTTGTTTATGCAATCCATTCTTGTACCATATACGATGACACCGACATACTGTCAGGGACGTTATGGAGAAAGTCACGCTAATTTTATGGTCACAGCTGTATCGGGGAACATCTATATTCTTAGCGGAAAGGATGTCTCAAAAGGGTAGCCTTTACCACATAGAGCACATGCTCCTTGTTCAGTGTATTGTCGTCTTTATTTCTTCGTGTATGGTGAGATTTATGCATTTTCATATCTTCCTTTTTGTCATCTTTGTATTGTAGTACTTTCTGGTATCCTTTTCGACATCCAGGTGCATCATAACCATTCAGTATATGAGAGCAGAGCATGGCATCATTTCTGAAATTTACATGTATCAAAAAGGAGTACTCATCGTTATCATTTTCCATCTGCACCAAATAACTTCAAGCCATCATTGGGGTTGCGAAGGTTCAGGTCGATCCCTTTGAAGAAATACTACCCTATCTTGTGTTGTCTAGTCATCTGTGTGACTAACTTTCTATACGAGGATGGATGACAAGGGCACTGTACCACCATATATCTGTACTACGGTAAGCCACACTTTCTTTTGCATTTTCGTTTTCTAGTGTATTATCTTTTATGTTTTAACTCATTTTTCTTTACTTCAGAATATTTTTCTCCTTATGTGTAGAAAATTGCCAAGGAAGTTGTTTAACGTATCAACATCCGCATGAGCAGAACATTCACATTGGTGATGAGTGGATTGCGTTACACTAAGACAATATGATACAAAAACCTATGGTCACATTTTACTACTCCCTCCGGCCCATATTAATTGACTTGGATTTATCAAATTTTGGATGAATCTATATACTAAATAATGTCTAGATTCATTCAAATTTTGACAAATTCAAGTCAATTAATATGGGTCGGAGGGAGTATCAAGTTTGAATGGAAGAAGTTCACACTAAGAAGTGATCTAGAGATAATGACTGATGTGCTCCTCGCATTTTACTTCGGCAGTGCACAATCGCATCTCAGTATTGTACTCTAGATTTTCTTCAATTCTAGGCTGGTCTTCTCCCAGAACCTGTTCTTCCTCTTTGGTTCATCTCTTTTCTCGTTTTTTCCAGGGAGATCTTTCAATCTTGATTCCCCAGTCTGAAGCGGCAAAAGATCATGGGTGAAATTGGTGGAGGCCGTGCTGGGGAAGTTTTGTTGCTGGAGAAGATGATTCCCCAGTCTTCATCAGGCAGAGGAGTTGGTGCTAGAAAACTTGGACTGAAAAATGAGCCGTTGGAACGTGAACGTTGGGCTGAAAATATGTGTCTGTTTGTTGAACTGAAAACAGACAGTTTCCTTTTTCTTTTTAGTCTGACAGTTGTCCTCTTTTTATTGGTATTTAAAATGTGTCTGTTTTTCAATTTAGAAATAGCTACTCCCTCCGACCCATATTAGTTGACTCCAATTTATCAAAATTTAGATGAATCTAGACACTATTTAGTACTCCCTCCGTCCCAAAATAGATGTCTCAGATTGTTAAAATTTGTTGAATCTAGACACTATTTAGTATACAGGTTCATCCAAATTTTGACAAATCTAAGGCATCTAATCTGGGACGAAGGAAGTATATAGATTTATCCAAATCCAAATCAATTAATATGGGTCGAAGGGAGTAGCTGTTGTATAGTCGCGGAAAAGGAGACATTGGGAGCGGTTTTGCTGAAGTGGGTCTGCTGCCTTGCTAGGCCGCCTGTGGAGAAGTAGAAATCGTCCACCAGGCCCTGGCCCATGTGTGTTCTGTTCGGCTGCTCTCGTTCGTGACTGTCTTCGTCGACCAGTAAAAAAAAAGTAAAACGGTGCTAGGCTGCTGACCTGCTGTCGCCCCTGGCTGCTTCCATTCCTCCCAAGCGCCTCGCCTCCCCGGCTCCACCTCGTCTCGACTCACCCCGCCGCCCTACATGCTTCTGATACTCCAGCTCATCCGGAGCCGGCGGCTACTTCCGGTCCACCCGAGTGAAAGAGAATGTTATGGTTCTAAAAATTGAAAGTATAACTAATTGCATAGAGTATATAAACCTTGTTTAGGACGTCACATTCAGATTTGATGGTGTGCTAGATCGAGCAACGGGACATCCAAATGATAGTACTAGACGTTCACATGGGGATAAATTCTCCAAATACCCCGGTCCCTGCTTGACCTCTAAATCCCTTTTTTTTTGCCACATCTGTCTTGTTTTTGTTATAAAACGTCCCACTTTTGTTACATTTAGTGTATTGTAGCAAACATGGTTCACCCTAGAGATACAAAAAAGACTGCCCTTTATCAAAGGCTTTGTAGCAAAAAAGTTGTGCTAATATAGTAAAACCGATTTTATCGGAGACTCGCCGGAAACCTAGTAAAAAAATTATGCCACCGTAGCAAAATAGGATAACAGTTGTAGCAAAAAGCAAAACAATTGTAGCAATAATAAAATGTACCATTGTAGCAATATCGACTTTGCCGAATACATCACCCGGAGACCTTGTAGCAATTTACTTTACTACTATAGCAAACACATACTATAGTTGTAGCAAAACAATTGTGCCTTGTAGCATCGTTGCAACATTGTTTCCAAAGTGGGTTAAAAAATATAAAAAAACATTGCAGCATTTTGAGAACAACAAAGTAGCAAAACAAAAACATGCATGTAACAAAAAATAGTCTGCGTATATAGCAAACATAGTACAACTAGAATCCATGGCATCGTTGGGGCCCGTCCCCTTGGTAGCGCCGACGTTCATTTGCAGCGTCGCCATCTCGACCATGGAGAGGAGGGATCCGGCGCTGGAGGGAGAATTTCCCCTGAGCGTAGGGAGCATCGACCACCTGCCCAGGCCACCTTGCCATAACCTTGCCCATGGTTGGTGCAGCAGCACGTCTCCTTTGCTCCGCCATGTGCGCTCAACGCCGCTGTTGAAAGGATCGTATGGGAACCTAGAGGGGGGGGGGGTGAATAGGTGCTACTTCAAATTTTACTCTTTTTCAATTTAGGGTTTGACAAGAAAGGTAAATTCTCTAGAATATGCAACTATGGTGAATTTACCTATATGTCAAACAAGCACAAACTAACACAACACTAAGCAAGAACAAGTAAGTAAAGTTCGGTAAATGATAGAAGTAACCAAGGGAGTGGACGCGGAGACACAAGGATTTGTTTCCCGTAGTTCCTTTCTTTTGAGGGGAAGTACGTCTACGTTTGGAGAGGGGGTGGTTTCAAACCACCAACGCCACGAGAGGCCTCCCTTGTTCTCCGATGAACCTCACCCCAACGGGCTCGATTCACCTTCCACTATATCGGCAACCTTCGAGGTGGAAGCCGGCACCTTTACAACAAGTTCGGGGCACACATCCAGAACTGAATTGGAGGCTCCCAAATACAAGCAAGCTGTCAAGATAAATCAAAGACAAGCTTGTAAGAACCAAATCAAAGTTAGGGTTTCCAAAGAAACACTAGAGCTTGGGGGTCCTCAAGTGAATGAGGGGGAAATGAAGATCTCTCTTGGTGAAGATGTGAATCAAGGCCTCCTCCTTCGATTCTCCAAAGATCAATGACTTTGGATGGTTGGATGAAGAGATCTTGTGGATTTGGTGGCTCTAATGGTGTTGGTGTTCTTGAACAGCTCGAGCAACTGGAGGAAGAAGATAAGGGTCCCTATTTATAGACAGCCTCCTCCACGAACCGTTTTCTGACCGTTGCAGAAAAGTCAGACCGGAGACTCCGGTCTACACCGGAGACTCCGGCCAATCTCCGGACTGCCCTTCTGATTGACCCAGGCCATTTCTTCACCAGCAACACCGGAGACTCCGGCCTTTTAGCACCGGAGACTCCGGACTGACCAAAGTCCGGAGACTCCGGAGTAATGTCCGGTGCAGCCTCCGAACCCCTAGTCAGAATGTCCCAGCCATGTCCTAGGAGGCACCACCGGAGCCAGAACCGGAAACTCCGGACCACACCGGAGACTCCGGTCTTGGCAGACCGGAGACTCCGGTCTGGAGTTTCCAGAACAGTGGCAAATGTATGTGGTCTTTTCCCAAGAGTGTGTGTGATGTTTATCTATGATAATACCAACCTGTGGACAATAACAAACCGTAAAATAATCTACTTGTTGTTAACAAACACCAAAAGTGATCATGACAATAAATGTCCTTTCAGCTGTGGTGGAGGCGGCCGACATCACGATATGTCGTGTGGTAGGAGGCCGGCGGCATGCGCTAGAGCCGAGTCACGCCGGACTGGACCGCCGGTGTGTGGATGTAGGAGAATAAGAGCCTCGTCCCAATGCAGAGGGAGCCTATGGACGCGACAGCGATATCAACAGGACCCGGCAGCGAAGGCACACGACATTATCCCTATGGCGGCCCGGCGGCGGGAGGATCTCGTGTACATCTACTGCGGAGATTGAAGTGGGCACACCCTTTTTCTTTGTGGTGCTGGGGTGGAACGGAGGGATGAGATGAGAACGTGGGAATATATAAGGTGGTGCTTGGGGACGTCTCTTCGCTCGCGGATCGACCCGGACGATCACAACTAGCGATCCCTCGGGGTAATAATATCATTTCCCATATCCAAAAATACTGATCTTGATGAAATAAAAAAATATTCGAAAGGAAGGTAAAGGTTTGTCATTGCCTGGGGCTTCTATTGGATGACATTAAAGCTTTATTACTACATGCTTGTAGGTTCGAGCTTTATACAACATTATTCGTTATAAAGAGGATACCATAGCGGAACCTTTTCCTCCATATGTGATGTTCAGGAAAGACCTAAATACACCCTGACTGGCGCCGTGGAATGACTTAATTAATCGGTTAGCCACGGTGAACTTGTCGGATGGACCCGATATTTTTCGTTTGAACCTACATGAAAGTAGTAAATTCTTAGTAGGTTCCATATATAGAGCGTTAATAATGTTTGTTATATCTGCTAATAATAACAAAAAAAATCTAGATGATTAAGGTGCCGCTAAAGATAAAGATATTTGTTTGATATTCACGCCGAGGAGTGATTCTTACTCCGTCCGATCCATATTACTTGTCGCAGAAATGGATATATCTAGACATGTTTTAGTACTAGATACATCCAATCTAATGACTAGTAATATGGATCGGAAGGAGTATTAAAGATAATCTTGTTAAAAGAAATTAGCATGAAAATAAACAATGTGTATGATAAGACAGTTACTATATATTTATTCTTTCCGTGTAAATTTGCGAGTCGATCGAGCATCGTCATGTGCCCGCCGCTGGGATAGATCATAGATGGACGGTGGTGGTGAGGTGCTTCATTGCCATGGGCGGCACCGTCGGTCGCTGCCCACCTACCATTATACTCCCTCCGTTTAGAAATATAAGATGTTTTAGATTTGTGAAGGAGATGTATCAAGACATGTTTTAGTGTATAGGTTCAAATAAATCTATACTAAAAGGTGTCTAGATACATCTCATTTACAAAGCTAAAACATCTTTCCAGACTAAAAAGGAGTACCACTTTACGTACGGCGCGACGCGAGACATCACTCTCACGCTCACGCACACGCAGAACGTGCGAGGTGCGACGAGTCGCCTTCGCCGATATTATCGATACACGTCACGCTTGGGCCTGGTAGCGGTAGGGTGGCCAGTCGTCCTCGCCTCGCGGTGTGAAACCTCGTGGCTCGACTCGTCTAGCTACCCCGGGTCGACGTCATCACGCCCTCCACCATATAGTCCACAGGCTCGGGGAGAGGACAGTGGCGGAGATAAAGCGAAGAGAACAGAGCGAGCGCGAGCGAGAAACAGCAGCGGGAGAGAGAGAGAGAGAGAGGGATCGAGATGGCGCCGATGAAGCTTTACGGGATGGCGCTGTCGCCGAACGTGGTGCGCGTGGCGGCGGTGCTCAACGAGTTCGGCCTCGACTTCGAGATCGTCCCCGTCGACCTCCGCACCGGCGCCCACAAGCACCCCGACTTCCTCGCCCTCAACGTAATTAACGCACCCACCCTCGACTTCTCCCCTGCTGCTAGCTCCTCGGTTGATTCCGTGCGGAGGTCTTTTTGTATTCATTCATGGCTAATAATTTCGCTCTGCCGCGGTTCCTTTTCTTGTTCCTGCAGCCTTTCGGCCAGATCCCGGCGCTACAGGACGGGGACGAAGTCCTCTACGGTACTAATTCACAGTCCTGCCCTGCTCCTTCTGTCACTGCTCGATCTCTAGTTTAGCCCAGATCCGGTCTGCTTTACGCATAGATCTAGTTCCACATGTCCCTGTTCTCACTTTTCGAGTATAATTCCATCCTCTGATCCACCAGATCTATCCTGACATTCAGAATAAAATTTACTTTGACTAATCAGACTCATTACCATATTGTCTGCGATAAGAAAAGACTGGGGATCTGGTCAACGGTGGTCAATCCTGCAAGAATCGAAGGACCAGATCTGGATCTAGCAATTAAACTAGTAGTGTATCCACGAGCAGAGCTTATAACAACTGTAATCGCCCAAATTTACCAACGTGCCGTCGCATCTGCAGAGTCCCGCGCGATCAACCGCTACATCGCCACCAAGTACAGGTCCCAGGGCCCGGACCTGGTGCCCACGCCGTCGGCGAAGCTGGAGACGTGGCTGGAGGTCGAGTCGCACCACTTCTACCCGGCAGCGTCGCAGCTGGTGTTCCAGCTCCTCATCAAGCCCATCATGGGGGGCGCGCCCGACGCGGTCCTCGTCGACAAGCACGCCGCCGACCTCGCCAAGGTGCTCGACGTCTACGAGGCGCACCTCGCCAAGGACGGCAACAGGTACCTCGCCGGAGACGCATACACGCTCGCCGACGCCAACCACCTCAGCTACATGTTCATGCTCACCAAGACCTCCAAGGCGGAGGAGCTCGTCGCCTCCAGGCCGCACGTCAAGGCATGGTGGGAGGACATCTCTGCCCGTCCCGCGTGGATCAAGACCGTCGCCGCCATCCCGCTCCCGCCCAGCCCCAGCGCTTGAGGTTGAGGGCAGGCCGGCGTATGTGCCGGTGCTGCGTTCGTTCCGTGTGGGTTTGCCTGTTTATTAGCTGCGCTGTGGCGCCCGTTGACTGCTGCGATCCGTGTGAGTTTGCTTTTGCATGTTTAGCTACGAGAACGGAATAAAAGAACGATTTTACTTTACGATGGAATAAAAAGATCTGTGGTATATGTTCCGACCTTTCGATAGAAGACTGCTGATGAATGCAACGGCACATTTTTATTTCCTCCCATCCAAATTTAGTGACGCTGATTCATTGACAACCTTTTACGGAGTACATAAATCCGTGTCACTTAATCTACAAGAGAGGGAGTACTCCCTCCATTTACGAGTCAAACTTTATAAACTTTGAACATATATTTTAAAACAAATATCAATATTAATATGTAAAATTTATTGTATTAGAATTGGCATCAACTATACTTTCATATTATATTTATTTCTTATATTCTTGGTCAAACTTTACAAAGATTGATTTTAAATAAATTTAGAACGCAAGGTAATTGTGAATGGAGGGAGTACATCTGATCAAAATTATTTATCGAAGATTCATTTAATCTAGGAGATAGATCTAAGGCAATACTTTGTCTAAACCGTGATAAGTAATTTGGGACTAGTCATGCCCAATCTGTTTCTAGTAAGGGGACCTTCCATAATTTCCCCGATGAACGTGCTTCTAGCAATCCACACGTTATCTGGAATATCCCAGAGTTTCGGCAGGAGGGCCGCCGTCGCTAGATTAAGAAATACATTAGACATGAGGACCCATACATTGTGGGTTTCTATGGATGGGTTAGAGGGGCTGAGTTGGCATAAATTCATATGGACCTAGCTTCCCGCCAACGGTCACTCAGGGTATCCTCCTAAGGGTTAAGGAGGATACCTTCAAGGTAGATGATATGGACCGCGAGAACTTTTTTATGAGCATGGCTCTCACCCATAGACAATTTAATCTTAAATGGGAGGTTATCATTGTCTATGGCCCTGCGGACCATAGGAGGTCCCTCGAGTTTCTTCTCGAGCTCAAGTCGAAGGTAGAGCGCATGGAGACCTCAGTCATAGTGGCAAGGAACTTCAAATCTCATCCGCACCGCCGAAGACAAGAGCTCGGAGAAAGTGGACCTCCTTAGGATGCGTATGTTTAACGATGGCATCGCTGATCTCATCTTATGCAAGAGATTGCTAGGGTGGGTGTCAGATACACATGGACTAATAAACTGGTGAGCCCAATTCACGTTGTCCTTGACCATATTTTCGTCTCGGTGGAATGGGAAGTGGCATTCCCTCTGTGCTTGCTGCGCGCGGTCACAAGGGTCGGCTCGGACCATACCCCTATCCTCCTATCGTCAAGAGGAGGCAACCCGCCTAGATTGTATCGCTTTCACTTCGAGAACTTTTGGCTTGATCAACCAAGGTTCATGGAGGCCGTTCGAACTAGGTGGGTGGAGGCAGGGACCTCCCCCTCGGGTTTATTATGCGGTTGATGTCTGGCATCATTGTGGTAAGTCATTGCGCCAACTTATGTGTGGGTAGGGAGAGAACCTCGGGGCGGCATTGCGAGGTAAGGAAGAGGCGTTGTTACAAGAGATTCGGGTCTTGGATCGGGAGGCGGATTGTGTGGGACTCTCTGCCTAGGCATGGTCCTACAGGTACTCCCTTGAGACTTCCATTATGGAGATATACATGGGAGAGGAGGATTTCTGGCGCCAACAGAGCCGCCAGAACTGGATTATCCAGCTGGAATCAAACATGGTCTATTTCCATGCCATCACTAATGGAAGGCGTAGGAAGTGCTCGATCCCATGCCTCTAGGAGGAGGATACCCTTCTGGAAGACTAGAAGGGGATCTCCTCCCATATTTACACTTTCTACAAAGATTGCTAGGGGATCTCCTCCCACATTAATGTGATCCATCTTATCTCTGCCAAAGTCTGCGCAATTAGGATTGGCCTGGTCATGGAATGCCTGACCCACTCTCTTTAGTTTTCCTTCTTGAAAGGGATGCTTGATCCATGATAGGGTGCTAGCCCTCCATGAAATTATTCATGAGATCAAGGTGCGCCATCATCGGGGAGTGTTACTCAAGTTGGATTTTTAGAAGGCGTGTGACAAGTTGGACTGGGCTTTACTGAGGCAGGTCCTCGAGAGGAGGGGGTTTGATGATAGGGTGATTATTTGGATTATGCAATTCATAATGAGTGGTAGCACGGTAATTAATGTCAATGGGGGAGGTGGGCCCTTATTTCAGGCCCACTTGTGGAGTTAAATAGGGAATCCTATCTCTCTCTCCTCTTTTTAACTTTGTTGTGGATGTCCTTGCAGAGATTTTGGATAGGACCAAAATCTCTAGCCACATCTAGGGTGTGGTAGGGCATCTTATCCTCAGAGGTGGGATTACCCACCTCCAATATGATGATGGCACCATGATCATGGTCTAGGGCTCGAAGCTTGATATCATTAATCTCAAATTCTTGCTCCTATGCTTTGAATTCATGTCACGTCTCAAGATTAACTTCAACAAGAGTAAGGTCATGATCTTGGCATACTCAGACAAGGACAAAAGGTGTATCACGGACAATTTAAATTGCAGGTTGGCCGACTTCCACATCACCTACCTAGGGATGCAGATTCTCGTGTGTTGATCAAGGATCTGCCCCCCTAGTAGCGAGGGTGCGATCTAAGGCTAAACCTTGGCAAACTAGACTCACGTCCAAGGGGAGCAAGACGATTCTAATCAACTCGTGCATGTCTAGCCTCACCATGTATCATATGGGGATATACCTACTACCCAAAGGAACCCACACAGACTTCTCTATAAAGAATGTCCAGGTTCTTTTGGGTAGCGAGGGAAGGCCACCAGAAATACCAAATGTTGAAAATGGGCCGACATTTGCACCCCCAAGATTCTTGGGGGATTAGGGATTCGGGACTCTCGCCTCTTCAATGTGACCCTTATGATTAAATGGGTTTGGCGTATTCTCCAGGACGACGGGAGGATGTGGCTTCAACTCATCAAAGCCAAGTATATCTAAGGGCACCCAGAGCTGGGTTGTGAGTGTCAGGAGAGCTCCCAATTCTGGCGAGCCATCCAGGACATTAAACATATCATCTGGTGAGGTATTATCTTTGCTGTGGGTAACAGTCGAGGAATCCTATTTTGGTTAGACTCTAGGCTGGCGCCAACTCCCCTGTGCCAGGAGTTATCGGCATTATTCGCCATCTGCTCAGTGCCAACGATGTTAGTGGCCGAGGCAGGACAGGGAGGCGATTGGAACATCCCGTTCCAAAGGACCTTCAATGACACCGAGGCTGCTGACTTCCTAAGCCTGTGGGGCGCCTTGCCCCCGTCCCTCTCGGAGGAGAGGTGAAAGGGCATGTATGCCCCGATGTGTGGTTTTGGTAATTAATGACAATCTCTATGGACTAATGTGTAAATTGAGTTTCACTTGTAGGTTTGTCCATTGGCATCGCTTGGGCCATGTGTTGGTCTCAAGGTTGAAAGATGAAGAAATGTCCAAGGGCTTTGTGCCATTGGATTCATGAAGAAAGAAGGATATTGAAGGTTGATCAAGATAAGTGCAAAGAGTTGCATCAAGATGGATCAACCTCAAGAAGAGATGAAGAAGGGCAAGCTCAAGATGCGCCATCTCTAGAAGATATCATGCTTGAAGCTTGCCATCCTCATGATCATGGATTGATGAAGACAAGTTCAAAGAAGAGGTTTCCCCATGAAGTATGGGGGAGCAATTTGCAAGTCTTCATCTTCATCAAGCAAGAGCAAACAAGAAAGGTGATCCCACTATAGAAGAACAAGACGGTCTACATCAAGTTCAAGTGGGATGCTCAAGGCAAAGGTATGTTCTTTATAGGGCTTTTCTTTTGCCGGTCTCGTGTTGTTAGTTGGGAGACCGGGTTTAGGATAGATAGCCGTTCTATCAAGAGGGGCTCTCAAGCAGGTGTCTCGTTTGCATCGTTCGGAGAGAGATCAAACATTTGCATTCATAGCATCATCTTTCTTGGTTGTTATTTGGTTCTTGTCCATGAGAGGATCTAGAGCTTGTGGTCATCATCATAACAAGCTCTAGTTTATCAAATAAGGATTTCACTTGCATATCTTATTGCGGTTTTTGATCTTGCGAGTTTTCCGGCTCCACACCTTGGGGGATACTTCACATATATATTCATGGTATTTTCTCCCAAGGTGATACCCAATATTTCATCCCGTTTGGAGTTCTAACAAAATTGGTTTCATCCCGTTTGGAGTTCCAACAAAATTGGTTTCATCCCGTTTGGAGTTCGGATGCAAAAGTTATTGCATTTTTGGTTTTCTGGTTTCTGGAATTTCCCTGACCGGAAGTTCCGGCTTCTCATCGGAAGTTCCGCTAGGGCATTTTGCCGCCGAAAGTTCCGGTGGAAGTTCCGGTTCTTCTTCCGCTCACGATCAGTAACTTCTATTTTGAAAGTGTTTATTTGACGGAACTTCAGTCGGATTTTCCACCGGAAGTTCCGGCCATGGTCGCGAATGCCCATAACGGGCAGATATGGGAGCCCTTTAAAAGGGGCTCCTCTTCCCCTTCATGGGCACTAGCTTTTCTTCTTGGTTCTTGGCTTTCTCTCTCTCCTCCATTGTTGACCTTGAAGAATCTTTCCCTCTCCCCTTTCCCTTCCTATGATTCTTGCATCTTTTTGAAGGATTTGAGAGAGGAGATCTAGATCTACAACCCCCAAGCTAAATCCCTTGTTTGTGAAGGAATCATTGGGATCTAGATCTTGGAGAGTTTTATGTTCTCCTCTTATGTTCTTCCTCCCTTATTCCCCCAATAGCTTTTGTAGCTTTGTTGGAATTTGGGAGTGAAGGACTTGCCCTTGCATTTGTTGTATAGGTTTGAGTTCTCCTTGGAGATTCGGCGAGTACAAGCTTGTGGGCTTGTTACTCTTGGGTTCCTTGGAACCCTAGACGGTTGTGTGGTTGGATTGTTGACCTTTTGTGGTCTTGTTGACCTTTTGTGGTCTTGTAGCCTCTTGTGGCTTTGTTGGCCTTTTGTGGCATTGTAGCCTTTTGTGGCTTTGTTGTTGGGAGCCTCCAATTGAGTTGTGGAGTAAGCCCCAATCTTGTACGGGTTCGGTGATCGCCCTCAAGAGTCCCATAGTGGAGCGAGTGCCCGCCTTTTGTGGTGCGCACTCAGGAGAATAGGGTGAGCCTTTTGTGGCGTCGGTGAGTTGCGTGCTTCCGCATCCGAGGTGAGGCCTTGTGTGGCGTCGGGTGAGCATTGAGCCACCACACCTCGAGGTGAGCCATTTGTGGCGTTCGGAGAGCATTGCGCCATCGCACCTCTCCAACGGAGACGTGGCTTCTTTGGAAGTGAACTTCGGGAAACAAATCTTTGTCTCCGCGTCCATCGGTTATCTCTCAACCGAGCCCTTTACTTATGCACTTTAAATTGTGATAGCCATTGTGCTTGAAGTATTTATATCTTGCTATTACCTTGTTGCTTGTATTGCTTAGCATAGGTTGTTGGTGCACTTAGGTGAACCTAGTGGTTAGGTTTTATGCTCTATAAATTAAACGTTAGTTTTATCCCGCATTTACTTGAGCCTAAACCATAATATTTTTAAAAGCCTATTCACACCCCCTCTAGGCGACTTCCTTTGTACTTTCAAGAGGGATGGGTTATCCTTCAGGAGCTTTTTCAGTTAGCTCAGCTTATAGGACCCTCTTCCAGGGTCCAAAACTCTCGTGGACGACCCACATTTGGAAGGCTTCAATTCCTCTTAGCTTGAGGATCTTCATGTGGCAGCTGTTATGGTACCGCTTCCCCTCGGGGTAGAGGGTTTAAAAACATAATGGTCTGAGCAACGAGCTATGTCCATTATGTGGGACATGATGCGTGCACCCAGTGTTGACGTGGGAAGCTTCATTGGAACCCCCAAGAGCAATGTGTGATGAGCACAACAGCAAGTTTCCCTCAGTACAGACCGAGGTTATCGAACCATAAGGAGGAAGGAAACGTCTCAAAGGTGTTGCAAGCAACGTGGAAACCCGCACAACACAAGCTCAAGACTTTGCCCCAACGAATCAGTGAGGTTGTCAAGCTCACCGGTTTGCTGTAACAAAGGATTAACTATATGGTGTGGAAGGTGATGAATGGTTTTCAGCAAGTAAACAGTGGAAGATGTATAAATGGCAAAGATTGGACCGGGGTCCATAGTTCACTAGAGGTGCTCTCCTTAGATAAACAACATGTCATGAAGGGTAAACAAATTACAGCAGGGCAATTGACAGGAACTAAGCAAGGCATAACAATGCAATACCAGACAAAAATATCCTATGAAATTCGATTGGGCAATACAACAATATACATAGACCGCCATCCAACTGCATCTATGACTAAAAGTCCACCTTCAGGTTATCATCCGAACCCCTTCCAGTATTAAGTTGCAAGCAACAGACAACTACTTTAAGCAAAGTGTGTAAGGTAAACAATCCACTTGTTCCATGAACAAGAGACCGTTGTTTTCTCCCTAGTGGCAACAACACATCTACAACCTAAGATATTTCTGTCACTTCCCTTGGAAACTAGAGGCATGAACCCACTATCGAGCATAAATACCCCCTCTTGGAGTCACTAGCAACTACTTGGCCAAGATAGCTACTAACAACGAAGAGCATGCAAGATCACAAACAACATAGACATGATAGTATCAAATAGACAAAACCATTAATCAATCTGACATAGTAATCTCAATATCCAACGGATCCCCACAAACACAACATGCATGATTACAAATAGATTAGATCTTGATCATGAATGGAGCTCACAAGATCTATACATGAAAGCACAAGGAGGAGATACAACCATCTAGCTACTACATGGACTCGTAGTCCAAGGTGGAACTAATCACGCTTCATATCGGAGAAGAAGGCCTCCGGGATGATCTCCCCTCCGGCAGGGTGCCGGGAAGAACTTCATACCCCCCGATCTAGGGACGATGGTGGCGGCGTCTATAGAAGGTTTCGTGGAGTTTTTATCGGGTGCCTAGGGTTTTTGCATCGAGGGCTTCTTATAGGCGAAGAGGCGAGGCAGGGGGCCGCCAGGAGGGCCACACCCTGCCCAGGCGCGGGCTAGGCCCACCCGCGCCTAGGGGGGTCTGGCTGCCCCGTGGCGCCCCTCCGTCTCGTCTTCTGCCTTCATGTCGCCCACAGTAAAATATTGAATTTGGCTTTTGTCCTGTCCAATTCCGAGAATATTGATTTTCTGGCTTTTTGGAACCAAAAACAGAAGAAAAACAGGCAATTGGCACTATGGCAACTTGTTAATAGTTTAGTTCCAAAAAATATATGAAAACACCTCACAATGTAGACAAAGCAAAGCAAAGTAGATACTAAACAAGCATGGAACATCAAAAATTATAGATACGTTTCCGACGTATCAAGCATCCCCAATCTTAACTCCTGCTCTTCCTCGAGTAGGTAAGTGATAAAAGAATAATTTTGAGGTGACATGCACTGTCAAAACCAAGATCAAACCATTTGCAAGCATTGAATGCTAGGATCAAAGAACTCTAAACATGTGCATGAAAGATGGAGTTCTAACAATAAGACAAAGTAACTATGCATGCAACATGAAAGGCTACAAACAAAGATCATGAATAACATGCATTGAAAAATGTTTGTTTGTTTCACATATAGAAAACATGGCATAGTGTCATTCAGTTTGTCCCTCATGGAGTGACAAATAGATGCATAGGACACCTTCAAAGTTCATAAGAGTTACTAGATACAAGTAGCACAAGAACAAGCAATATCACAATATGCATCAATCAATAAGTTTTGGGACACTGCACATAGAACTAAGAATGGCAACTATGCTCTCTTAATGGTGCCTAAAGGTAGAAGGTGGAGACTCAATATAAAAGTGGAAGAAAGGCCCTTCATAAGGGAAGCAGGGATTTCAAGTTTCAAAAAGAGCTTCCAAAAATTATGCTACTTGTAAGCTTTCAGCCCTCATTTCCCCTATCATAAGCATCTTGAAGTGATTAAGGTTAAAGTGAATGAACTATGGAGTATATGCTTGACAAAGTTGGCAATCTCAAGTCCCTTGAATACGAGGGCCACACCTTATGCTACTCGACTTTACTCACCTGTAAGTGTTGGAGATATGCCCTAGAGGCAATAATAAATGTAGTTATTATTATATCTTTGTGTTTATGATAAATGTTTACATTTATGCTATAATAGTATTAACAAGGAAACATTGATACTTGTGTGATTTGTAAACTTAATTTGAAGTCCCTAGTATAGCCTCTATACTTCACTAGCTTGTTGGTTGATAGATGATTGTGGTTTCCCTATCATGAACATTGAGATGTTATCAACAACAAGATCATATCATTAGGAGAATGATATGGTGGACATACTCCTATAGATAAGCGTAGCATAAAGATCAAGTCATTTCAATAGTTCAATTGCTATATGCTTTTTGATACATAGTAACCTAATTCCTTCGACCATGAGATCATGCATATCACCTTTACCGGATGGATGCTTTGATGACATCAAACACCACACCGTAACTGGGTGGTTATAAAGGTGGCATTGAGTGTTCAGAAAGTATTGGTTGAAACACATGGATCAAGAGTGAGATTTGTCCATCCATATGACGGATAGATATACTCTGGGCCCTCTCGGTGGAATGTCATCCAATTAGCTTGCAAGCATGTGACTTGGTCACAAGGGATCACATATCACGGGAACGAGAAAAGAGTACTTATCAGTAACGAGGTTGAACTAGGTATGCAGAGATACCGACGATCATAACCTCGGATAAGTAACATATCGTGAGACAAAGGGAAATTGGTATCGTATGTAAGTGGTTCATTCGATCGCAAAGTAATCGTAGAAATATGTGGGAGCCATATGAATTTCCAGATTCCTCTATTGGTTATTGTTCGGAGAAGTGTCTCGATCATGTCCGCATAATTCACGAACCGTAGGGAGACACACTTAAGGATTCGACGTTGTTTGAGTAGTTATGGTATTATGAGAAAGAGACCGAATGTTGTTCGGAGTCTCGGATGGGATCCGGGATATCACGAGGTGATCCGGAATGGTCCGGAGAATAAGATTCATATAAGGAAAGTCCCGTTTCGGAGTTACGGAATGATTCCGGTGTTTTCATCGGGAATGTTCTAGAAGGTTCCAGATTGTCCGACACTCCGGGGGGGGGGGGGGGGGGGGGGGAAGGGGTACATGAATGTGTCATTACATATTGGAATGATTGCATCATGTACTAAGTGTTCTTGCTGTCCCAAATAAAGGATTAAATTGAATCCTAAAACAGAAAAGTCAAATGTCCAGTTTGAAAGTCAAACGGCTAAAACAAGAAACTGTGGGAAACAAGCAAGAGGAGTTGGAACCAACTTGGAGGAGGAGTCCCACTCCTCCAAGCCGGCGGCCAGCCCTAGGCCGAGTTGGGGAGGGACTACCTCCCTCCCTGGCGCGCCAAGGCCCCTCCACCTATAAAAGGAGGGGCAGGCCTCCTCCTCTAGACACACAACTTTCTACCTCTAATCTCCGGTTTAGAGCCGTTCTGATTTAGAGCTTCTAATTGCTTTAGCCTGCGGTTTAGAGCCTTCTAATTGGTGTGTCTAAATCTCTAGACCACTAATAGCCCTCTCTCATACTCCACCATACTCGCACCGGCTTAAGGCGAAGCCCTGCGGGATCTCCCCTCTACTTCCGGTACCACGCCGTTGTGCTGCCGGAATCGCGAGGAGAGTGCTACAACCTCCACTGCCTGCTGGAACAAGGGAGAGGAAGGTCTTCGTCGAGTACCGAACGTGTGACCGACTGCGGAAGCGCTGCCGGAACGTGGCGCCGGAAGGATCGTCTACGCGATCTTGAGATCGGAAAGAGTACGACTACATCACCCACGAGAATCCGCTCTCGTTAAACACTTTGGAATCTTCGAGGGTAAGTTATTCCATCGACTCGTTGCTACAATCTAGTAGATAGATCTTGGCTTGTTGGTTTGTATGCGATAGAAATTTTTTTTTTCCATGCTACGAAACCCTACAGTAAGTTCTTGTCATAGTAAGTACATGCGTATCATAGAGAACCGCCAACGGGGTACCCCTTGCACATGGTACATGAGCTATCCCATAACCGAAATGACAAGGCAAGCAGACGATGAGCATCTCAGTGATCTTTTTATTTACTATGTGCATAGCTTTTTATTGAGGATGCTTCACAGGTATCTCATTATGGTGATGCTGCAAGTTTCCACCATGATTAGGCATGGCTTAGGGTAGCGGTCCAAGCATTTATCTAACACAAAATACATAACTCCATGGACTTACAAGCTCCCTCTTTATTTCACACCGATGACATCCATAGACAAAAGAACATGATATCAACTGTGTACAAAGTACAAGTGTAATGTTGAAAACGTTCCCCATGAAAACATGGTTCTGCTAATTCCAACGTATAAGTGCAAGCATATACAACATAGATGACACAATGGTTCAAGTTTATTAGGGGCAAAGAATATAAAGTGTGCCATAAAGTTCGCGAGGGCTTTAATCACTAAGTTTTCACATAACAAAGTACTTTTTAATTGGAAGATAGCTGAAAACAAGAATATATTTGGAATGGTGTAACACACCATGCATAGGAGTTTATAGTGGACACTTTGAGAAAACTTGGTTTCTTGGGAGTTTGAAGCATGAGTAGAGCTTACTCATACAAGTGGAGGCTAGCAAAAGACTGGGAGCAACCAACTAAGAGAGCAATAATGGCCATAATCATGCAGAGCGACAAAACATTACTAATCAAAGCATAGAGTGGTACTACAAGTCAAGGACTAAATGATCATAGAGGATATGGTGACTTGTTCATAGTCATAACATGGTGTGAGCATGTGCCAAAAAAAACCAAACAAAGCATCAAAGGAGAATACAGGGGCGGAACTAGCATACAACCATTGGTGTCAAATGACACCAATGGATTTGTATTAATTCCCTTTAAAACTAGATAATCACTCTTCGTAATAGGGAAAAAAATCAAGAAGAATCAAAAGAATGACCCCAATGACACCAATGGTGATTTTTTCTAGCTTCGCCCCTGGGAGAATACCACAATACTATGCTTTTGTATGCTAAAACAACACATGATTCTTTCAAGGCACACTAAGCAATCCCAATTGTTTGGAACAGGACATGCTACAACAATAATCACTAATCATAAGATCAAAACAACACCTAGCATGTCATGCTAAAGTCTAAGTCACAGTTAATGCAAGATCCTCTTGCACTTTCAAGCAAGAACTTACTACTCCTTTCCAACACCAATTGACCTATTTGAAACAACACAGCGAGAACGGGGGTCCAAACTACTTTATTCAAGCAAACTAAACAAACGAAGAAAACCAAACGAAAACTAAGACGCTCCAAGAACAACACAACAGTGCATGAAACAATAAAAACGAAGTGTCTAGACAAACCTGAGATTTTTATTTATGAAGAAAGGGATGCCTTGGGCATCCCCAAGCTTTGACGCTTGTAACTCTTGGATATTTCTTGCGGTGACACCGGGGTGGAATCCCCAAGCTTGAGCTTTTGTCTATTCTTCATCTCATTACATCATTCTCTATCTACACCTGAAATTTTTCCTTCATACAAAACTTCACACAATCTTCTTTAGCAACATTAGTGTATTCAAAAGACAATAGACCTTTGGGTTTAGCTTTGGAACAGCAAAACTTTTCACTAAAAACACAAGATACTGTATAAACTCCTTCAAAAAGCTCAATTCCCCAAAAGAGAACTCAAAAAGGAATCAATAAGAAGCAAATGCAAATAATGGCAGAAATCTGTCAAAACAGACCAGCAGGTAGAAACCGTTTTTTTAGAAAATATTTTGTTGCTAAAATAAAAAAAGTGTTGAACTAAATAAAGTTAGATATCATACTGGGGGATTTATTCGTAAATTTTCAGCTCAATCTGACTTACAGAGACTCCTCACGAATTTTTATGGTGGAGGACAGAAATCTGTTTCGGGACAACAACTCCCCAAATCTTACTTCCCTCTCATTAGAGGTCATTCTTGGCACAAAAAAGCAAACAAAAAGGATAAGGAGAGGTCATTACTGAAGTAATAACTTTCAGTACTCAAGGAAACTCTTGTGTTATCTCCTAACAAGTACTTTTCTTTAACGCCTTTAAGTTAGACACAAGAAGCAAGAAATCAAGTATTTTCAAATGAAGAAGCATTAACATCAAACATTGCTTTCAAAGGAGGAGCAACGCCTTTAAGGGAGTTGATATTTAATGGTGTCTTCTTTCATATCAATGATGGCACCAACAGTTCTAAGAAAAGGTCTTCCCAAAGTAATAGGACAAGAAGCATTGTATTCAACATCCAAAACATAGAAATCAACATGGACATAAGCATTGTTAACCATAATGAGAGCATCATTAATACTCCCCATGAGTTTCTTCTTAGCATTATCGTCAAGTGTAACATCCAAATAACAATCTTCCAAAGGTGGCAAATCAAGCATTTCATAAATCTTCCGAGGCATAATAGAGACACTAGAACCAAGATCACATGAAGCTTTGAGATCAAAGTCATTCACTTGCACATTAATAATGGGTTCCCAACTATCTTCTACTTTCCTAGGAATAGAAGCTTTGTGTTTTAACTTCTCTTCCTTAATATTAACAAGAGCATCTGTAATATGTTTAGTGAAAGCAACATGCATATCACTAGCATCAGGACTTCTAGCAAGTTTTTGCAAGAACAAAATCACTTTAGAAATATTGCAACCATCTATATCAAAATCAAACTTAGCATCACTAGTAGTAGACTCATTAGGCTTAGGCACTGTAGGATGAGGAATAGGGACGTCTTGTGGTTTAGTGGTATCCATTCTAGTGATGGTGCACACACTATTGTTTCTATCAATTTCAGCTTCCCTTTCCCACTTAGCATGAAGCTGGGCTAACAATCTAACATTTTCATCAATAGTAACTTCTATGGCATTAGTAGCAGCAAAGGTACTTTCCATGGTTTCAGGTTTAGCAGCCATTTTATTACTCAAGGAGGCTGTGCTTCAGACAAAGAGGATATATTTTTCTCAGCACTCAATTTTTTTGACTATAAACTAGGAATTTCTCTATTCAGACTCTCAAGCTGATGACTAATGTTTTTCAAGATAACGGATTGTTCTTCCATAGTTTTAATGAATATCTTATTTTCCTCATACTGCATCTACATAAAGTTTTTAGTGGATCTTTCAACTTCTAGAATCCTATCTTCACTAGGCATTCAAGATCTACCATGGTAAGCATTTCCATTATTAGGAGGATAAGGCCTATAGTTTTTACCATAAGTATTGTTGCCAAAATTGTTGTTTCTAATGAAGTTCACATCAACTTGCTCTTCTTGAGCAACCAAGGAGGCTAAGGGAACATTATTTGGATCTAAAGGAGCTTTCCCATTAACAAGCATAGCCATAATGACATCAATCTTATCACTCAAAGAGGAGGTTTCTTCAACATAATTTACCATCTTACCATGTGGAGCTCTCTCAGTGTGCCATTCAGAGTAATTAACCATCATATTATCAAGGATTTTTGTTGCAGCACCCAAAGTGATTCCCATAAAGGTACCTCCAGCAGCTGAATCCAACAGGTTTCTTGTTGAGAAGTTCAAACCTGCATAAGAAGTCTAGATAATCATCCAAGCAGTAAGTCCATGAGTGGGACAATTCTTAACCAAAGATTTCATTCTTTCCTAAGCTTGAGCAACATGTCCATTATCAAGTTGTTTAAATTTCATAATGTCACTTCTCATAGATATAATCTTAGCAGGAGGGTAGTACTTTCCAATAAAAGCATCTTTGCACTTAGTCCAAGAATCAGTACTATTTCTAGGCAAGGATAACAACCATTCTTTAGCTTTTCCTCTCAAGGAGAAAGGAAACAGCTTGAGCTTAATAATATCTCCATCTACATCCTTATACTTTGTATCTCACAAAGTTCAACAAAGTTATTGAGATGGGCAGCAACATTATCAGAACTAGCACTAGAAAATTGCTCTCTCATCACAAGATTCAACAAAGCAGGCTTAATTTCATAAAAGGTAGCATCAGGAGCAGGTGGAGCAATAGGAGTGCTAAGGAAATCATTGTTGTTTGTGCTAGTGAAGTCACCCAATTTGGTGTTCTCAGCAGAGTTCATTTTGGCAAAGCTGAGCAAGCCAAAAACAGCAGCAGCAGCTAGAGCAGGAACTAATTTTTTTTTGTTTTTTGATAAGAGAAAGCAAACCAAACTAAACTAAATTTTTTTGGAGTTTTTGATAAAAAGAGGCAAACAAAACCAAGCAAAAGAAACTAAGCAAACTAAAAACAAAGTAAAGAGAAAGGTTGAGGAGGACTGCCCTTGTGAAGACGTCCTTAGCCTCCCCGGCAATGACACCAAAAATCCTTGATGCGTGCACCCAGTGTTGCCGTGGGACGCTTCGTTGGAAACCCCAAGAGCAAGGTGTGATGAGCACAGCAGCAAGTTTCCCTCAGTAGAGACCGAGGTTATCGAACGGGAAGGAGGAAGGAAACGTCTCAAAGGTGTTGCAAGCAACGTGGAAACCTGCACAACACAAACTCAAGACTTTTCCCAGTGAATCAGTGAGGTTTTCAAGCTTACCGGTTTGCTGTAACAAAGGATTAACTGTATGGTGTGGAAGGTGATGAATGGTTTTCAGCAAGTAAACAGTGGAAGATGTATTAATGGAAAATATTGGACCGGGGTCCATAGTTCACTAGAGGTTCTCTTCTTAGATAAACAACATGGCATGAAGGGTAAACAAATTACAGCAGGGCAATTGACAGGAACTGAGCAAGGCATAACAATGCAACACCAGACAAAAAGATCCTATAAGATTCGATTGGGCAATACAACAATATACACAGACCGCCATCCAACTGCATCTATGACTAGAAGTCCACCTTCAGGTTATCATCTGAACCCCCTCCAGTATTAAGTTGCAAGCAACAGACAACTGCTTTAAGCAAAGTGTGTAAGGTAAACAATTCACTTGTTCCATGAACAAGAAACCATTGTTTTCTCCCTAGTGGCAACAACACATCTACAACCGAAGAGATTTCTGCACTTCCCTTGGAAACTAGAGGCATGAACCCACTATCGAGCATAAATACCCCCTCTTGGAGTCACTAGCAACTACTTGGCCAAGATAGCTACTAACAACGGAGAGCATGCAAGATCACAAACAACATAGACATGATAGTATCAAATAGACAAAACCCTTAATCAATCTGACATAGTAATCTCAATACCCATCGGATCCCCACAAACACAACATGCATGATTACAAATAGATTAGATCTTGATCATGAACGGAGCTAACAAGATCTATACATGAAAGCACAAGGAGATACAACCATCTAGATACTACATGGACCCGTAGTCCAAGGTGGAACTACTCACGCTTCATACCAGAGAAGAAGGCCTCTAGGATGATCTCCCCTTCGGCAGGGTGCCGGGAAGAACTTCATACCCCCCTGATCTAGGGACGATGGTGGCGGCAGCTACAGAAGGTTTCGTGGAGTTTTATCGGGTGCCTAGGGTTTCTGCATCAGGGGCTTCTTATAGGCGAAGAGGCGAGGCAGGAGGCTGAAGGGAATATGCCCTGAGAGGCAATAATAAAATGTTTATTATGTGTATTCTAAGTATATGATAGATGTTTATTTTGCATGCTATAATTGTATTAATACGGAAATGTTAATACATGTGTGTTTAATAAACAAACAGAAAGTTCCTAGTTATGCCTCTCTCATAAACTAGTTCGTTGATTAACAAGATGATCACGGTTTCCTGATCATAGACATTGGATGTTGTTAATAACGAGATCACAACATTAGTGTAATGGTGTGATGAACATTCATCCGAAGTATAGCATTACGATCAAAGTCATTGATTTTATATTGCTATAAACAAACTACGAAGTAGTCCTAATCCTTAGACCATGAGATCATGCCAATCACTAACACCGGAAGAGTTTCTTGTTGACATCAAACGTCACTCCGTAACTGGGTGATTATAAAGATGGCTTCAAAGCTACTAAAGTGTTATGTTGAGAATCATGGATCAAGAGTGGAATTTGTTCATCCCGATGACGGATAGATATGCTCTGGGCCCTCTCGGTGATATCACATTGGTTAGCTTGCAAGCAAGTGATTTGATCACTAGAATGTTATATCACGGGAACGAGAAAAGAGTGCATGTCAGTAACGAGATCAAACTAGGTATGGAGATACCGATGATCGAATCTCGGACATGTAATATATCGTGAAACAAAGGGATTAAGATACAAGCATAAAAGGTTCCGACGATCACAGGAAAAGTCATCGTTGAATGTGTGGGAGACAGTATGGATCTCCAGGTCCCGCTACTGATTATTGATCGGAGAAGGGTCTCGATCATGTCCGCATTATTCGCTAACCGTAGGGTGACACACTTAAGGGACACTGGCATCCAGTTGGAGCAAATGTTTCATGCCGAAAGAATAAACAAGCGCAGGAATTTATTTCACTAGATACCGAAACAGGTTTTCGGGTGAAATTGCATAAAGTGGTTATGCATGTGAAATGGAATTCTAGCAAGGGGTTATTTGTGAATGTTTGTCATTAAAGTAATTGACAAAATTCTGAATAAAATAAAAGAGTTTTATTTAATGCGAGTTTGCATTAAATTTGGTGGAAATTTAATGGGAATTTGAGTGGACTTTTGAGTGGAGGGAATTTAAAGGAATTTTGTGAGTGGAGTGTACACCCACATGAAGAGGGGAGGGCAAGGGGGCAGCCCCCATGCGCCGCCCACCCCCTTGGGGTTCCCCCTCCTCCTATAAAAGGAGCCCCCCTCCTCACTTGTCTCTCACACCTCCTCGTGAAGGATCTCTCTCCCCCTCTAGAATTTATTCCCCATGGTCTCGGACTAGCGAGATACATGTTCCCGGTGGCTATTCGGCAAGAAAGGGTTGTGCTTCCGCTGCATCGCTGGAGCGAGGAGGCGGAGGTTGCCCGGTGTCTTGTACGTGTGTGCGAGCACGGATGCGCTGCTGCTTTGCGGCGCTAGGACTTCCTCTCGATCTTGAGATCGGCAAGAGATCGTCTACATCAACCACGAGTTGAACTCGTTAAGCTTTGTCGGTCTTCAAGGGTATGTTCTCTACGGATATACATCCGCCCGTTGTTTGTATCTAGTAGATAGATCTTGGTACATAGTTCCCATCGTAGGAAAATTTTTGTTTTCTATGCTGCAAACCCTACAGTGGTATCAGAGCCGGATCTATGCGTAGATTCTTTACACGGGTAGTACACATATGAGTATGTGGGCGATGATGATCATGTTGTTGCTCCTTTGTTGTAATTTTGAATATTGGTGGCATAGTGGGATGAAGCGGCCCGGATAAACTTTACATGTCCTCGCACATGAGACATGTTCCACGCTTGACATGCAACTAGTTTGCATAAGTGGCTAGCGGGTGTCTGTCTCTCCTACTATAGTCAATATCTATTTTGCAAACGAGTTGTCAACAATTTGGTTATCCTCCTTGTGGTTCATGTTCGTAGGTAAGAATGGTTCTATCTCGAAAGCCCTGAGCCACGTAAAACTTTCAATGGATAAATTAGAGGCGTCTAGTTTAGATTGTTGCTGGGCTAGTGTTATGATATGGTAGTGTTGTAAGTAGAAGTATGAGATGATACTCTTACAACACACATAGCGTGTAATCTCCATAGACCTTGGACTTACACATATAGGTATGATAGTAATCATACCACAGTGCACATGATAGAGATCATATGCGGGAACCATATCATTTCACTAATAAACATGTGATGTTTGATAGCATCTTATATTGCTTGTTTAGTGCTTTGTTAGCATAATAAGATGATCCCTCATTTAAATATCAAGATAAGAATGTGTTATTCCTTTAGTATGCACCGATTATGTTTTCATCGCTCCAAGACATCACGTGATGATCGGGTGTTCTTGGATCCACGACCATATTTCGGGTGTAAAACAGTTACACACGCGAATACTAAGGTTCTAACTTGGCGAGCCTAGCATGTACAGACATGGCCTCGGAACACGGACCAAAAGGTTAAGCATGAGTCATATAGTTGATATGATGCCCATTTGATGCTCGCCTTTGAAGCTACACCGACTCACGTGATGATCGGACTTGGTGTAGTGGATTTGGTTCATGTAATCACCAAAAAGGTACGAGGGATGTCGTTTTTGAGTGGGAGTTCATTCGTAATATGGATTAGTTGAACTCAATCTATCATACACTTAGTCTAAACTTTACAAATTCTGTTGTAGATAGCACCACCTGCTTTTAATTTCAATGTGTTCATGGAGAAACAGAAACTTGCAACGAACGGTAGCAACTTTACCGAATGGGCCATGAATTTGAGGATTCTTCTCTCTACTGCACAAAAGCAATATGTGCTAGAAGCGCCGTTAGGCCCCCCACCTTTTGATGATGCCCCTGACGAGGAGAAGAATGTCTATCAGACTCGTCAGGAGGACCACAACTTAGTTCATTGCGGCATATTGTATGGGCTAGAGCCGGAAATTCGAAAGCGTTTCTAAAATGGCAATGCTTTTGATACAATGGGTGAGTTGAAAATGATTTCCGACACACATGCTGCTGTAGAGAGCTACAACGCTTCAGAAAAGTTCTTTAGCTGCATGATGGAAGAGCACAACTCCGTTAGTGAGCATGTACTCAAGATGTCGGGTTACGCCGATAAGCTTGTGTCCTTGGGAATATCCATTCCCATTGACTTAGGCATCCATCGTGTTCTGCAGTCTCTACCACCTAGCTATAAGATCTTCGTGATGAACTATAATATGCAAGGCATGAAGAAGTCTCTCCCCGAGCTTCTGTCAATGCTTAAAACTGCAGAAGTGGAGATCAAAAAGGAACATCAAGTGTTGATGATCAATAGGAACACTGGTTTCAAGAAAGACAAGAAGGGAAAACGGAAGGGCAGTAAGGGCGGCAAGCCTGTTGCCGTGCCTGAAAAGAAACCCCGAGTTGGACCTAAGTCTGATACCGAGTGCTACTATTGTAAGGGGACTGGCCACTGGAAGCGCAACTGCTCCAAGTATTTGGCAGACAAGAAAGCCGGCAAGGCAAACAAAGGTATATATGATATACATGTTATTGATGTGTACTTTACTAGTGCTCGCAGTAGCACCTGGATATTTGATACCGGTTCAGTTGCTAATATTTGTAACTCGAATCAGGGGCTGCGGAACAAGCGACCGCTAGCAAGGGGTGAGGTCAAGATGCGTGTCGGCAATGGATCAAGCGTTGATGTGATCGCCGTCGGAACGCTGCCTCTCCACTTGCCGTCGGGATTAGTTATAAACTTGAATAATTGTTATCTGGTGCCTGCACTAAGCATGAACATTGTATCTGGATCGTGTTTGATGCGAAGTGGTTATTCATTTAAATCCGAGAACAATGGTTGTTCCATTTATATGAATGAAATATTTTATGGTCATGCACCGATGATGAATGGTTTATTTCTTTTGGATCTCGATAATAATGTTACACATATTCATAATGTTGATGCTAAAAGGATTAAACTAAATGATGATATATCCGCATATACGTGGCACTGCCGTCTAGGTCATATTGGCGTTAAACGCATGAAGAAGCTCCATTCGGATGTACTTTTGGAATCACTTGATTATGAATCATTTGATACATGTGAGCCATGCCTTATGGGCAAGATGACTAGAATGGCGTTTTCCGGTTCAATGGAACGGGCGACAGATTTATTGGAAATCATACATTCTGATGTATGCGGTCCAATGAGTGTGTCGGCGCGAGGTGGATATCGTTATTTTTTTACTTTCACAAATGATTTGAGTAGATACGGTTATATATACTTGATGAAACACAAGTCTGAAACCTTTGAAAAGTTCAAGGAATTTTAGAATGAAGTGGAAAATCATCGTAATAGAAAGATCAAATTTCTACGGTCCGACCGTGGAGGTGAGTATCTAAGTTATGAGTTTAGCACTCACATGAAAGAGTGTGGAATTGTTTCACAACTCACACCTGCCAGAACACCACAGCAAAATGGTGTGTCGGAACGTCGTAATCGTACTTTATTAGATATGGTTCGATCTATGATGTCTCTGACGGACTTGCCGTTGTCATTTTGGGGCTATGCACTAGAAACTGCTGCATTCACTTTAAATCGGGCACCATCTAAATCCGTTGAAAAGACACCGTATGAATTGTGGTTTGGAAACAAACCTAAGCTGTCATTTCTTAAAGTTTGGGGATGCGATGTTTATGTGAAGAAACTTCAACCGGATAAACTCGAACCCAAAGCGGAAAAATGCGTCTTCATTGGATACCCTAAGGAAACTATTGGGTATTCCTTCTATCACAGATCCGAGGGCAAGGTTTTTGTTGCCAAGAATGGATCCTTTCTAGAGAAAGAGTTTCTCGCGAAAGGTGTGAGTAGTCGAAAGGTAGAACTCGAAGAGGTTATTGAACCTTCTCTTCAAAGTATGGCGAGTAGCGCAGCGCCGAAAGTTGTTCCGGAGTTGGCTCCACCTGTTGAAGAGGGAACTAATGATAATGATCATGAAACTCCGAAAGAGAGTACTACCGAACCTCGCGGGTCAAGCAGGACGCGTGCAGCTCCCGAGCTATACGGAAATCCCGTCATGAATTTCATGGTTGATGAAAATGATGACCCTGCGACGTATGAAGAAGCGATGATGAGCCCGGATTCCAACAAATGGTTAGAAGCCATGAAATCCAAGATGGAATCCATGTATGAAAATCAAGTTTGGAACTTGGTGGACTTACCTCACGACCAAAAGGCCGTGGAGAACAAATGGATTTTCAAAAGGAAAACTGATGCTGATGGTAATGTAACCGTCTATAAAGCTCGACTTGTCGCAAAGGGGTTTCGAAAAATTCAAGGAGTTGACTACGATGAGACATTCTCTCCCGTAGCGACGCTAAAGTCAGTTAGGATTATGTTAGCAATTGCTGCATATTTCGATTATGAGATATGGCAGATGGATGTCAAAACCGCGTTTCTCAATGGTAATATTGAAGAAGAGCTGTATATGATACAACCAAAGGGTTTTGTCGATCCTAAGGATGCTAACAAGGTGTGCAAGCTTCAGCGATCCATCTATGGATTGAAGCAAGCATCACGAAGTTGGAATCTCCGCTTTGATGAGGTGATCAAAGAGTTTGGATTTGTCCAAACTTATGGAGAAGCTTGTATTTACAAGAAAGTGAGTGGGAGCAATGTGGCATTTCTGATATTATATGTGGATGACATATTATTGATCGGAAATGATATAGATATTTTAAACGGTGTTAAAAGTTATCTAAACAGCAAATTTTCAATGAAGGACCTAGGTGAAGCGTCATACATATTAGGCATAAAGATCTATAGAGATAGATCTAGGCGCCTAATAGGGCTATCGCAAAGTACATACCTTGATAAGATTTTAAAGAAGTTTAAAATTGAAAATAGTAAGAAGGGGTTCTTACCTATGACACAAGGCACGACATTGAGTAAGAATCAAAGTCCGGCTTCGGCAGAAGAAAGAGAGATAATGGACAAGGTCCCCTATGCTTCAGCCATAGGCTCTATAATGTACGCCATGTTATGTACAAGACCGGATGTGGCACATGCTATTAGTTTGACTAGTAGGTACCAATCGGATCCAGGTTCAGAACACTGGAAAGCGGTCAAGAATATCCTTAAGTACTTGCGAAGAACTAAGGATATGTTTCTTGTATATGGAGGTGAAGAAGAGCTCGTCACTAAGTGTTATGTCGACGCTAGCTTTGACACCGATCCGGATGACTCTAAGTCTCAATCCGGATACGTATTTCTCATGAATGGCGGAGCGGTTAGTTGGAGGAGCTCCAAACAACCTGTGGTGGCGGGATCAACAACGGAGGCCGAATATGTTGCTGCTTCAGAAGCGGCTCAAGAAGCAGTTTGGATGAAGGAGTTCATATCCGAACTAGGTGTGTTTGCAAACGCGTTGGACCCAATGGTGATCTATTGTGACAACAATGGTGCCATTGCCAATGCCAAAGAGCCAAGGTCTCACAAGCATTCCAAGCATATTAAGCGCCGGTTTCACTCCATCCGCGAGCATGTCAAGGATGGAGATATAAAGATTGTAAAGTACATACGGATCTCAATGTAGAAGATCCATTGACTAAAACTCTCCCTAGAGAAAAACATGATCTACACCAGAACTCCATGGGTGTTAGA
The DNA here is from genome assembly GCA_910589765.1 of Avena atlantica. Lineage (NCBI taxonomy): Eukaryota > Viridiplantae > Streptophyta > Magnoliopsida > Poales > Poaceae > Avena > Avena atlantica. The sequence goes on along the minus strand of OU342738.1, from coordinate 415,033,990 downwards.
TACATCACAATGTAACTAGATTATTGTCTCTAGTGCAAGTGGGAGACTGAAGGGAATATGCCCTGAGAGGCAATAATAAAATGTTTATTATGTGTATTCCAAGTATATGATAGATGTTTATTTTGCATGCTATAATTGTATTAATACGGAAACGTTAATACATGTGTGTTTAATAAACAAATAGAAAGTTCCTAGTTATGCCTCTCTCATAAACTAGTTCGTTGATTAACAAGATGATCACGGTTTCCTGATCATAGACATTGGATGTTGTTAATAACGAGATCACAACATTAGTGTAATGGTGTGATGAACATTCATCCGAAGTATAGCATTACGATCAAAGTCATTGAGTTTATATTGCTATAAACAAACTACGAAGTAGTCCTAATCCTTAGACCATGAGATCATGCCAATCACTAACACCGGAAGAGTTTCTTGTTGACATCAAACGTCACTCCGTAACTGGGTGATTATAAAGATGGCTTCAAAGCTACTAAAGTGTTATGTTGAGAATCATGGATCAAGAGTGGAATTTGTTCATCCCGATGACAGATAGATATGCTCTGGGCCCTCTCGGTGATATCACATTGGTTAGCTTGCAAGCAAGTGATTTGATCACTAGAATGTTATATCACGGGAACGAGAAAAGAGTGCATGTCAGTAACGAGATCAAACTAGGTATGGAGATACCGATGATCGAATCTCGGACATGTAATATATCATGAAACAAAGGGATTAAGATACAAGCGTAAAAGGTTCCGACGATCACAGGAAAGTCATCGTTGAATGTGTGGGAGTCAGTATGGATCTCCAGGTCCCGTTACTGATTATTGATCGGAGAAGGGTCTCGATCATGTCCGCATTATTCGCGAACCGTAGGGTGACACACTTAAGGGACACTGGCATCCAGTTGGAGCAAATGTTTCATGCCGAAAGAATAAACAAGCGCAGGAATTTATTTCACTAGATACCGAAACAGGTTTTCGGGTGAAATTGCATAAAGTGGTTATGCATGTGAAATGGAATTCTAGCAAGGGGTTATTTGTGAATGCTTGTCATTAAAGTAATTGACAAAATTCTGAATAAAATAAAAGAGTTTTATTTAATGAGAGTTTGCATTAAATTTGGTGGAAATTTAATGGGAATTTGAGTGGACTTTTGAGTGGAGGGAATTTAAAGGAATTTTGTGAGTGGAGTGTACACCCACATGAAGAGGGGAGGGCAAGGGGGCAGCCCCCATGCGCCGCCCACCCCCTTGGGGTTCCCCCTCCTCCTATAAAAGGAGCCCCCCTCCTCACTTGTCTCTCACACCTCCTCGTGAAGGATCTCTCTCCCCCTCTAGAATTTATTCCCCATGGTCTCGGACTAGCGAGATACATGTTCCCGGTGGCTATTCGGCAAGAAAGGGTTGTGCTTCCGCTGCATCGCTGGAGCGAGGAGGCGGAGGTTTCCCGGTGTCTTGTACCTGTGTGCGAGCACGGATGCGCTGCTGCTTTGCGGCGCTAGGACTTCCTCTCGATCTTGAGATCGGCAAGAGATCGTCTATATCAACCACGAGTTGAACTCGTTAAGCTTTGTCGGTCTTCAAGGGTATGTTCTCTACGAATATACATCCGCCCGTTGTTTGTATCTAGTAGATAGATCTTGGTACATAGTTCCCATCGTAGGAAAAATTTTGTTTTCTATGCTGCGAACCCTACAGAGGCTGCCAAGGGGCCACACCCTGCCCAGGCGCGGGCTCGGCCCACCCGCTCCTAGGAGGGTCTGGCCGCCCTGTGGCGCTCCTCCGTCTCGTCTTCTGGCTTTGTGTCGCCCATGGTAAAATATTGATTTTCGCTTTTGTCCCGTGCAATTTCGAGAATATTGATTTTCTACCTGTCTGGAACCAAAAACAAAAGAAAACAGGCAACTGACACTGTCGCAACTTGTTAATAGGTTAGTTTCAGAAAAGATATAAAAACACCACAAAGTGTAGACAAATCAAAGCAACTTAGATATTAAACAGGCATGAAACATCAAAAATTATAGATACGTTTCCGACGTATCAGGACACCGGAGACGTGTGCCCATATTATGTTCACATGCCTGCCCGCTCAGTTTCTTTGGAGCTTTGTCTGAGAATCTCTTGGGCCTGCCTGGCAGGCCTAGGATCTCAGCGAGTTCCTTGAGACGGAGACAAACCATAGTGTAAGGAGGCGTCACCCCTTCCGGTTACTGTGTGCGGCTCTTACGTGGACGATGTGGAACATTCGTAATAAATTGGTGATAGAGCGAATCTTTCCGAGTCGTGCGTCTAACTCTGTTTTGTCTTTTCTTGCCTACCTTCAAAACTGGTACCCGCTATCTAAGCAGCAAGATCGGGAGCACCTGGACAGCATCATACATGCGATGAGAGCTTCGGTGCAATGCTTCGCGGCACCTAGGCGTATCATCTCCGAGGGACCTCAATAGGACCCGATCTTCACCCCACCTTTTTTTGTTTTGTTCCTTTGGGCGATGTTGTGCTATTGCCCCAACTGACTTGTGGACCCTTTTTCCTTTTATGTTTGGCGTTGCCGCGTCGGTGTTGGTTGTGAACTGTGTACTTGGATTTGGATTTATTTATAAAGCGGGGCAAAAGCCTGTTTCTAAGAGTAATTTGGATATGAGGAATTTATATTTACAACTTGTTTGATTTCGGGCTTAGTTAGTGTCAACAGGAGAGGAGCTCGTTTAGGGTAAGGTAGGGCATTGGCTCTACCTTGATTTCTAGCAAAAAATGATTATATATACGATATACCTCTCTATACCAGATATACCTCTCTATACCAGATCATCTTAAGTTGCTAGAGGAAGTGTTCCAGTAGAAAAATCTTTTTGTGGGTGAGTGATATCTCTCAAGTACATGAGATCTATTGTAGTACCTTTTAATATTGAAAAAGGTTATCGAACCCACGAGTAGCTGAAGGTATTGGTTAGCAAGTTTAACAAGTAATAAATAATAAAAGATGTAGGAGTTTGGGGTTTTAGGTTTATGGTTTAATCAAAAGTAAATTGCAAGAAAGTAAATGCCCTTTTCAGAAAAAGCGCAATCCTCTATGCAGCAAGGGGGCAAGCTCAAGTCTGTGTTCTTATATGTGACAAACATTTATGTGGGCTGCATGGATTTACTTAGTTTGAAAATTTATAAATAGTATGGTAAATATCTTGTCAAGTTTTATTCTTGTTGGACATAGCCTAAAATAACCATATACATGTGCAACTAAGGGTGACAATTGTCAGGGTAGAGCAATACCATACTCATACCCGTGTAGTCAATGAGTAGAAAACTTTATCCATATATGTACTCACGGGTATAAAACTTTACCCACACCCATACCTGGCAATTACCCGTACCCATTGAGTACCCGACTGGTAGATCCAATAGTACACAAGTTACTCACAATACATTCATCAATAGCATATTTGACAAAATAATAACTATCTCTACTCAACAATAGGTAGACAAGTACATGACTTTAGAAATCACAATCTCATACTCGTACCTAGGCTACTCGGCTGGGTGGGTTGAAACTCTATATGTAAATTTTATATGTCAGTTTGGATATACCCATAGGTACAAATCTATATGCGTGCCTGTACCCGTGACTTAACGGGTATGATATGTGTATTGCCCATTATTATAAAAGTGTGTCTATACCCTGTTCATGCGGGTACGTTGACCCGCGTATACCCATACCAGTGGGTAAAATTGACACTTTATGTGCAAGTACACCCCTAATGATTGGTCTTAAGGCCATTTTCATATGCAATAAAAGGATTCATTAAGATATAAATTCCAATCATTACTTAAAGTTCTAAGGTCCCCGATTAAGAACACCCCGATACAACTCCAAGTCTCAGGACATGATTTCTGTTATTCCGTCCCTCCATACTCTCTTCATTACAGTAAGGTGCATCCCTCTGAGCCCATTAAGGTGAAATAACTTGCAGCCGACGTTCGCATATTACAATCATAGAACCATATAAAAGATTAAAAGTTACAAAATACTCATTACATACTATATGAAAATCATAGCCAATTCATCATATTCCTTCGGGAGCATGGAGAACTACTCACAAGTTACCAAGCACAATTATGTAGTCTAAACTGACATGTTACCAAGCACAAACATACCCTACTCGTTTGAACTGACATGTAGATCTTATCTTTAGAGTTCTAAACTATGAAGTTGAGTAGTCGAGAGCCGAATCAGACATTGTACTAGACGAGCGACACTTAATTATTATAGATGGAAGGGAGTACTACTTTTTTCTAAAAATCAGACATTGTGAAGTTTGATTAATCGTTTAGATAAATTGTCAACATCTACAATGTCAAAGCAATTTTGTTTGATGCATCATTTAAAATATTTTCGTAGTAGAATATTATGATTGTTGATACAGTTTTTCCTATAATTTGGCCGCCACTTGGGCCCGGTACGTAGGCCGGTCGTGCTCGCTGTGTGAAAGCTCGTGGCAGGCCCTGGCTCGTGGCTTTGACTAGGCTAGCTCGATGTCAGCATCCCACCCTCCATATATAGGCCAGAGACGGAGGGGGGAGGGAGAGGGCAAGCAAGCACACGGCATCAAGCGCGAGCGAGAGAAGCGATCAAGCGAAGAGAGACCGAGATGGCGCCGATCAAGCTGTACGGGATGGCGCTGTCGGGGAACGTGGTGCGTGCGGCGGCGGTGCTGAACGAGAAGGGCCTCGACTTCGAGATCGTCCCCGTCGACCTCCGCACCGGCGCCCACAAGCACCCAGACTTCCTCGCGCTCAACGTAACGCTCGCACGCTCTTCCCTGCTGGCTGCTGCTGTTCCCTTGACTCAATTTGCTAGAGAATTTTTGTATTCGTGGCTAATTTTCCTGGCGCTGCCGCGGTTTCTTTCTTGTTCTTGCAGCCTTTCGGCCAGATCCCCGCGCTGCAGGACGGAGATGAAGTAATCTACGGTAATTCACAGTCCCGCTCCCGCCCTGCTCATTCGTCAGTGCTCGATCTGTAGTTTCCCCAGATCCTGTCTGGTGGATGGATTGATTTTAGTTAATTCCACATGTCTTTTATCCTACGATCCATGATCTATCTCGATTCGTGGGATAATAATTGTACCACGAGTAGATCTGTTGGCGATGGTCTAGCCACGAGCAGAGCTTAACTAATTATTATTAATCCCCCGAAATTAACGACGCATTTGCGTTCGCATCTGCAGAGTCCCGCGCGATCACCCGGTACATCGCCACCAAGTACAAGTCGCAGGGCCCGGACCTGGTGCCCACGCCGTCGGCGAAGCTGGAGACGTGGCTGGAGGTGGAGTCGCACCACTTCTACCCGGCAGCGTCGTCGCTGGTGTTCCAGCTCCTCATCAAGCCCATGATCGGGGGCGCGCCCGACGCGGCCGTGGTCGACAAGCATGCTGCTAACCTCGCCAAGGTGCTCGACGTCTACGAAGCGCACCTCGCCAAGGAGGGCAACAAGTACCTCGCCGGCGACGTGTACACGCTCGCCGACGCCAACCACCTGTCGTACATGTTCCTGCTCAGCAAGACGTCCAAGGCGGAGCTCGTGACGTCCAGGCCCCACGTTAAGGCCTGGTGGGAGGACATCTCCGCTCGCCCCGCGTGGATCAAGACCGTCGCCGCCATCCCGCTCCCGCCCAGTCCCAGCGCTTGAGGGCAGGCCGGCGTGCCGGTGCTGCGTTCCGTGTGGGTTTGCCAGATTAGCTGCGAGAATGGAATAAAAGCACCGATAATGCAAGTCTACATATCTGTTAGCGTCCCCGTCATATCACATACCATCCACACGTTCAGTTTGCATCAAGATTGGTGATTTTATTTTACAGTAAACACCCCGTACTAGCAGGATTTGTGATGGCACAGTCCCTACACGATTTTCCGACTGCTTTCTAAACTCGTTCCTTTACAAACCTTCAACCTGACATGGTCACATTCTCGTAAGGAACAAAATCACCCATATCATTACATACTCGTTCTTCGCCTAAGTCTCAGTCGCGTTCAAGAATACATCTATAATATATATAGAGGATCTGCTTTTGCACAACAAAATCATCCATATCGTGGCGTCGCCGGCTTCCTCGCCGGAACATATCGATGTCTCCTCTACCATGGAAGGAGATGGGAGGAGTCGAGGGTATGGTCGTCGTCGTGGACCTTCCCAGGTCGGATCCCGCGAGTTGGTCGGCATCAGGAAGCCAAGGACCATGGATGTCGTGGGAATGGTCACGGCAGACGCTGCAATCGGCATCGAGTAGTAGAACGAGGGGCAAGGGCGGCCAGCCATATGCGGTGCGAGACCAGGGCGGAGACACAGGGTTTTACCCAGGTTCGGCCCCCCGGAGGGTAAAGACCTACTCCTTCTAGATTGTATTATGATGGTGTTACAATGGGGCGAGCTCGGCGGCTAGGCCGGGAGTCATTTGGGTGTATGATGGAACGTGCCTCTACACGCCCTGTAGGGAGGTTTATATAGACTCACCTCCCCCTAGGATTTACATATCTCAACCGAATCAGTTAAGGCTTTGGTACTCGCTCGTTTAACCTAATCCGACTGGGCCTATCTATTCGTCTGGGCCTTCAGCTTCCAGTCGCTTGGATCCACACCGGGCCTTGGTCCAGTCGCCGTCTTGCAGGCCCACTCGCCAGTTCCTGGGCCAGTCGGAAACGTCCTGCTGGGTATACCCCGGTAGGCATATCCCCATCAGTAGTCCCCGAGGCCGTCGTCGATTAGACGCAGGTGGTCGCTGGCAGTCGGAGCATACGGCTTCAACGCGGACACCCAGTCGAATCGGTGGCGGACTCCTGAACAAAGGAGTAAACTAGTGGTTCTGGTCGCAGCTTTGGCGATCGGGTCGGCGAAATATTTAGCCACTGTTGTAGTGATCGGGTCGGCGAGCCGAGTGGCTGAAGTTGGACCGTTCAACGCAGTCAAACTAGCCGTTGGGGTAATCCAACGGTAGCTTTTGGCGTAATCACCGCGTAGTAACGGCTCCCTGATTTGACGGGTAACAACCGCTATATAAAGGGAATGGTAGGCGATCGTAGAACCACCTCCTCGTCATTTCCTCCGATTACGCGCACCTTCGTTTTCCTCCGTATCGCGATCCAGCCGAACCAAAATCCTCCGACCCCCACGAATTCTTCCGCCAATGGCCCCCTCCACCGAACCATGGGGCAGGTCCAAGTGCACGAGAGCGCAACTGGCGTCCTTCGAGGAGGCTGGGATCCTGCACGCCGGCAGGTGGCGCATCCCTGCGGCCGGAGAGGTGACTCTGGACCCGCGTGAGGGAGAGTTCGTCTGCTTCACCAGCCACCTAGAGCGGGGGCTGGGATTCCCAACATCTCTTTTCTTCCGGCGCTTCTGCGCCTTCTACGGGATCCAACCGTCGGACCTGGGCCCGCACAGCATCGAGCAGCTCGCCATTTTCGTGGCGTTCTGCGAGTGCTACCTGGGCTGCAGGCCCTATTTTCCCCCTGTGGCAAGATCTGTTCCACGGGCGGGTCAGTCGCGAAGAAGCAGGCGGCCCGATGCTTGCCGCAGGGGGCCTAACATTTCAATTGAAGTCGAAGGCCTCCTTTTTCGATCTGATGCTACCTGCCAAGGCGGCGAGTGAATGGAAGAAGTCTTGGTTTTACGTCACCGAGGCGACTCCGGACGGCGAGGTGGCGATCCCAAGATACTCCGCCGACCGGTCCGAACCGCGCCGACTCCAACTGATCAGCGGATGGTGGTGGATGAAATGCTTCAGACCATCCGCGGCCTGAAGAAGAAAGGTCTCCAGCCCATCAACCTGTACAACTGCTGGCTCGGGCGACGACTCGTCCCCCTGGCCCGCCGTGACCACTATATGTACGAGTACACGGGCCGGGAGGACTCGAAGAAATCCTGCCTTGCCGAGTGGCAACTCGAGGATTACCTCCTGGCGTTGAAGAAGATCACCCAGGCGGCGTACCTCGACGCGAAGGCTGGGGTCGCCCCCTACACCGCGAAGCATCCAGCCCCGACGGTAAGTCATCTTTCTATCATTCGTAGTCGCAGTTAATGCTGTCGCGGTTATACTGATATTGTCTTATGCCTATTGCAGTTATTTCAAGTGGTGGAAGGGTGGCTTCCGCCCGCGGACGACGAGAATTCGAGTTCGTCCGTCCAGGAGGCGGGCGAATCGCCTCCAGCAAGGGGCGGCGTCGAGAGTGACAGGAGCGGCGAAGACGACGAATCCGAGGAAGAGGTCGCCCAGCTGGTCCGAAAAACTCGCGGCAGCGGCAGCATGAGCTCGAAGCGAGCAAAAGCCTCGACCGTCATGACGATGACGACGACGAGCTCCCTGAGCACACCTCGCGTCGTGAGGCCACTCCGTCGAAGAAGAAGAAGAAGGAGGTGAAGGCCCCTCCGAAGAAGAAGACGAAGCCAGCGAGACAGGCGTCTCCGCCTCATTCGCCAAGCAGCTCTGACGCCACCAGTCTGGCCAGGGGTGAAGCGCCACAGACGATGGCGGCGCCAGATATCACCGCCGTCCTGAGCGAGGTGCCTCTGGCCTCGATGCCTCCGCCGTTCGCCCCAGTCTCTGGGTCGGGGGCTGCTCCGGTCGCGGTAGCTTTGCCGCCTAGGGAAGCTCCCGCCGAAAATGTTTTGGAAGCTCCTGTGGCGGCCTCGACGACGAAGAAACTGTCCATGTCTTTGGCGCACGATGTCCTCGAGATGGGCCTCAGTCGGCGACTGGGCCCCGAACTGGAGAAGCCGGCCGGCATCCGCATGGGGCTACGGTTCATTCCAGTCGCCAAGTGAGTTTTATTCACCTGCTTTATTTTTCCTCATAGTCGAACGACTTTGCTCATATTCTCGATTTGCAGGACTGGGGTTAAAAAGATAGGCCATCCGTTCGTGGCCAAGGTGCCGCCAGTCGTCGCCGAGGAGGACCCCTCTCGGAAGAGGAAGGCTGACGAGGTCGCTGCCCCCACAGACGGTCCCAAGAAGGCCAAGAACGACGAGGTCTTCACGGTGTTTGATGACACGACGGTGACCCCGAGTGATCCTGCGGCGGTGGCGGCCTCGACAATCAAGGAGGGTGCTCCTTCGCCAGGGGTGACCGATCCGACCTCTTTTGGTGCCGGCACGTCCATCGCGACCTTCCCGCGCTTCATGGCCCGAGCGGCCACGGCGAGTGGTACCACACCATCGAGCCGCGCACCTGGAGTCGTCGAGATGGAGGTCGAGGAACGTCGCGGGCATACTCCGGATCTTCTCACCTCCGTGGACGCACTACAACTTCATGGCATGCTGGGCGCGACCATCCAGGTATGTCCAGTCCCTGAGGATCGGGCCACTGAATTGCAGTGGTCAGATTCTTTTAGTGTTGTACTTTTATTTCTTGCGCCCAGTCCCTGAGTGCGCATTCGCTTAGTTTCAGCGGATGGGCGCTCAGTATTTTTGATCGCTAGTCTAGTCGCTGAATTTCAGCGGGTAGGCACTTAGGGTTTTGATTGCCAGTCCCCGAGTGTCTAGTCACTGAATTTCAGCGGGTAGGCACTTAGGTTTTTGATTGCCAGTCCCCAAGTGTCTAGTCGCTGAATTTCAGCGGGTAGGCACTTAGGTTTTCGTTTTTGCTAACTGTTTCACTTTTGCACAGGGTTTGCAGCGTGAATCAGCCGACCGGCTGGCTGCGAAGTGTCGCGCGGAGAAGGAACTTGTCGCCGTTCAAGAGGCGAACAAGGGACTCCAAGCGATTGCTGCGAAGGCAGAAGAGGTTCGCCAGGACCTTGTCCCGGCGAGTGAGTTGACAGCGGCGCAATCGGTGTTGAGTTTGGCGGAACAACGGATCGCCGACCTTGAGCGCGAGCTGAAGGAAGCGAAGGAGGAAGCGACCTCGGCGGATGGGCGAGCCAAGGCCGCTGTCACGACCGCCACTGAGGAGCGTAAGGTTTCCGACGCCCTTGTTGCTGGGCTTCAAGATGATTACTCCGCTCTTCAAAACTTCATCACGGAGCTCTCTCGCCCTTTGATTGGTGAGTGTGCCTGCTTCTGCCTGTAGCATATGCATTGTGTAATTTTTGATGTATTCACTGTCACCTTCTGCCCGCAGGTCGGATCATTGATAGCGCGGAAGAGGTGAATTCGTTCGACGCGCGACAATGTGTAGTCACGCTGGTCGACTCGGCCACATTGTCGGCGACATGCATACGGGCGTATCTTCAGGAGATGTCGCCCACGGAAGTGATTCCCAGCGACCTCGTCGAGGTGTGGCGATACTTGGAGAAGGCGCCGTCGGTCGTCGAGTTCATGACGCGATCAGCATTCCGACGCGGAGCAGCGACAGCACTTAGCCTTGGGCTTGCTCACTTCCCGGAGGACTTCGACCTGGACGACGTGATGAGTGGCTACCCGTCGTCGACTGGCTCGGTGGAGATCTCCGAAGTGCTGAAGTTGACGGACCGTGCCGCGGTATACTCCGAGCGCGTCTGGGCGATGGGCGACCTCCTTCCTTATCAGGAGACGGTCGTCGCACCCAACGACCCCGAGCCGCAGCACCGGGACTTCAAGATCGAGAAACCCTTCCGTGCGGCGATGGTGGGTGAGCTGACGATGTACCCGTCAAACCCGTACACTCCCTTCATTCAGAGTCGCAAGGGTGGTGGCGAGTCGTCGTCGAAGCCTGCGGAGTAAAATATTGTGCCCTGGGGCGTCAGTAGCAGTTCTGCCGTTGGGCATACTTTGTATTTTGTGACAATTGTGTCATGCTATAATGATATATCGTGTTGTTTTGTGAATTGTTGTGTGTTTCTGATTGAGGGTTGAACGAGTCCCCGAGCACGTCCGCCCTTTTTATGGGGTTTAGCTCGTTTGTTGTGTGTTTGCAATTTTGAATGTTTTGTTATTGAGGTCGACTCGCCCGAACTCGGAAAGCCAGTCGCGAGGCGACTCCCATGAGTGCTCTGTACTTCACCGTTTTCCCTTGCGCGAACGAGGTCGGGTGGCCGAGTCCCCGAGCGTGGTACTTGGTTGTTCTAGGCGTGACTCGAGGGTGGGTGAGGACTTGGCGCGTTAGTTTGAGCGCATCACTCCTGCCTGGCCCGTTGGGTCAGTCGCATGGCGAGTCCTGGGCATGCTCTCATACTTGGCGTTTCCCTAGCCGCTCGCGCTGAACTGGTCATTAGTCCCCGAGCGAGGTACTTGGCCGTTCGAGTCGCTATGTCGAGGATGCGGAGGATCATGGTCGCTGTGAGAAGCGAAGACGGTTGTCTTGGCTCGTTGAGCCAGTCGATCTAGGCGACTCCAATGGGGCTCCGGGTAGGCGTTTTTCATGGACGTTACAAGACCTGGGGTAATCCAGTGCCCTTGTAGCGCACTACTTGGCCGTGCTGATCGCTGTACCAGAGGTTGACTTCTGTAGTTAGCTTGACGCTGTTATTACGAGTGCGAGTGGCACAAGACACGGAGAGTAGACGCAATTTGCGGTAACCCATATTGTTTATTTCATAACGACTGGAGGATACATATGTGGAGTTCTAGGAGTAGAACTTCCGTAGGAGGTTTACATTCCATGGTCGCTTGACATCGAGTTTGCCGTCCCCGTGGACGTCGATGAGGTAGTAGGAGTCGTTGCCGAGTACTCGCCCTATGGCGAATGGTCCCTCCCATGGGGGGGATAGCTTGTGCATGCCCTTCTTGTCCTGGATGAGTCGTAGCACCAGGTCGCCTTCCTGGAAGGTGCGAGTTTTCACCCGCAGGCTATGGTAGCGGCGGAGTCCTTGCTGGTAGATGGCAGTGCGAGAGCGAGATAGGTCACGTGCTTCGTCGAGTTGATCGATTCCGTCCTGCCGTGCGAGTTCGTTCACCGCCTCCGTGTAGTGGACGACCCTTGGCGAGTCGTGCTCGAGGTCGGTGGGCATGACCACCTCGGTGCCGTACACCATGAAGAAGGGGGTGAATCCTGTCGACCTGTTGACTGATGTGCGGATGCCCCAGATGACGGAGGGTAGTTCCTCGACCCAGCACCCGGCGGTGCGCTCGAGTGGTACTTGGAGCCGCGGCTTCAGGCCGTGGAGGATGCTCTGGTTGGCCCGTTCCGCCTGGCCGTTGGACTCCGGGTGGGCGACTGACACGAGGTCGAGCCGGATGTGGTGTTCCTCGCAGAAATCGTCCATGGCTCCTTTGGCGAAGTTGGTGCCGTTGTCCGTGATGATGCTGTTTGGCAACCCATAGCGATATATGAGCCCGCGTAGGAATTTGGTGGCGGTCTTCCCATCGCATTTCCGGACTGGCTTGGCCTCCACCCACTTTGTGAATTTGTTGACCGCGACCAGGAGATGGGTGAAGCCAAAGGGGGCCTTTTTGAAGGGGCCTACCATGTCCATACCCCACACGGCGAATGGCCAGGTGATGGGGATTGTCTTGAGAGCTGATCTCGGCACGTGTGTCTGGTTGGCGTACTTCTGGCACCCGGCGCACCGCTGGACAATGTCGACGGCGTCGGCGTGTGTGGTGGTCCAGTAGAAGCCGTGCCGCATTGCCTTGGCGACCAGGGAGCGGGAGCCGGCGTGGTGGCCGCAGTCGCCGGAGTGGATGTCGTGGAGGATCTTGCGTCCTTCGGCGGGTTGGACGCAACGTTGGAACACGCCGGTCACGCTGCGTTTGTGGAGCTCGCCGTCGATGATGGTGAAGGATTTGCATCGACGTACAATCATCCGGGCGTCTGTCTCGTCTGCCGGCATGGTGTCGGCCTCCAGGTAGGCGATGTACGGCTTGGTCCAGTCGTCTGGATCGGCGATGAGTGCGACCAGGGTGGCTTCTGGCTGTAGCGGGACTCCGATGTCGATCTCCCTTGGGGGAGAGAATGATGGCTTGGTGATCGTGTCGATGAAGACGTCGGCGGGTGGTGCTGTTGGAGATATGCCCAAGAGGCAATTATAAAGTGGTTATTATCATATCTTCACACTTATGATAAATGTTTACATACCATGCTATAATTGTATTAACCGGAAACATTAATACTTGTGTGATTTGTAAACTTAATTTGAAGTCCCTAGTATAGCCTCTATACTTCACTAGCTTGTTGGTTGATTAATGATTGTGGTTTCCCTATCATGAACATTGAGATGTTATCGACAACAAGATCATATCGTTAGGAGAATGATATGGTGGACATACTCCTATAGATAAGCGTAGCATAAAGATCAAGTCATTTCAATAGTTCAATTGCTATATGCTTTCTGATACATAGTAACCTAATTCCTTCGACCATGAGATCATGCATATCACCTTTACCGGATGGATACTTTGATGACATCAAACACCACACCGTAACTGGGTGGCTATAAAGGTGGCATTTAGTGTTCGGAAAGTATTGGTTGAAACACATGGATCAAGAGTGGGATTTGTCCATCCATATGACGGATACATATACTCTGGGCCCTCTCGGTGGAATGTCATCCAATTAGCTTGCAAGCATGTGACTGGCTCACAAGGGATCACATATCACGGGAACGAGAAAAGAGTACTTATCGGTAACGAGGTTGAACTAGGTATGCAGAGATACCGACGATCATAACCTCGGATAAGTAAACTATCGTGAGACAAAGGGAAATTGGTATCGTATGTAAGTGGTTCATTAGATCGCAAAGTAATCGTAGAAATATGTGGGAGCCATATGAATTTCCAGATTCCTCTATTGGTTATTGTTCGGAGAAGTGTCTCGATCATGTCCGCATAATTCACGAACCGTAGGGAGACACACTTAAGGATTCGACGTTGTTTTGAGTAGTTATGGTATTATGAGAAAGAGACCGAATGTTGTTCGGAGTCTCGGATGGGATCCGGGATATCACGAGGTGATCCGGAATGGTCCGGAGAATAGGATTCATATAAGGAAAGTCCCGTTTCGGAGTTCGGGAATGATTCCGGTGTTTTCATCGGGAATGTTCTAGAAGGGTCCGGATTGTCCGGCACTCCGGGGGGGGGGGGGGGGAGGGTACATGAATGTGTCATTGAATGATTGCATCATTTACTAAGTGTTCTTGCTGTTCCAAAAACATGAAATTCAAATTGCCAGTTTGAAAGTCAAACGGCTAAAACAGGAAACTGTGGAAAACAGGAAACTGTGGGAAACAGGAAACTGTGGGAAACAAGCAAGAGGAGGTTGAAACCAACTTGGAGGAGGAGTTCCTCTCCTCCAAGCCGGCGCCCAGCCCTAGGCCGAGTTGGGGAGGGACTCCCTCCCTCCCTGGCGCGCCTAGCCCCTCCACCTATAAAAGGAGGGGCAGGGCTCCTCCTTGAGACACACAAGTTTCTACCTCTAATCTCAGGTTTAGAGCCGTTTGGTTTAGAGCTTCTAATTGCTTTAGCCTGCGGTTTAGAGCCTTCTAATTGGTGTGTCTAATCTCTAGACCACTAATAGCCCTCTCTCATAATCCACCATACTCGCTCCGGCTTAAGGCGAAGCCCTGCGGGATCTCCCCTCTACTTCCGGTACCACGCCGTTGTGCTGCCGGAATCACGAGGAGAGTACTACAACCTCCGCTGCCTGCTGGAACAAGGGAGAGGAAGGTCTTCGTCGAGTACCGAACGTGTGACCGACTGCGGGAGCGCTGCCGGAACGCAGCGCCGGAAGGATCGTCTACACGATCTTGAGATCGGAAAGAGTACGACTACATCACCCACGAGAATCTGCTCTCGTTAAACACTTTGGAATCTTCGAGGGTAAGTTATTCCATCGACTCGTTGCTACAATCTAGTAGATAGATCTTGGCTTGTTTGTTTGTATGCGATAGAAAATTTTTGTTTTCCATGCTACGAACCCCTACAGTGGTATCAGAGCCGTGTTTATATGTAGATCTGTTGCACGAGTAGAACACAATGGTCATTGTGGGCGTTGATGCTTTTATTGTCGATTGCTTCTTGTGTACTTTGCATCTTGCGGTATGTTGGGATGAAGCGGCCCGGGCTAACCTTACATGACATCGTTCATGAGACTTGCTCCACGCTTGACATGCAACTTGTATTGCATAAGTGGCTTTGCGGGTGCCTGTTTCTCCTAGCATAGTTAAGATGCAATTTACAACGGGTAATTGACAATACTAGTATCAATGTTGTGGTTCTTGTTCGTAAGTTAGAACGACACTTATTGAAAGCCCCAAACCACGTAAAATATGCAAAGAAAGTAGAGGCGTCTAACTTTGTTTTGCAGGGGTGTGCAGTGATGTGATATGGCCATGATTGTGATTATATATGATGTATGCAATGTTCCTTATTGTAAGTTGGCAACCGGCAGGAGCCATATGGTTGTCTTTAATTTATGTTAAGACCCGCATGTCTATTTAAAGTAGTTGTAATAGTTGAAGCCGGTGGACAACAACCATGGAGAAGCGTCATTGACCTTGATGCAATGCCGGTGATGATGGAGATCATGTTCGTGCTTGAAGATGGAGATCGGAAGCACAAAGAAGAAAGGCCATATCATATCACATATTATTGAATTGCATGTGATGTTAATCCTTTATGCATCTTGTATTGCTTAGTAGACGACGGTAGCATTATAAGATGATCCCTCATGCACATGAATTTCAAGTCATAAAGTGTTCACCCTTAGTTAGCACCGTTGCTAAAGCTTGTTGTTTCGAAGCACCACGTGATGATCGGGTGTGTTAGATTCTACAAGTGTATACAACGTGAGCAAGCCAGATTTGCTCATGCGGAAACTAAGGTTTGATCTTGACGAGCCTAGCATGTACAGACATGGCCTCAGGAACACGGATTACCGAAAGGTAGGGCATGAGTCATATAGTAGATATGATGAACATGTTGATTGTTCGCCATTGAAGCTATATCAACTCTCGTGATGATCGGTTTTGATGTGGTGGATTTGGTTCGTGTGATCACTAAAACAATGTGAGGGATATTGTTTTGAGTGGGAGTTCACCTAGATTAATTTAATTATTAATTAGAACTCAATTTATCATAAACTAAATCAAAGTGAATTTGCATAGTTGTTGTAGTCATTGGCATCCGTTTACCACCTTGCGCTTAGTTATAATTGAGATGATAGAACTATAGAATTCCGGTTAGTTACTTTACGAACTGGTATCGTATTGTTTTGAAGTGTTAATCTAAAGTTTAAAAGTCCTATTGCAAACTTTCAGTAAGTTCCGGTTACTCCATGAAGTTTAATAATTAGTATTAAATCAAGAGTAACAATTCCAAGTGTTAGTATATACGTATCATGTTTGTCTCCATGATTCTTGATATTCAAAGGATTCTCCTAATATCAAGGTTATCTAAGGATCTGAAAGAGTTGTTTCAGAAACCATGATTTGTGGAAGATATTGTGATATCTGAAACGAAGTTTTGGTTGCAACATGATGGAGTATAATATGGGTAAAGTCATGTTCTCATATTTGATGAGAATATGCAAAAGGTTGGAGACACTAGTTGTCCTAAACCTCCAAAAAGTTTTTGGGAGAGCAACATTATACTCACGATTCACCGTTACAAGCTAATAGTAGCTTGATCATGGATAATTCCATGATAAGGGTGAATATTTGATGTAGGTAAAATATTTACTACACCAAGAGATTACTAAAGAAAGGAATTTGAAAGAACACCAAACATTTGATGATGGTGATCTACTTCAAAGTGCAAGTCCAAAGACATTGGTATTTAACTATACAAGCTTTGGACTATGTGTCATATGAATGACTCCACTAATTGATGTTGATAGATTCTTTCAAACAGAAAAGGAAATACTGAAAGAGAATCTCATAAGTATATGGCAGAAAAGAAAAGACTAGAATTGTTCAGTTTAAGTATATATATGATATACATGTTATGGCTATATTCTTTGCTTATTAAACAATGTGGTTCTTAAGTATTTGATACTGAATTTGTTGGTGTGAATCGTCATACGAAACAACACAATTCATGAACTACAATGGCCTAAGTAACTAGCAAAAGAATATGTGATGATGTTCATCGAGAACAAAATAAAGGGTTATTGTGTTGCTCGTTAAACATCAAAGATTGCCTTCAAGATTTGTTTTATCAGGTATTATGAGAACAAAAGGGTTGTTCAAATAATTGCCGTGATCTATAAAAGATGGATGATTTGCAAATCTCGTTGGAGATATCACATCCATAAAACTAGTGCTAAAGATGTCGAAAGACAAATTGATTGAAAGATCACTTAGGAAGTGACATCGCCGTTTAAATTATATTGGAAAGAAAATATGAAGAAAATCCATATGGATGGAATTTTGGAGTCTATTTGATTTTGATCAAATGACGCTTGTGAAACTTTCCTAGAGATAATTAAAACTCCGTTCATAGGCCAAAAGGGAACGATAGACTAGCTTATTGAAACTTGTACATATTGTTGTATGAAGTCCATTATGTATAGTCAAGAGCGATGTATTTCAACTTCATGTGATTTCTCCGAAAATTTGAGTGAATATATGAATATTTACTTAATAAGGATGAAGTGTGAAACATTTGAAAAGTTCAAGGACTTTCAAGATGAAGTGCAAAATCATTGTAACAAGAATATAAATAGTTTATGATAAGATCATAAAGGAAGATATTTGAGTTACAAGTTTAGCATAATACCTAAGATTTAAAGGAATCGTTCCGTGGATTTGCATTTTCCGAAACACCATAAGAGTATGGAGCGTTCGAGATATGTAATTAAACCTTGTTTGACATGGTAAGATCGAAGGTGTAATTCATAAAACTGCCATTATATTTTAAAGATTAAAAGCTTTAGAGATTACCGTTCTTCCACTGAAAAGAGCTTCATCATAATCCGTTAAAATGAAACCATATAAGGTTATGGTTTGGGATAAAACCCAAGTTGTCCTTTCTTAAACATTGGTATGCTATGCATAAGAAAGATGTGTGCAACCAAAGTCGGATGAACCTGTCTTTGTATAAACTGTTAAGTATTCCTCCATAAACACCACATACAAAAGTGTTTGTTGCTTGGAACATCAAGTTTCTTTGAGAAGGAATTTTTTCGTGAAAAGTTAAGTGGGAGGACAATAGAACTTTGATAAGGTTAAAAGAAGCTTAGCTATATGTGCAGAGTTGCGCAGCGCCGAAAAGTGTTTCGGAGGCAGCAACAATGCTCATGGCTCACGTGCCTCAAAGGTTGTGGTCACGGAGATCTAAGTTCCTATTGAAACAAGTAGATCGGGTAAACAATCAAATACCAAGATTTGAGGGTTGAATCATTATTTGAGAATAATGAACCGACTACATGCAAAGAAGCGATGATGGGCCCTGACTCCGTCAAATGGCTTGAAGCCATAAAATCGTGATAGTTCGATACACGAGAAATCAAGTTTTGAACTTGAAAGACCCTCGAGAAAGGTGTAAGACCTTACAGTTGTGTTTGGATCTATAAATAAATAGACATGGATGTTGCACATCTATGAAATAGTCGACATATTGGGAAAGAGTTCACAACAATGTTCAAAGGTTGACTATGACAAGATCTGATCTTTCATAGCGATATTTAGTCTAGACGGATTAGTGTAGCAACCACTACATATAATTTTATTATATGGTAGTTGAATAAACAAAACAAGTTCTTCTAATAGAAGGGTTACCTAGGACGTGTACATGACACAGTCCAAAGGGTTTTTGTTAAAATTCAAGGGATGCTAAAAACATATGCAAACTTCAATGGTTGAAGTAAGCATAGCGGAGTTGGAATCTTCACTATGATGAAACTGTTAAAAGAGTTTAATTTCATCAGAGACAATGAAGATGCTTGCATTTGCAAGAAATTAAGTGGGAGCGCTAAGACATGTTTCTAATACATTATGTGGAGGACATATTGTTGATTGGAAATGGTGTATCTTTTGTTAACACATATTAAGAATTTCATCCCGATGAAAGACTTAGGCAAAACCCAAATATTTGGCATCAATAGACGCTAATATGGTTGTGCCAGAAGTACATAGACGAGATATTGAATGAGTTCAATATATAAACTACAAGAAAAGGTTCTTGTCACACAGAAAGGATTGAAAGAGTTCAATGTTGATGATATATTCAAGTGTATTGACATTTGGTAAAGTGAAACAAATAATCAAGTATAGATTGATACTTGATGTATGAAATCACAAAGAGTATTTATATCAATCATACTGTGATATGTACAAATCCAGATATGTCCTATGCTCTAAATGTTGTGAGCATATACCAGAATGATTCGTTAGATGATCATTGGTCAATAGTAAGGATATTCTTATGATCTTTTGGAAGAACTAAGAGTATATTATTTGTAGAAAGTGACAAATAGATGGTTAGTTCATTGTAAAAGTACTACATTGATACTAGTTTTGTCACAAAGTACAAATTAAGTTTATCTCAATCTAAACTAGAGGTGGCACGATATAATGGAAATTGAGTTCCATAATGGATTTGGATGAGTTCCAAAGTTAAGACATTGTGACAGATACTACAACAAAAGGCTAAGTATATGACTGCTATTATAGCAGCAAAAGAGGGCATTTGTGTCAAGTAGTTTGTTATCAAACTAGGTGTAGTTCACAGAGGGATAATACTATGAAGATATATTGTGCGACAATATTATCAACATGTTTTAACCCCAAAGAACTAAAGGTCACACCGAAAGACCAAATTTATACAAAGCCATCTCATTAGAGAATGAGTGATGCGTAGAGACGCAAAGACATGCAATTACACACGGACCTGGAAGTGTCAGATCCGGAGATCAGTTGACCACTAGCAATCGTGTACATACAACACCGTAAAGCCATAGGTGTTGAAAACACAAAAGGTTTGAAACTAGATTATTGACTCTAGTGCAAGTGGGAGACTGTTGGAGATATGCCCAAGAGGCAATTATAAAGTGGTTATTATCATATCTTCACACTTATGATAAATGTTTACATACCATGCTATAATTGTATTAACCGGAAACATTAATACTTGTGTGATTTGTAAACTTAATTTGAAGTCCCTAGTATAGCCTCTATACTTCACTAGCTTGTTGGTTGATTAATGATTGTGGTTTCCCTATCATGAACATTGAGATGTTATCGACAACAAGATCATATCGTTAGGAGAATGATATGGTGGACATACTCCTATAGATAAGCGTAGCATAAAGATCAAGTCATTTCAATAGTTCAATTGCTATATGCTTTCTGATACATAGTAACCTAATTCCTTCGACCATGAGATCATGCATATCACCTTTACCGGATGGATACTTTGATGACATCAAACACCACACCGTAACTGGGTGGCTATAAAGGTGGCATTGAGTGTTCGGAAAGTATTGGTTGAAACACATGGATCAAGAGTGGGATTTGTCCATCCATATGACGGATAGATATACTCTGGGCCCTCTCGGTGGAATGTCATCCAATTAGCTTGCAAGCATGTGACTGGCTCACAAGGGATCACATATCACGGGAACGAGAAAAGAGTACTTATCGGTAACGAGGTTGAACTAGGTATGCAGAGATACCGACGATCATAACCTCGGATAAGTAAACTATCGTGAGACAAAGGGAAATTGGTATCGTATGTAAGTGGTTCATTCGATCGCAAAGTAATCGTAGAAATATGTGGGAGCCATATGAATTTCTAGATTCCTCTATTGGTTATTGTTCGGAGAAGTGTCTCGATCATGTCCGCATAATTCACGAACCGTAGGGAGACACACTTAAGGATTCGACGTTGTTTTGAGTAGTTATGGTATTATGAGAAAGAGACCGAATGTTGTTCGGAGTCTCGGATGGGATCCGGGATATCACGAGGTGATCCGGAATGGTCCGGAGAATAAGATTCATATAAGGAAAGTCCTGTTTCGGAGTTCGGGAATGATTCCGGTGTTTTCATCGGGAATGTTCTAGAAGGGTCCGGATTGTCCGGCACTCCAGGGGGGGGGGGAGGGTACATGAATGTGTCATTGAATGATTGCATCATGTACTAAGTGTTCTTGCTGTTCCAAAAACATGAAAGTCAAATTGCCAGTTTGAAAGTCAAACGGCTAAAACAGGAAACTGTGGAAAACAGGAAACTGTGGGAAACAAGCAAGAGGAGGTTGAAACCAACTTGGAGGAGGAGTTCCTCTCCTCCAAGCCGGCGCCCAGCCCTAGGCCGAGTTGGGGAGGGACTCCCTCCCTCCCTGGCGCACCTAGCCCCTCCACCTATAAAAGGAGGGGCAGGGCTCCTCCTTGAGACACACAAGTTTCTACCTCTAATCTCAGGTTTAGAGCCGTTTGGTTTAGAGCTTCTAATTGCTTTAGCCTGCGGTTTAGAGCCTTATAATTGGTGTGTCTAATCTCTAGACCACTAATAGCCCTCTCTCATAATCCACCATACTCGCTCCGGCTTAAGGCGAAGCCCTGCGGGATCTCCCCTCTACTTCCGGTACCACGCCGTTGTGCTGCCGGAATCGCGAGGAGAGTACTACAACCTCCGCTGCCTGCTGGAACAAGGGAGAGGAAGGTCTTCGTCGAGTACCGAACGTGTGACCGACTGCGGGAGCGCTGCCGGAACGCAGCGCCGGAAGGATCGTCTACACGATCTTGAGATCGGAAAGAGTACGACTACATCACCCACGAGAATCTGCTCTCGTTAAACACTTTGGAATCTTCGAGGGTAAGTTATTCCATCGACTCGTTGCTACAATCTAGTAGATAGATCTTGGCTTGTTTGTTTGTATGCGATAGAAATTTTTTGTTTTCCATGCTACGAACCCCTACAGGTGTGAGTTGAGCCGACCCAATGCGAGAGAGTGCGTCGGCCTCCTCGTTCTTTCGCCTGTCGAGCCACTCGAGGGAGTAGCCTGCGAAGTGTCCCCCAGCTTGTCTACTGCTTGGCGGTATGCCGCCATGGTGGGGGAGACGGCGTAGCAAGTGCCAGCGACTTGCCCAGCGACGAGGTCGGAGTCTCCGTAGCAGCGTAGGCGGTTGACGTTCATATCCTTGGCGGCTCGCATGCCGTGGAGTAGTGCCTCGTACTCGGCCATGTTGTTGGTGCAGGGTGTGAAGTCGAGGCAGAGGACGTAGCGGAGCTTGTCGCCCTTCTGTGAAGTCAGCACGATCCCTGCTCCTGCGCCGTCCGCGTTTTGGAGCCGTTGAAGTGCAGGCTCCAGTAGTGGAGGTATGGCAGCTTTTCTGGCTGCTGGGCCTCTTCCCAGTCAGCGATGAAGTCCGCTAGAGCCTGCGACTTGATCGCTTTTCGTGGCTCATACTTGATGTTGTGGACGCCGATTTCGACGACCCACTTGGCGACTCGCCCAGTCGCCTCACGGTTGCGGATGATGCCTTGCAACGGTGCTGAGGAGACGACCGTGATCGGGTGCTCCTGGAAGTAGTGCGGCAGGCGCCGCTGTGCTCTGAAGATCGCGTATACCAGTTTCTGGTACTGCGGGTATCACTGGCGCGACTCGGTGAGGACCTCGCTGATGTAGTACACCGGTCGCTGTACCGGGCGCTCCTTTCCTTCCTCCGGTCGCTCGACGACCATGACGGCGCTAACGCCGCGCTCGAAAGCCGCGATGTAGACTAGCATGGGTTCTTTGTCGACGGGGGCGGTGAGTAGTGGTGCTGCGAGTAGCACCTTCTTGAGGTCGCGGAGTGCGTCGTCCGCCTCCTTGTCCCACTGGAAGGTGGGGTTCTTGCGCATCAGGCGGTATAGGGGCATCGCCTTTTCGCCTAGGCGGGGGATGAAGCGACTGAGAGCTGCTACTCGCCCGGCCAGCTTCTGGACGTCGCGCAGGCACTCGGGTTTGCCTAGTCGAGCGATCGTGTCGATCTTCATGGGGTTCGCCTTGATCCCGTGCTTGGAGACGACGTACCCCAGTAGTTGTCCTGCTGGTACACCAAAGGTGCACTTGCCTGGGTTGAGCTTTATCTTGTATTTCCGCAGGTTGGCGAATGTTTTCGCCAGGTCGGCGAGTAGATTGCCCTGGCGAGCGGACTTCACTACCACGTCGTCGATGTAGACATGGATATTGTGGCCAATTTGGCTCGCGAGGCACTCCTGCATGCACCACTGGTAGGTTGCCCCGGCGTTCTTGAGGCCGAAAGTCATGGCGGTGTAGCAGAAAGCTCCAAATGGCGTGATGAACGCCGTCTTTTCCTCGTCCTCAACAGCCATTTTGATCTGGTTGTACCCGGAGTAGGCGTCGAGGAAACACAGCGACTCCGAGCCCGCGGTGGAGTCAATTATTTGGTCGATCCGCGGGAGGACGAACTGCTCCTTCGGGCAGGCGCTGTTTAAGTTTGTGTAGTCGATACACATCCTCCAGGTCCCGTTCTTCTTCTCGACCAAGACTGGGTTTGCCAGCCACTTGGAGTATTTAATTGGCCGGATGAAGCCTGCAGCGAGTAGACGCTGTACCTCCTCGGCGATAGCTCGGCGGCGCTCTTCATTGAAGGGCCGCATCGACTGCTTGACGGGTCGCACTTTGGGGTCGATGTTTAGTTTGTGCTCAGCGAGTTCCCTAGGGACACCAGGCATGTCAGAGGGCTTCCATGCGAATATGTCCCTGTTCTCACGAAGGAACTCGATGAGCGCGCCTTCCTAGGCTGGGCTCATGCCCGTCCCGATCGCCACCGTCTGGCTAGTCGCCTGGGACCAGCTCGACGGTGCGGGTGTGCGTCATTGCCTCGAAGGCTGAGGTGTTTGCGCCCTCCGAGTTGGGCTTCTTGAGTATGGTGGCGTCGTCGTTGCTGACCCCGCTCGCGTACTTGGCGAGCTCGTCGGCGTGGTTGGTCTCTGCCGCGATGACGGCGTCGGCGAGTTCGGCTCCTTTGGCTTCGCACTCGGTGGCCATGTCGGGGTCGCCGTTGATGGTGATGACGCAGCACGGCCCGGGGAGCTTCATCGCAATGTACGCGTAGTGGGGCTCTGCCATGAACTTGGCGAACGCCTGGCGCCCCAGGACGCAGTGGTAGGGGCTGTCGAAGGGTAACAACTCGAAGACGATCCGCTCGGTGCGGAAGTTTGCTGGTGTGCCGAAGGTGACTGGCAGTGTGACCTTGCCTATCGGGTACGCCTTCCGACCGGGGACGATGCCGTGGAACGTGGTGTAGGTCGTCTCGACCATCGACTGCAGGAGCCGCAGTCGCCTGAAGGTGTCCAGGTACAGGATGTTGATGGAGCTGCCGCCGTCCATCAATTTCTTGGGGAGCCAGTAGTCGCCCACCTTAGGCTTGACCACCAGGGCGACTCGGCCTGGGTACTCGATGCGTGGCGAGTGGTCCTGGCGGCTCCAGGTGATGGGCTACTCCGACCAGTTGAGGAACTGGGGAACGTCCACCTGGGCCACTGCGTTTACGGCGAAGACGCGGGCAATGACTTTCTTCTCGCGCTTCATGTTGAAGCCTGTGAAGGTATGGAGCGAGCCGGCCACATTGCCGAATTTTCCGCCGTTTGGCGGGTTGTTGTTGGGGTCCTCCCACGCTCGCCGGGCCTTCTAAATCTCCCTAAGAGTGTGGCAGTCGGCGGTCGTATGCGTGGAAGGCTTCCCTTCCCTGCTGTGAAACGCACAAGGTTGGTTAAGGAGGGCCGCGGGGTCGAACCTTGTTTTCGCCTTGTAGTTGCCGCCGTCGCGGCGTTGCCCTCCGTCGCGGCGGAAGCTCTTGGGATCGCGCTGCGCGTGCCCGGCGTTGGCGACGAAGTCGAATCACCCGTCATTGCGGCGCTTGTCAGTGAGGCGAGTGTTGCTGTAGCGTAGGTCGGACCGTCGTCCATTGTCGTTGCCGCTCGTGCGGCGTTGGCCTCCCGACTCGTCGTCGGTTTCCTGGTTTGGATCTTCCTCCACGTACCGTTTGGTGATCTCGAGGAGGTCCGGTATGTTGTCGAGCGTGCGAGAATGTCGCTTGATCTTGGAGACTAAGGGCTCATAGCGGCACGAGGTCTTGAAGCAATGGATCGTGGTGTCCGGGTGGATGCCAACCGCGTTGTACCATAGTTCTTGCCACCGCTGTACCTAGTTGCAGGTCGACTCGCGGGGTCCCTGGACGCATCGCTCCAGGTCCTCGATGGTGGTGGCGCGGGTGTAGGAGCACTCGAAGTGCCTGACGAAGGCGTCGCGCATCTCCACCCAGGAGTCGATGATGTCCTGGGGGAGGGTGTTGATCCACTGCCTGCACGTCCCCTCCATCGTCAAGGGGAGGTAACGGGCGGCTAGCAGGTCGGTGTGGCCAGCGATCCCGATCGCCATGAGGTACGTATCCAGCCACACGGAAGGGTCATACGAAGGGTCATACTTCTCTATTTCCTTCGGCGCCTTGAAGTTCGTCGGGTACTTTTTGCCTCGGATCATCGGTCTGAAGCACCTGGGCCCGAGTCGGCTTAGCGACCCCATCGGCTCGCCGTCGCGGTGATTGGTTAGGGTGTGTCACAGGTCGTCGGGCTGGCGTGCGCGCCAGCTTTGGTTGTTGATGATGTGGGTGCGGGCGTCGATGGGCTGACCGTTGGCGGCGATGAAGTTGGTCGCTGGCCTGGGGTCGTTGGTGGAGAGTGCCGCGTTCGCGGGTCGATGTTGGAGCTGCAGTGGCTCTGGTGGCGGGCAGTTGAGGGTGTTTGCCGCCAATGGGTGGCCGCTTGAGGCCAGTCTGTTGCCCGAAGAACGCGAGTACACCTGACCCTGCGAGTCGGCGCCTGCATTTTGCTGCTTGACCGCCTTTGCGAGCAGGGCCCTAACGTACTGGATCTGTAGGGCGCCGTCACCGGTGGCCGTGATGTTGTCGGCCGCTGCTCGGCCTGCCACGAGGTTGTCCATCGGGGTGGAGAACAGTGGTAGGCCATTCGCGTCTCGCTCCCGTGAGGAGACCACTATCCACGGCTGATCCCTGGGGGGTGTGCGGTTGGGTGGAGGTGGGGCGCCCATTGCCGTCGACCCTGGTGGGGGCCGGGCGCTTCCTCCTGGTGGCGTGTTCTCGCAGATCGCGCGCTCGGCCATGCGGTCCGGGTCGTTCTTGTCGTCAAAGTTCAGGGCGCGCCCCTGGACGGTGGGGTTCAGGCCCGACCTGATTCGCTGCTGGTGGTAGCGTGACAGCTCCTGCGCCGTCACCTGCTCGAGGCGAAATTTTTCGCGCTCGGCTTGCTCTTTGCGGACTGCCTCCGCCAGCTTCAGGTGGAGTTCCTCGACCTCCGTTGCCGTGACGTTGGGAGGGATCGGGGTGGAGAAGGGATCTTCCGACGGATCGGTGCCAGTCGCCATGTAGGTCGCGACGTGGAGACCGGTCCCGTCGCGGAGATCGGCGGAGTTTTCCGACCCGGAGTCGAAGTCGAATATCCTGAGGATGGAGGGATCCTCGAAGTCTCCCATGTTGGAGACCTGGGTGATGGAGCCCGCGGGTGAAGCCACGGTGATGGATCCGGCGAGTGACGCCGGGGTCGCCGAATCGGCGTCGTCGTTGAGGGCCGCGTCTTCTGCGGCCGCGGAGTTTTCGGCCATGTTGCTGTGGGCCGAGTTGTACTCGGAGGCAAGGCGATGGATCGTGCGGACCTGGCTCTCGGAGACACAGGGTTTTACCCAAGTTCGGCCCCCCGGAGGGTAAAGACCTACTCCTGCTAGATTGTATTATGATGGTGTTACAATGGGGCGAGCTCGGCGGCTAGGCGGCGAGTCACTTGGGTGTATGATGGAACGTGCCTCTACACGTCTGTAGGGAGGTTTATATAGACTCACCTCCCCCTAGGGTTTACATATCTCAACCGAATCAGTTAAGGCTTCGGTACTCGTTTAACCTAATCCGACTGGGCCTATCTATTCGCCTGGGCCTTCAGCTTCCAGTCGCTTGGATCCACACCGGGCCTTGGTCCAGTCGCCGTCTTGCAGGCCCACTCGCCAGTTCCTGGGCCAGTCGGAAACGTCCTGCTGGGTATACCCCGGTAGGCATATCCCCATCAATGGACTCTGGCGAGGGACTCGAGGGCCGTGGCGATGGAGCTCTGAATCGTGGCGTCGCCGGCCTCCTCACCGGCAGCGCGCCTTGGAGTCCTACGCCGCCACCGCGGACGTCGACGAGAGGGATGCCTACGAGGTGTCCACAGGCTGCACCGCCACACGCTGTCAGGGTGGAGGTTCGCCGTAGGGAGGGTGGGGTGCGGTGGTGCAGGCGAGGTGGGTTGGGATGCGGTTGTGCGGAAGGTGGGGACGAGTCGTGTGGCTGTACAGGAGTTGTGCCTGTCCACTTCGTTTCCTATAGAGAGAAGAACCTGTACATGTACAGGTTGTTAGTGCAAAATTCTCTTGCACGAATCGTAGCAAGCTCACGGTTTAAGGATAAGGCCGGGACTCCCACGACCAGGTAGAATCTCCGCCTTCCTGTCACGCAATTCAAACGCGTACTCCCTCCATTGACCACGCCTCATATTCTGAGCTCTGTTTGACCATTAGATTGACTAACGAGATTTGAGTTAAGCACCTCAAATCGTATTGCATGAAATTGAACTAAGATTGAAGTTCTCTCAAATTCATGTATCTAAGCCGAAATATAAACTTACATCACTAGTAGAAAACTGGTCTTTGCTTCCAGGCATTAGTCCCGGTTTTGCTATGAACCGAGATTAATGTTCCGGTTCGAACGGCTAGAAAAAGCCACAGGGCATGACACCCACTAGTCTCGGTTCGTGTAACAAAGTAGGACTAAAGGATTTTCCGAACCGAGACTAAAGATGAATCTTTAGTTCTAGTTCAAGTGACAAACCGAAACTATTATCTCTCTTATATCATCTTCCTCCCCTGCCTGAGCCATACCCCATTTCAAGCTGGTGGCGTCTCCCTCTCTTTTTTCTTCAAGCTCGTGTTTATATCAATTTTTTTTAAAGATTTATTAAGATTTTTCGGCGCCACATATCCAAGGGTTCTAAAAGGTTAGCATCTTTATCCTGTCATCTTTCATTACTAGTTTAGCTCATTTCATGCTCTAGAAATGGAGGGATTTGTGGGTTTAGTTTGGAAGTAATTTTTGCAATAATAACATGAGATGTGAACTTGTATTAATTTGGATTCTATCTATCTTGTATTAATGTAATGAAATCCAAGCTAAATATCATTTTCAATATGTAGATCCTACCTATATCTTATTTGGCACATAGTCTCGAAATTCATTTGATTCATAGAAGCACAAAGATACATGAGTTCATCCAAGCTAGCTACTATAACTACTACAGCACAGAGAAACAAAAATAAGAACCAAAACTATGAAGATCAAGTACTATATTATACTTATGTTGGACACAAAAATCACAGGGACAGAGTGAGCGAGCCAAGTAGGATGCCCAATATATGTCCTTGTGTATATCACAAGGCTCGCTCACATCGCCCCCAGGATCACATTCGAAATGAAGGCACACATGTATAGTGGCGCCCTAACATTTTAATCATCGGCCGTTGCAACAAGCAAGAACCAAAAACTTGAACACGACGGGGAGCTACAAATTTCATATATTAGATAGTGTCTCTATGGCGAGCTTCTCAAAGATCCTAAGACATCTTCGAGAAGCTCCGCCGTAGTGTTGTTCCTCTCACACCATCTTCCAGTTTATAACTTCTCTAGTCTAGATAAATACGTCGTGGAGCTAACAAATTTCACATATTAGGGAGTGCCTCTATGGCGAGCTCATCGAAGATTTCTGAGGACGGGATCCTAAGACATCTTCGAGAAACTTCGCCGTAGTGGTGTCCCTACTCTCGCACACCATCCTGTAGTTGATAGTTTCACAAGGATGCATCTTGCCTATTTATAGATTAAGCGCCACAACATAGTGTCGACACTCACAATATAATGTCGACACTCACCCCTATCATAGTGTCTCCACCGACCAAAATAGTGTCGTCACTCACGACATAGTGTCGACACTCACCCATGTATCTGTGTCGCCACCCACGTTTAGTCTCGGTTGTTGTCTCCAACCAAGGCTAAAGGTTCATCTTCCTTTAGTCCCGGTTGGTGTCTCCAACCGAGACTAAAGGTTCGTCTTCCTTTATCCCAGGGATAAACAGGCTCACGCCAGCCCTAGATTGCCACAACCCTTTTAGTCCCGGTTGGTGTGTCCAACCGGGACTGAAGATGGAGTAGAAAGTTTTTAATTCAGTGCATAGTTTTAGTACGTATCCGGAGCCTAAGTATCGTTGTGTGTTTTTATTTTTATACATGTACTATTTAGCATCGTGATTCTGTTTGATGTACTTATATAATGCAGATGAGCCGACCATGGATGTACGCTGACCGACGCTCTGGTGAGTTTATTAAAGGTGTGCATTGTTTTCTCGTTGTGGCCGAGGCAAGCATGCATAATGGTTTTATGTGTTGTCCATGTGGTGACTGTCGGAATTGGAAGGAATACTCTTCCTCAAGAGTCCTTCACGGCCACCTGTTTCAGTCTGGTTTCATGTCCGGCTATAATTGTTGGACCAAGTATGAAGAAAGATGGGTTATATGGAAGACAACAAAGAAGAAGAGAATGATAACAACTATCCTATGTCCCTGAATACTGTGGTACTATAGTAGAAGACAATGATGAAGAAGAAGCTGAAGAACGGGCATCAGATGAGCCCGATGATGATCTTGGTCCGGCCATTGCATATGCAAAGGGATAATGCAAAAGTGAACGGGAGAGGTTGAAATTCGAGCAGATGTTAGATGATCACAACAAATTGTTATACCCGAATTGCGAACATGGCCATAAAAATCTAGGTAGCACAATAGAATTATTGCAATGGAAGGCAGAGAACGGTGTGATTGACAAGGGATTTGAAAAGTTGCTAAAAATAATGATGAAGCTACTTCCAAAGAATAACGAACTGCTCACCAGTACGTACGAGCAAAAAAGGTTGTCTGCCCTCTAGGATTAGAGATGCAGAAGATACATGCATGTATTAATGATTGCATCCTCTACCGCGGTGAGGAGTATGAGAATTTGCATGTATGCCCGGTATGCACTGCATTGCGGTATAAGATTAGACGAGATGACCCTGGTGATATTAAGGACGAGCACCCGAGAAAGAGGGTTCCTGCCAAGGTGATCTGGTATGCTCCTATAATACGATGGTTGAAATATTTGTTCAGAAACGAAGAGCATGCCAAGTTGTTGCGATATCACAAGAAAGACTATAAGAAAGACAAGATGTTGAGACACCCCGCTGATGGGTCGCAGTGGAGAAAAATTGAGAGAAAGTTCCCGGACTTCGCAGGTGACACGGGGAACTTATGGTTTGGTCCAAGTACAGGTGGCTTTAATTCTTTTGGGGAGCAGAGCTGCAGTAATAGCACCTGGTCTGTGATTCTAAGTATCTATAGCCTTCCTCCTTGGTTGTGCATGAAGCGGAAGTTCATTATAATGCTAATATTTATCCAAGGTCCGAAGCAACCCGGCATCAATATTGATATGTACCTAAGGCCTTTAGTTGAAAAACTTTTACAGTTATGGCACGAACATGGTGTATGTGTGTGGGATGAGCATAAACAGGAGGAATTTGACCTACGAGCGTTTTTGTTCGTAACCATCAATGATTGGCCTGCTCTTAGTAACATTTTAGGACAAACAAACAAAGGATACAATGCATGCATGCACTATTTAGATGAGACTAAAAGTATTTATTTGGATAAATGTAATAAGAATGTGTACCCGGGGAATCAATGTTTTCTTTCGCCCATACATTCCCTAAGAAAGAAATGGAAGCTTTTCAATGGTGAGTCAGATCACCGGAGTAAGCCTATCCTCCGTACTGGTGATGATATATTTGATATGGTGAAGGATTTAAAAATAATATTTGGAAAGGGTCCTGGCAGACAATCTGTTCCGAATTGCGCTAGAGGACACGCACCCATGTGGAAGAATAAATCTATATTTTGGGAGCTACCCTATTGGAAAATTCTAGAGGTCCGCTCTGCAATCGACGTGTGATGCACCTGACGAAAAATATTTGCGTGATACTGCTAGGTTTCTTGGGTGTGTATGGGAAGAATAAAGATACACCAGAAGCATGGCAGGACCAGCAATATACGAAAGACCGAGACGACATGTATCGAGAGCTATTTCAAGGTACTGCCACCTACACTCTTACAAAAAAAGAGAAGGAAATCTTTTTTGAATGTCTGAGCAGTATCAAGGTCCTGTCTGGCTTCTCGTCGAATATAAAGGGAATAATAAATATGACAGAGAAAAAATTCCAAAACTTGACGTCTCATGACTGCCACATGCTTATGATATAGTTGCTTCTAGTTGCATTGAGGGGGCTTCTGCTGGAAAATGTTTGAGTACTCATTGTGAAGTTATGTGCGTTCTTCAATACAATTTATCAGAAGGTAATCAATCCAAAAAGTCTAATAAGGTTACAGAAAGATGTGTTCCAATGTCTTGTCAGTTTCGAGTTGGTTTTGCCACCATCCCTCTTCAACATTATGACGCACATCCTAGTTCACCTAGTTGAAGAGATTACCATTCTCGATCCTGTATTTCTACACAATATTTTCATAACCGTGCTAGGCCAGAAGGAAGCATCTACAAGGGCTATGGAACAAAGGAGGTCATTGAGTTTTGTGTTGACTTTATTCCTGACCTTAAGTCGATCGGTGTTCCTGAATCACGACATGAGGGGAGATTGAGTGTAAAAGGCACGCTATGAAAAAAATCAAGGATACGTATGGACGGATATTCTTTCACTAAAGCACACTACACACTTCTACAAAATTCTACCTTGGTGGATCCATATATCGAGGAACACCAGAATATCATACGCTCCAAAAACCCGGGGTAGTCTGACTCTTGGATTTAGGTTGAATACATGGTGGCTTTCAGCGGTTGGTTTCTTTTTCACACATCTCATGAATGACACCACTGTAGGAGATTAGCTGTACGTATTGGACAGTTCACCATCTTCGACTATATAAACTTTCCAAGGGTGCGAGATAAATGGGAATACATTTTACATGCACGCCCAAGATAAAAAGAGCATCAACCAAAATCGTGATGTCCGATTTGATGCAATAGACGACAATGGAAAAAATAACACATATTATGGTTACATAGAGGAGATATGGAAACTTGACTATGGACCTTATTTTAAGGTCCCTTTATTTCAGTGTAATTGGGTCAAGCTCACATGAGGCAGGATAAAGGTAGTAGCAATATAAAATGAAAACAGTGGATCTCAACAATCTTGTGTACGGAGACGAACCATTTTTCCTAGACAATAATATGGCTCAGGTTTTCTATGTGAAGGACATGTCTACCAAACCGAGAAAAAGAATAAAATATCATACGATGAGCCAAAATGCCACATGGTTCTTTGAGGGAAAGAAACAAGGTTGGAGTTGAGGACAATACAGACATGTTAAAATATTATATTAAGTTTCATGAAATTCTGCCATTCACAGTGAACAATGACCCAAGCATCCCATTAAATATGGAAGATGCTCCATGGTTACGGACTAGAAGAAAACCCCAACACTAGATATGGATGTTGGTGATGTAATAATGTATTAAACCTTTTATGTAACCGTGTTCTGGATATGAACTGACTCTCAATAGGCTATTGTGTGTATTCTTATAAAACTTTTGTGAATTAAACCTATTTTTGTTACAATTTGTGAGTTTGCTGAAGGCGGCAGAAGAATGGCATTTGAGCACTTGAGCGAACTCACAAGAATACAACAACATCTTCATAGTTGTAATCCCTGGACCCTACGCTCTAAAGCATAAGTCGGTATAACCCAAAAGTGGATAAGGTGTCATACCGAGGAGACCAAAGGCCACCCACGTGTAGGTCCCGTCTGAACGGAAGAGGACACGGTACCAGCCAACCACCATACCCACTTCTCGTGATTATAGCTTCAAGTGCGAGAGACGTAGTCGGCTGAACTGTGAGTCAAGCATACACAAATGAGTATGTATGCCAACGACATACAAGAGTACATCATCACCATCCCTTACAAGACAGAAACGGATGGACGCATCTCTTTCAACAACGATGTGTGGAAGAACTTCATTAGTGGTGAAGACGATCTTAAAATTGGACAAGTCGTGCTCATAACTTCTACACTATGTTGGATGTAAGAATTTGACCACGAAATTAGGGAATCTGGAATTCTACATCAGTTTCCGACGTTTGGATTGCACTCCGAATCGTTGCATGGAAACTAAGACCAATTCCGAGCTCCTGCTCGCTTGCGTGCAACTAGCCCCACAACGATTTGGAGGTCGCGACCTCAGAAAGGCGTGGAAACAAAACCCCCCGCATACCTGTTCGCGAAAAATAGAGTGAGCCTCACGGGAGCTCGACCGTGGCCTCAACAGAGCTCGACTATGGCCTGGAGGACCGGCAGCGACGATTTTGGTACGGTTCTCCCACCCTCCTCTCTCCCCCTTCCCTGCCATCCTCTCCCTCTCCACTTTCTCCATCGAGACCATCTCCCGCGAGCCTTGTTCGTCCACTCCCGTCAGCCTACCAGTAACCCTAGATCGTTCTGGCTTGGAGAAGGGAACGACGATGCAGAGGAACGGGTACAGCAAGAGACAAGGCGGTGGTCCTGCTAATGTTTTTAACGGTTGAAGGCTAGCCAAAGGAGAAGGGGATGGGAGGTGGCGGCGGAAAGGATAAGCTATTTTATTTTGCGTAAACCGCACCGGCAGTCCCACTTTATTTCCCTCATCTTTAATTTGGTCCTAGTTCTTTAAAATTGAACGTTTAGGTCCTAAATCTTTTATAAGTGATTCACGCGAGGTCCTAAATGGGTTTGACCGTCGTTGACTAGTGCCACGTCGACATTGGAGCCCAGGAAACAGACAGTCTGGCACACATATTTGCAAATAGCCCCCTAAAGTTTTATTTGTTCTAAAACAAGATCCCTGGAAGCATGCATCCTTCTCGGCGCCGAGGTAGACGTCGCGTGGAGGACTTGTCGGCCAAGCTCGAGCTTCCCCTGGTCGCCACAGGCCGGGATGACGCTGCACACGGATATCCAGTCAGGCCGCGCGACGCCGTCCTTGAGCAGCCGGAGGAACACCCGGACCACCTCCGTCGGGGAGTCGCCGTCCTGCACGAGCCCGCAGATCATCGCATTCTAGGAGACGAGGTACCGGGCCGGCATATATTCGAACGCTCTTATGGCCGCGTCGAGCAGCCCTGTCCGGGGGTAGGCCGTGACCAGCGCGTTGCCGACGAACAGGTCGGCAGCGAGCCCGGCCTGCGACACCAGCGCGTGGAGTTGCCGCATGAGGCCCAGGGCATCCTCCCCACGGCAGGTGGCGAGCGAGAGCGCGACGGTGAATGTGACGGCGTCGGGCCGCACCTTGCCAGACTGGAGCATCCACAATAGGAACGCGAGCGCCTTGGCTGGGTCCGGGAGCGTGGAGAGGATGGCATTGTAGGACCTGACATCCCGCGCCCGTGCGGTGTCGAACACCATGTCGGCCGCGGAGAAGGAGCCGGTCTTAGCGTAGCGGGCGGCGACGGAGTTGGTCACAAAGGCGAAGGCGCCGAGGCGGGAGGTGAAGGCGAGCGCGTGGAACACCAAGAGGACGGCCAGGCCGGACGACGCGACGGCGCCCGAGAATGCGAATAGGGAGGAGGTGGCAGGATGGCCCGCACAGGGGGGCACATGAGGTGTGATGTTGTTCTTGCTGTTTAGCCGGCGGATTCTGTCGAACAGGTGGTGATCGGCCACCGGGGAGAGCATGGCTGAGGCACGCATGTGCCGAGGGATCTGCAGCCACTGCAGCAGCATCAATTGATAGAGAGAGTAGTAGGATTAACAGAGAGGGAGCGGGGATCGTGTTTTGGAACAAATACAACTTCAGGGGGCTATTTGCAAATATGCTTGCCAGACTGTCCGTTTCCAATGTCGACATGGCACTAGTCAATGCCGGTCAAACCCGTTTAGGACCTCGCATGAATCACTTATAAAAGATATATGACCTAAACGTGCAATTTTAAAGAACTAGGACCAAACCAAAGATGAGGGGAAAGAATTAGGACAGCCGGTGCAGTTCACCTTTTTATTTTTATTCTTTAGAAGTCAACACATCAGTTAAACCACTGCAGAAGGTGTCATCGATATGTGCTGAATTAAGCAGCTGACGTTGTGCTGAATTAAGTACATGACTAATCTGACGCCACGCCACTGATACGTGATAACAAAGAGCTAGTTGGCCCTCCTCATCTTTCATATCAAACACAATAAATCTTATCCCGGTAATCTAATTAGTGGTCTTGCTATTCGCACTTTAAAAGGCTAATAATGTGTTAAAAATAATATATAAAACTCAAATATATATACTCCCTTCGAACTATATTAGTTGACTTAGATTTGTCAAATTTTAGACGAACTTATATATTAAATAGTGTCTAGATTCATCTAAATCTAGACAATTTTGAGTCAAATAATATGGGTTGAAGGAAGTACTATTTTCCATTGATGTATTTATATTGTCGAAACTTAACAAAATTCAATTCCATGGATTGTACATCCAAACAGAAATACGAATTGGGTGCTCCCTTTGGATTCCAACAACATATTACATGCACATCCAAACAACAGAATTGGAATTGGAGACCATTTCTTTTCCATCTTTGATTTGGAATTTTCAGTTAATTCAAATCTGAACTAAAATTCATACATCCAAACACAGTGCTAGGGAAACTCCACCGGGAACAATTTGATAGTGATCTTCATCATAGATATCATTACTGCATGATTTGTCAACCGAGTGATGTTGTTTGTTGATGTGGTGAACTTATATAGTTAGTATTTATCTATGTGGAACAAAATAAGTAGCTTTGATATACATGGAACCATATATATATAGATATTGTTCAATGTTAATAATATTGCTATATAATAACTGATAGATCTTGCTATTGTTTAGCTTTTTTAACTTTTCTCTCAAATAAAAGAAAATCTTTTTGTGTATTCTCGAAAATTATCCATTGGCATGCGAGTCAGATATGCATGACACTAAGTAGCTGGAACTTAGTGGCATGCCACACATGCCACCAGTAACTGTTGCACCGGTGGCACGTGTGCCACTATTATAAGTCACCAGTCACATGAAAGTGGTGGCGGGCCACTCCCACGACACTAAGGGGTGATTTGGCACGCCAACAATGAGCAAATCTGCACTAGTGGTGTCCTAAACTCCATAGCGTGTTTGTCCGGCACAAGGTTTGGTAATAGAATTGAAAATAAAACAAATAACAAAATATAATAACTAACCTAATTATCCAAGCCAAAAAAGTAAACTAATCTATGTATAAAGCTAAAACTAAATGTAATGGTAATGATAGTGTCTTTTTTGGATTTTGGATGGTAAATGCAACAAGTAAAAAAGTGTTTTTGTATTCCGGATTAAATAATTGCTGAAAATTTAAGGGCGTGTAAATGCAAGTAAAAGGTGTTTCCTATGATTAAAAATGGATCGGGGCTAATGGGTTAACTTGTCTACTTTCTCATAAATATGGTGAACTAAAAATAGCCTTACTGATGGCATAATTCTTGATGGAACCTTCATGTAGTGTTTGATCCATATTCATATGGACATCACATCCTATAACAAAGATGATGCAACACATATTCCTCTATCAAGAGAAAACTTCGTAATATAGATTTAAGATAAACAGAGTATAACCTTAAACAATGTGATATGATATTGAATAACACATATGCTACCTCAAACAAACGAGCTCTCATGTTTTTTACGCTAAATGCTCATAGCATAAATATTCCATTCTCTCTAGTGAGGCAACAAAGGAAAGGTAAAATCCTTAGTATGTCCCAAATTTTCAACCATTATCCAGTTCCTAGTACATGTAACTCCAACTAATACACATGCCCCCACATGCGTCCTAGCATACTAGTTTGATCAGAACATGTATACATGAACGAAGTAATACTATGTATCTACAAATACATCAAACGCATACTAGAAATTTGTAATCTCATATAATCATCTCCTAAAACAAAGGTCCACCACAAGGGAATTACACATATGTGACAACAATCATGTACATCAGCTCATATGGTTCTAAAACAATCATAGCACAAAAGAGAGATCAAACTACTGCCAGAAACCCGTAGTTCGGGGGTGGACTATTCCATCTTCTTCATGAAGACGACATTGATGATGGTGGAGAGGGTGGAGATGCAACTGGGGGTGAATTCGGCAATGTTCCGCCCTCTAATCTTCAAAGGTCCCTGCATCTATTTATGGTTCTAAATGTTTCTGTCTCGGTGGCCCGACTTGTTGCGGGATCGCCATCAACGCGAATATGGATGACATCAGCCACAGGAGGGAAAGTCAGCCCCATGGCGTGGCAAGCCTTTTTGTCTGTGCCATGGGCCTATTTCGTCCCTCGAACAACCCCACGCCATGGTCCAACGTACAACTCTAGGTCTTGTATTTTGTGAAAAACTTCCTTTGAAAAATTTCAGGTCTGTTTGAGTATGTGAAAATCGCTAAAATTTAAAAAATACACAAAACAAGGTTTTTTTTGTTCTACAGAGTTATAAGCCAATAAAGGGATCATATGGAAAATGCTAAAAATCAATGTGAAACATGGATATGACGGTTGAAGGATGCAAACATGTTATAATGTAATATAACAAACCACAAAGTTCACGGATGTACTTACATACATCAATAGCATATTTGATATTCAACATCACATCAAAGTACTGTTTATTTCAAAAAAAAAATACTAACATGCATTAATGATAGTTTATGTCTACACGTAAGGTATTTAGGCTGGTCATAGTGTTAGTATCATATTACTATGCATGATACTAGTGTATGATATTATCTTTATAGTGCATGGTATCATATGATAGTATCATATTAGTACTATTTTTAATAATTTGTAGAATCTCAATAGAAAATTGTGTACAAGATTTATTTGTATGAGAATTTTCTAGTTTTACATGCTATGATACGGTATCTACCTATGATACTCTAACCATCTCTTTCTTTATTACTTGTTATGCCACATCAGATTTTTGCCAACATGGCATGGATGATACTACCTATGATACTCTCACTAGGACCAGTCATCATCCATTATTTGAGCCATCTATTTATCCATGCGTCTCACTAACATTAATATTATTAATGACATTCTATTTGTAAGATTTTCACATCGTCTTTTGATCACCAAAATGCAGGCGTCGTCAATTTTTAGCCATTAATAAATTTACAAATATTTCCTGTCGATTAAATTTAGCCTCTCAACCCATATGACCAATCAAATCTTTCATATTCTTGAGAAAAAAAATCTGTTTCAAGCGTCTTACATCCTTCCGTTTTCAGAAGATTTCGGCTTGAACGCACTTTCGACTTTGATATAAATTGAGCACTATGATCTGTTTTGTGTAACCGAACCGTTTCTGTCTTCCTCTCGCTCTCCTAATCTCTCATATTACTGAAAAAGGTCCTTAATTAATCTTGGATTCCCTGTTTACTAGCTAATCGCTGTTGTGCATCAGATGAATTCCATAACTGTAGACTTATTCTTGCAAGAGAACATGCATGATCTTGTGATGAGGAGTGGCGAAGATACAGAGCCTGCTGATATATGACAGTCGATCCAAGAAGGCCATCACGGTGACAAAGTATTTATTTATTACGTTGATGCATGCAGCACATCAAGGAACTGAAAAGAGATACATACGCGCGCCCATCAATCAAGGCCTCAAGGGACATGGACATGAGCGAAACGCTGGTGTTTGTTCTTCCAGCAGGCCGTGCTAGCTAGAAGTCCAAAGCCACAAGCAGGTGAGCTTCAGGCTGTAATAAGCCATCACATGAACTAGAGATGATCATGGGTGGCCACCAATAGCAGGGATCCCAGGAATCACCACCAGCGGGCCGGTAATCGTACTGGTACCGGTAGCGGTTCCCACAAGCGGCAGGTCTGGCAACCCCAAAGCCTTCACCTCGCCGACGCCACCAGAGGCACCGCGTGTCGTCGCTGCAAGGGCGTGGTCCTTGTTGTCGTTCAGCTCCCTCCCGTCGCAGTACGCGAGCACCACCACCAGCAGGAGCACCACGGCGAGACACTTGGCCGCCATTGCTAACTGGGACTGGGAGGTTCGTTCTGATATGGACTAGCTAGTAGTGAGCAGATAGTATTGTGCGGGTGTGTTTGCG
The DNA here is from genome assembly GCA_910589765.1 of Avena atlantica. Taxonomy (NCBI): domain Eukaryota; kingdom Viridiplantae; phylum Streptophyta; class Magnoliopsida; order Poales; family Poaceae; genus Avena; species Avena atlantica. The sequence continues at coordinate 414,994,827 of OU342738.1, read as the reverse complement.
TGAGCTTGTGGATTGGCATCGTCTACGTTGCTTCTTATAGATAGGCGGCGAGTTGCACGGGGTGGCGGGGTGTCGGCCGGGGTGACGTTGGCGCGCGCGGAAGAGGAGGATAGAATAGGTAGGAAGGTGCGACATGCGGGCCCGTCCTCGTCCAAGCACACAGTCACGGGCGACGAGAGAGAGAGAGAAAGGGGCAGGCAGGGCCACATGTCAACGTCGCTAAACTGGAATTTTCGAACAGGGCGGATGGCTTATCAACGTCGGTCTGACTGGAAATTTGGAATAGGGCGGATGGCTTCGTCTGGCCGTGAATCTGTGCCGACATAGGCCATCTTCATCGGACCGATCCATCCGGTCACCTCAAACGTTCCATTTTTTATCCGTTTGAGTCAAGTCATTGTGAATTTGGGGAGGGGTCCGGTGTCCGGTCAGCCGCGTCCAGTGGCACGATTCATTTGTCCGCGCAGGGTGAGACAACTTTTTTTTCTAGATTCAAACATAAACAATTCACGCGAAAAGCTGGCAAAGTTTATGCTTAATTTACATTCAAAATATAAAAAATATAATTTAAATTAATCCTAGCCATAGCTACCGATCTTCGCGCTCCGGCGCCGTCTCGTCCATCTACGGGTCAAGGTCGATGTACTCCGCGGCAGGGCCGGAGCAGGAGAGGGCGCATGCGGGTTAATCGTCCGCATAAGACACGAACCATGCCGGAGGTGCGCCAGCTCCTGAAGGGAATATGCCCTGAGAGGCAATAATAGTGTTTATTATGTGTATTTCAAGTATATGATAGATGTTTATTTTGCATGCTATAATTGTATTAATACGGAAACATTAATACATGTGTGTTTAATAAACAAACAGAAAGTTCCTAGTTATGCCTCTCTCATAAACTAGCTCGTTGATTAACAAGATGATCAAGGTTTCCTGATCATGGACATTGGATGTTATTAATAACGGGATCACAATATTAGTGTAATGGTGTGATGAACATTCATCCGACGTATAGCATTACGATCAAAGTCATTGAGTTTATATTGCTATAACAACTTACGAAGTGATCATAATCCTTAGACCATGAGATCATGTCAATCACTAACACCGAAAGAGTTTCTTGATAACATCAAACGTCACACCGTAACAGGGTGATTATAAAGATGGAGTCATAACTAATAAAGTGTTATGTTGAGGCTCATGGATCGAGAGTGGAATTTGTTCATCCCGATGACGGATAAATATACTCTGGGCCCTCTCGGTGATATCACATTGATTAGCTTGCAAGCAAGTGATTTGATCACTAGAATGTTATATCACGGGAACGAGAAAAGAGTGCATATCGGTAACGAGATTAAAAAAACAAACTAGGTATGGAGATACCGATGATCGAATCTCGGACATGTAATATATCGTGAAAAAAAGGGATTAAGATACTAGCGTAAAAGGTTCCGACGATCACAAGAAAGTCATCGTTGAATGTGTGGGAGTTAGTATGGGTCTCCAGATCCCGCTTCTGATTATTGATCCGAGAGGGGTCTCGATCATGTCCGCATTATTCATGAACCGTAGGGTGACACACTTAAGAGACACCGACATCCAATTAGAGCAAAAGTTTCATGCCGAAAGAATGAACAAGCGCAGGAATTTATTTCACTAGATACCGAAACAGGTTTTCGGGTGAAATTGCATAAAGTGGTTATGCATGTGAAATAGAATTCTAGCAAGGGGTTATTTGTGAATGTTTGTCATTAAAGTAATTGACAAAATTCTGAATAAAATAAAATAGTTTTATTTAATGAGAGTTTGCATTAAATTTGGTGGAAATTTAATGGCATGTTTGAGTGGGATTTTGAGTGGAGGGAATTTAAAGGAATTTTGTGAGTGGAGTGTCCACCCACATGAAGAGGGGAGGGCAAGGGGGCAGCCCCCATGCGCCGGCCACCCCCTTGGGGTTCCCCCCTCCTCCTATAAAAGGCACCCCTCTCCTCACTTCTCACTCACACCTCCTCATGAAGGATCTCTCTCCCCCTCTAGAATTTATCCCCCATGGTCTCGGACTAGCGAGATACATGTTCCTGGTGGCTATTCGGCAAGAAAGAGTTGTGCTTCCGCTGCATCGCTGGAGCGAGGAGGCGGAGGTTGCTCGGTGCCTCGAACGTGTGTGCGAGCACGGATGCGCTGCTGATTTGCGGCGCTAGGAGTTCCTCTCGATCTTGAGATCGGCAAGAGATCGTCTACATCAACCACGAGTTGAACTCGTTAAGCTTTGTCGGTCTTCAAGGGTATGTTCTCTACGGATATACATCCGCCCGTTGTTTGTATCTAATATATAGATCTTGGTACATAGTTCACATCGTAGGAAATTTTTTGTTTTCTATGCTGCGAACCCTACAGTGGTATCAGAGCCGGATCCATGCGTAGATGCTTTACACGGGTAGTACACATATGAGTATGTGGGCGATGATGATCATGTTGTTGCTCCTTTGTTGTAATTCTGGATATTGGTGGCATAGTGGGATGAAGCGGCCCGGACAAACTTTACATGTCCTCTCACATGAGACCTGTTCCACGCTTGACATGCAACTAGTTTGCATAAGTGGCTAGCGGGTGTCTGTCTCTCCTACTATAGTCAATATCTATTTTGCAAACGAGTTGTCAACAATTTGGTTATCCTCGTTGTGGTTCATGTTCGTAGGTAAGAACGGTTCTATTTCGAAAGCCCTAAGCCACGTAAAACTTGCAATGGATAAATTAGAGGCGTCTAGTTTAGATTGTTGCTGGGCTAGTGTTATGATATGGTAGTGTTGTAAGTAGAAGTATGAGATGATACTCTTACAACACACATAGCGTGTAAACTCCATAGACTTTGGATTTACACATATAGGTATGATAGTGATCATACCACGATGCACATGATAGAGATCATCTGCGGGAACCATAACATTTCACTAATAAACATGTGATGTTTGATAGCATCTTATATTGCTTGTTTAGCGCTTTGTTAGCATAATAAGATGATCCCTCATTTAAATATCAAGATAAGAATGTGTTCTTCCTTTAGTATGCACCGATTATGTTTCGTCTCTCCAAGACATCACATGATGATTGGGTGTTCTTGGATCCACGACCATATTTCGGGTGTAAAACAGTTACACACGAGAATACTAAGGTTCTAACTTGGCGAGCCTAGCATGTACAGACATGGCCTCGGAACACGGACCGAAAGGTTAAGCATGAGTCATATAGTTGATATGATGCCCATTTGATGCTCGCCTTTGAAGCTATACCGACTCACGTGATGATCGGACTTGGTATAGTGGATTTGGTTCATGTAATCACCAAAAAGACACGAGGGATGTCGTTTTTGAGTGGGAGTTCATTCGTAATATGGATTAGTTGAACTCAATCTATCATACACTTAGTCTAAACTTTACAAATTCCGTTGTAGATGGCACCACCTGCTTTTAATTTCAATGTGTTCATGGAGAAAGAGAAACTAGCAACGAACGGTAGGAACTTTATCGAATGGGCCATGAATTTGAGGATTCTCCTCTCTGCTGCACAAAAGCAATATGTGCTAGAAGCGCCGTTAGGCCCCCCACCTTTTGAGGATGCCCCTGACGAGGAGAAGAATGTCTATCAGACTCGTCAGGAGGACCACAACTTAGTTCATTGCAGCATATTGTATGGGCTAGAGCCGGAACTTCGAAAGCGTTTCAAAAACGGCAATGCATTTGATACAATAGGTGATTTGAAAATGATTTTCGACACACATGCTGCTGTAGAGAGCTACAACGCTTCAGAAAAGTTCTTTAGCTGCATGATGGAAGAGCACATCTCCGTTAGTGAGCATGTACTCAAGATGTCGGGTTACGCCGATAAGCTTGTGTCCTTGGGAATAATGATTCCCATTGACTTAGGCATCCATCGTGTTCTGCAGTCTCTGCCACCTAGCTATAAGATCTTTGTGATGAACTATAATATGCAAGGCATGAAGAAGTCTCTCCCCGAGCTTCTGTCAATGCTTAAAACTGCAGAAGTGGAGATCAAAAAGGAACATCAAGTGTTGATGATCAATAGGAACACTGGTTTCAAGAAAGACAAGAAGGGAAAACGGAAGGGTATTAAGGGCGGCAAGCCTGTTGCCGTGCCTGAAAAGAAACCCCGAGTTGGACCTAAGTCTGATACCGAGTGCTACTATTGTAAGGGGACTGACCACTGGAAGCGCAACTGCCCCAAGTATTTGGCAGACAAGAAGGCCGGCAAGGCAAACAAAGGTATATATGATATACATGTTATTGATGTGTACTTGACTAGTGCTCGTAGTAGCACCTGGGTATTTGATACCGGTTCAGTTGCTAATATTTGTAACTCGAATTAGGGGCTGCGGAACAAGCGACCGCTAGCAAGGGGTGAGGTCAAGATGCGTGTCGGCAATGGATCAAGCGTTGATGTGATCGCCGTCGGAACGCTGCCTCTCCACTTGCCGTCGGGATTAGTTATAAACTTGAATAATTGTTATCTGGTGCCTGCACTGAGGATGAACATTGTATATGGACTGTGTTTGATGCGAAGTGGTTATTCATTTAAATCCGAGAACAATGGTTGTTCCATTTATATGAATGAAATCTTTTATGGTCATGCACCGATGATGAATGGTTTATTTCTATTAGATCTCGATGATAATGTTACACATATTCATAATGTTGATGCTAAAAGGATTAAACTTAATGATGATATATCCGTATATATGTGGCACTGCCGTCTAGGTCATATTGGCGTTAAACGCATGAAGAAGCTCCATTCGGATGGACTTTCGGAATCACTTTATTTTGAATCATTTGATACATGTGATCCATGCCTTATGGGCAAGATGACTAGAACGCCGTTTTCCGGTTCAGTGGAACGGGCGACAGATTTATTGGAAATCATACATTCTGATGTATGTGGTCCAATGAGTGTGTCGGCGCGAGATGGATATCGTTATTTTGTTACTTTCACGGATGATTTGAGTAGATACGGTTATATCTACTTGATGAAACACAAGTCTGAAACCTTTGAAAAGTTCAAGGAATTTCAGAATGAAGTGGAAAATCATCGTAATAGAAAGATCAAATTTCTACGGTCCGACCGTGGAGGTGAGTATCTATGTTACGAGTTTAGCACTCACATGAAAGAGTGTGGAATTATTTCAAAACTCACGCATGTCGGAACACCACAGCGAAATGGTGTGTCGGAATGTCGTAATCGTACTTTATTAGATATGGTTCGATCTATGATGTCTCTGACGGACTTGCCGTTGTCATTTTGGGGTTATGCACTAGAAACTGCTGCATTCACTTTAAATCGGGCACCATCTAAATCCGTTGAAATGACACCGTATGAATTGTGGTTTGGTAACAAACCTAAGCTGTCATTTCTTAAAGTTTGGGGATGCGATGTTTATGTGAAGAAACTTCAACCGGATAAACTCGAACCCAAAGCGGAAAAATGCGTCTTCATAGGATGCCCTAAGGAAACTATTGGGTATTCCTTCTATCACAGATCTGAGGGCAAGGATTTTGTTTCCAAGAATGGATCCTTTGTAGAGAAAGAGTTTCTCGCGAAAGGTGTGAGTAGTCAAAAGGTAGAACTCGAAGAGGTTATTGAACCTTCTCTTCAAAGTATGGCGAGTAGAGCAGCGCCGGAAGTTGTTCCGGAGTTGGCTCCACCTGTTGAAGAGGGAACTAATGATAATGATCATGAAAATCCGAAAGAGAGTACTACCGAACCTCGCAGGTCAAGCAGGACGCGTGCAGCTCCCGAGCTGTACGGAAATCCTGTCATGAATTTCATGGTTGATGAAAATGATGACCCTGTGATGTATGAAGAAGCGATGATGAGCCCGGATTCCAACAAATGGTTAGAAGCCATGAAATCCGAGATGGAATCCATGTATGGAAATAAGGTTTGGAACTTGGTTGAATTACCTCACGACCGAAAGGCCGTGAAGAACAAATGGATTTTCAAAAGGAAAACTGATGCTGATGGTAATGTGACCGTCTATAAAGCTCGACTTGTTGCAAAGGGGTTTCGACAAATTCAAGGAGTTGACTACGATGAGACATTCTCTCCCGTAGCGATGCTAAAGTCAGCTAGGATTATGTTAGCAATTGCTGCATATTTCGATTATGAGCTATGGCAGATGGATGTCAAAACCGCGTTTCTTAATGGTAATATTGAAGAAGAGTTGTATATGATACAACCAAAGGGTTTTGTCGATCCTAAGGATGCTAACAAGGTGTGCAAGCTTCAGCGATCCATCTATGGATTGAAGCAAGCATCACGAAGTTGGAATCTCCGCTTTGATGAGGTGATCAAAGAGTTTGGATTTGTCCAAACTTATGGAGAAGCTTGTATTTACAAGAAAGTGAGTGGGAGCAATGTGGCATTTCTGATATTATATGTGGATGACATATTATTGATCGGAAATGATATAGATCTTTTAAACAGTGTTAAAAGTTATATAAACAGGAAATTTTCAATGAAGGACCTAGGTGAAGTGTCATACATATTAGGCATAAAGATCTATAGAGATATATCTAGGCGCCTAATAGGGCTATCGCAAAGTACATACCTTGATAAGATTTTAAAGAAGTTTAAAATGGACGGAAGTAAGAAGGGGTTCTTACCTATGTTGCAAGGCAAGACATTGAGTAAGACTCAAAGTCCGGCTTCGGCGGAAGAAAGAGAGATAATGGACAAAGTCCCCTATGCTTCAGCCATAGGCTCTATAATGTACGCCATGCTATGTACAAGACCGGATGTGGCACATGCTATTAGTTTGAATAGTAGGTACCAATCGGATCCAGGTTCAGAACACTGGATAGCGGTCAAGAATATCCTTAAGTTCTTACGAAGGACCAAGGATATGTTTCTTGTATACGGAGGTGAAGAAGAGCTCGTCGCTAAGTGTTACGTTTGACGCTAGCTTTGACACCGATCCGGATGACTCTAAGTCTCAATCCGGATACGTATTTCTCATGAATGGCGGATCGGTTAGTTGGAGGAGCTCCAAACAACCTGTGGTAGCGGGATCAACAACGGAGGCCGAATATGTTGCGGCTTCAGAAGCGGCTCAGGAAGCGGTTTGGATGAAGGAGTTCATATCCGAACTAGGAGTGGTTGCAAACGCGTTGGACCCAATGGTGATCTATTGTGACAACAATGGTGCCATTGCCAATTCCAAAGAGCCAAGGTCCCACAAGCATTCCAAGCATATTAAGCGCCGGTTTCACTCCATCCGCGAGCATGTCAAGGATGGAGATATAAAGATTTGTAAAGTACATACGGATCTCAATGTAGCAGATCCGTTGACTAAAACTCTCCCTAGAGAAAAACATGATCAACACCAGAACTCAATGGGTGTTAGATTTATCACTATGTAACTAGATTATTGTCTCTAGTGCAAGTGGGAGACTGAAGGGAATATGCCCTGAGAGGCAATAATAAAGTGTTTATTATGTGTATTCCAAGTATATGATAGATGTTTATTTTGCATGCTATAATTGTATTAATACGGAAACATTAATACATGTGTGTTTAATAAACAAAAAGAAAGTTCCTTGTTATGCCTCTCTCATAAACTAGCTCGTTGATTAACAAGATGATCAAGGTTTCCTGATCATGGACATTGGATGTTGTTAATAATGGGATCACAACATTAGTGTAATGGTGTGATGAACATTCATTCGAAGTATAGCATTACGATCAAAGTCATTGAGTTTATATTGCTATAACAACTTATGAAGTGATCCTAATCCTTAGACCATGAGATCATGTCAATCACTAACACCGGAAGAGTTTCTTGATAACATCAAACGTCACACCGTAACAGGGTGATTATAAAGATGGAGTCATAACTAATAAAGTGTTATGTTGAGGCTCATGGATCGAGAGTGGAATTTGTTCATCCCGATGACGGATAGATATACTCTCGGCCCTCTTGGTGATATCACATTGATTAGCTTGCAAGCAAGTGATTTGATCACTAGAATGTTATATCATGGGAACGAGAAAAGAGTGCATGTCGGTAACGAGATCAAAATAGGTATGGAGATACCGATGATCGAATCTCGGACATGTAATATATCGTGAAACAAAGGGATTAAGATACTAGCGTAAAAGGTTCCGACGATCACAAGAAAGTCATCGTTGAATGTGTGGGAGTCAGTATGGGTCTCCAGATCCCGCTTCTGATTATTGATCCGAGAGGGGTCTCGATCATGTCCGCATTATTCACGAACCTTAGGGTGACACACTTAAGAGACACCGACATCCAATTGGAGAAAAAGTTTCATGCCGAAAGAATGAACAAGCGCAGGAACTTATTTCACTAGATACCAAAACAGGTTTTCGGGTGAAATTGCATAAAGTGGTTATGCATGTGAAATAGAATTCTAGCAAGGGGTTATTTGTGAATGTTTGTCATTAAAGTAATTGACAAAATTCTGAATAAAATAAAAGAGTTTTATTTAATGAGAGTTTGCATTAAATTTGGTGGAAATTTAATGGCATGTTTGAGTGGGATTTTGAGTGGAGGGAATTTAAAGGAATTTTGTGAGTGGAGTGTCCACCCACATGAAGAGGGGAGGGCAAGGGGCAGACCCCATGCGCCGGCCACCCCCTTGGGGTTCCCCCCTCCTCCTATAAAAGGAACCCCTCTCCTCACTTCTCACTTACACCTCCTCGTGAAGGATCTCTCCCCCCCTCTAGAATTTATCCCCCATGGTCTCGGACTAGCGAGATACATGTTCCCGGTGGCTATTCGGCAAGAAAGAGCTGTGCTTCCCCTGCATCGCTGGAGCGAGGAGGCGGAGGTTGCTCGGTGCCTCGAACGTGTGTGCGAGCATGGATGCGCTGCTGATTTGCGGCGCTAGGACTTCCTCTCGATCTTGAGATCGACAAGAGATCGTCTACATCAACCACGAGTTGAACTCGTTAAGCTTTGTCGGTATTCAAGGGTATGTTCTCTACGGATATACATCCGCCCGTTGTTTGTATCTAATAGATAGATCTTGGTACATAGTTCACATCGTAGGAAGATTTTTGTTTTCTATGCTGCGAACCCTACATCAAATGCATGCATGCTGTAGAAGTAGCTGGAACGATTTTGATATATATATATGTGTAGCAAATTTTGATTAGGCACATAGTTACTGAAAATTGAAATGTGTAATTTTAGAGTTTCAGAGCTTAGAATGGAATGAGGTTTTCACTGATAGAACAATAATAAAAACTCCACATTTACCATGTTGATTGTTTTCTCCAATTCACAAATTGGTGCATGTAAATTTTTCAAAATTCAAAATTAATGCTCTAGAAGCTCTCAATATAACTTGTAATAATTTTATCATGTTGTGTAATGGTTTTTGATATACTTTTACTATAATGCAGATGGTTCGGGAATGGATGTACGGTACTGACCGACACTCTGGCGAGTTCATTAATGGCGTGCATGAATTCATCCGTGTTGCTGATGCAAACAAGCACAATGGTTTTGTATTATGTCCATGTAATGGATGTAGAAATCAGAAGGATTACTCTGACTCAAAAACCCTTCACAGCCACCTATTGAAGTCCGGCTTCATGCCCAGTTATAATTGTTGGACCAAGCACGGAGAGAGAGGGGTTATAATGGAAGATAATGAAGAAGAGGAGGAGGATGACAACTATCATGGTTTCCCTGAGTACGGAGATACTTCCATGGGGGATGCTGAAGGGGAGGATGAAGAAGAGACACATGATGAACCCGCTGATGATCTTGGTCGGACCATTGCCGATGCACGAAGAGATTGTGAAACTGAAAAGGATAGGGAGAAGTTCAATCACATGCTAGAGGATCACAAAAATTTGTTGTACCCAAATTGCGAAAATGGTCTGAAAAAGCTGGGCAGCACACTGGAATTGCTGCGATGGAAGGCTGAGTGTGCTATACCTGACTCCTCATTTGAAAAGTTGCTGAAAATGATGAAGAATATGCTTCCAAAAGATAATATATTGCCCGCCAGTACATACGAAGCAAAGAAGGTTGTCTGCCCTCTAGGTTTAGAGGTTCAGAAGATACAGGCATGCCCTAATGACTGCATCCTCTACCGCGGTGAGGAGTATGAGAATTTAGATGCATGCCCGGTATGCACTTCACTTCGATATAAGATTAGACGAGATGACCCTGGTGACGTTGAGGGGGAGCCCCCCGGAAGAGGGTTCCTGCGAAGGTGATGTGGTATGCTCCTATAATACCACGGTTGAAACGCTTATTCAGAAACAAAGAGCACGCCAAGTTGTTGCGATGGCATAAAGAGGAACGTAAGTCAGACGGGATGTTGAGACACCCTGCTGATGGGTCGCAATGGAGAAAAATCGACAGAAAGTACCCAGACTTTGCAGATGACGCAAGGAGTTTAAGGTTTGGTCTAAGTACAGATGGCATGAATCCCTTTGGGGAGCAGATCTCCAGTCACAGCACCTGGCCCGTGACTCTATGCATCTATAACCTTCCTCCTTGGTTGTGCATGAAGTGGAAGTTCATTATGATGCCAGTGTTTATCCAAGGTCCGAAGCAACCCGGCAACGACATTGATGTGTACCTAAGGCCATTAGTGGAAGAACTTTTACAGTTGTGGCACGAACCTGGGATACGCGTGTGGGATGAGCACAAGCAGGAAGAATTTAACCTCCGAGCATTTCTTTTCGTAACAATCAATGATTGGCTTGCTCTTAGTAACCTTTCAGGACAGTCAAACAAGGGATACAATGCATGCACACACTGTTTAGATGAGACTGCAAGTATATATTTGGAACATTGTAAGAAGAATGTATACAATGAGCATCGTCGATTTCTTTTGGCCAAGCATCCCTTAAGAAAGAAAGGCAAGAATTTCAACGGTCTAGCATGTCACCAGACGAAGCCTAAGGAGCGTACCGGTGCTGATATATTTGATATGGTCAAAGATTTGGATCAACTGGTAACCTTTGGAAAGGGTCCTGGAGGAAAATCTGTTCCGAAAGACACTGAAGGACACGCACCCATGTGGAAGAAGAAATCTATATTTTGGGAGCTACCATATTGGAAATTCTTAGAGGTCCACTCTGCAATCGATATGATGCATGTGACGAAGAATCTTTGCGTGAACCTGCTAGGCTTCTTGCGTGTATGGGAAGACAAAAGATACACCGGAAGCACGAAAGGACCATCAACGTATGAAAGACCCAGATGGCCTGCATCCAGAATGGTTTCAAGGTCATGCCAGCTACGCTCTTACCAAACAAGAGAAGGAAATATTTTTTGAATGCCTAAGCAGTATTAAGGCCCCGTATGGCTTCTCGTCGAATATAAAGGGGATAATAAATATGGCATAAAAAAGTTCCAAAACCTAAAGTCTCATGACTGCCACGTGATTATGACGCAAATGCTTCCGATTGCATTGAGGGGGCTTCTACCAGATAATGTTCGAGTACCCATTGTGAAGCTATGTGCATTTCTCAATGCAATCTCTCAGAAGATAATCAATCCTGAAGATCTACCACGGTTACAGAATGATGTGGTCCAATGTCTTGTCAGTTTTGAGTTGGTGTTCCCACCATCCTTCTTCAATATTATGATGCACCTGCTGGTTCACCTAGTCGAAGAGATTTCCATTCTCGGTCCTGTATTTCTACACAATATGTTTCCCTTTGAGAGGTTCATGGGAATCTTAAAGAAATATGTTTGTAACCGTGCTAGGCCAGAAGGAAGCATCTCCAAGGGCTATGGAACAGAGGAGGTCATTGAATTTTGTGTTGACTTTGTTCCTGACCTTAAGCCGATTGGTCTTCCTCAATCGCGGTATGAGGGGAGACTGAGTGGAAAGGGTACTCTAGGAAGGAAATCAATAATATGTAGAGACAGACATTCTTACACCGAATCACATTACACCGTTCTACAGAATTCTATCTTGGCAGCCCCATATATCGAGGAACAAAAGAAAATCTTACGCTCCAACAACCCTGGAAAGCATGACTCTTGGATTAGAGATGAACACATGAAGAGTTTCGGCGGTTGGTTGCAACATCTCATAAAAAAACACTCTTGGAGATCAGCTATACTTGTTGTCTAGGTCACCATCTTCGACTATATCGACTTTCCAAGGGTACGAGATAAATGGGTATACATTTTACACGATAGCCCAAGATAAAAAGAGCACCAACCAAAACAGTGGTGTCCGCTTTGATGAAACAGACAACAATGGGTCAAAGACCACATATTATGGTTACATGGAGGAGATATGGGAACTTGACTATGGACCTACTTTTAAGGTCCCCTTATTTCGGTGCAAATGGGTCAAGCTGACGGGAGGAGGGGTTGAGGTAGACAAGAAATACGGAATGACATCGTTGGATCTCAACAATCTTGGGTACTTAGACGAACCATTCGTCCTAGCCAATGATGTGGCACAGGCTTTCTATGTGAAGGACATGTCTACCAAACCTAGAAAACGAAAAAATAAGAAAAAGAATACATCAGACGATGAGCCAAAGCGCCACATAGTTCTTTCAGGAAAAAGAAACATCGTGGGAGTGGAGGACCAGACAGACATGTCAGAAGATTGTGATAAGTTTCATGAAATTCCGCCCTTCGCGGTGAAGGATGACCCAAGCATCATGTTAATGAATGAATATGCTCCATGGATACGACGGGAACAGAAAGGAACACACGCAAAGAAATGATATGTAATAATCGTAACATTTTATGAGTGAAGATGTTCCATGCATGTGTCCATTTTTATATTGTTGTCTGCAAATAATCTTGAGTGTGTTATTCCCGTTTTGTGGCTGGACCGGGACTAAAGGAGGGCCTTTAGTACCGATTCATACTTACCATTAAGATCTGATCTCCAAACGCGTGATGTCACATATTAGAGAGTGCCTCTATGACCAGTTTCTCAGAGATGCCGGAGGACTGTGCTCCATCGGCATCTCCCTGAAACTGGCCGTAGTGGTGTCCCTGCTCTCGAAAACCATCTTGCAGGTTGTAACTTCTCTAACTAGATCAATACGCCTGGGAGCTAACTAATTTCACATATTAGGGAGTGCCTCTATGACCAGTTTCTCGGAGATGCCGGAGGACTGGGCTCCGTCGGCATCTCCCTGAAACTGGCCGTAGTGGTGTCCCTGCTCTCGAAAACCATCTTGGAGATGCCTCAAACTGGCTGGAGGACTGGACTCACAAGGATGCCTATTTATACTACAAGCAGCTCGGCATAATGTCGACACTCACCCCTATTATTAGTGCTGACTCATCTTTAGTCCCGGTTGGTGTCTCCAACCGGGACTAAAGGTTCATATTTAGTCCCGGTTGGTGACACCATCCGGGACAAGGTACAAGCCGCACGACATAATGTCGACACTCACCCCTATTATTAGTGTTGCATGGCCCAGTCTGCCGCAATCCATTCAGCAGTGGTTGGTTTCTCCAACCGGGAATAAAGATGAACCCTCTCTTTATATAGACATTTCCCTCTATTTATTAGGTAACACTCAAGACATTTATTAATATTAAAAACCGGGACAAACCAGGACTAGCTAACACTCAGGACTAAAGCCGCCCCCTTTAGTCATAATCATACCTAGTCCTATAGTACCCAGCTTCAGGGTCTTCATCGTCATCGTCATCATCATCGTCATCGTCACCTGCCACTCCGGGGATCCTCAGCCCATCCATGGCATATACCAGTGTGGCATCCCGCAAAAACCACTACTAGAAAATCGCGTTGTTTTTGTGCATTGCATCATCATGACCGTATGCTCATGTCATCATGCCACATTGCATTTGAGCATCGTCATCATCATGCATATTATTTTTGCCTAAAAACAATTTGCGAAAGGCTATGGTTTTCTGAAACTAGCCCTCCTTCTGTTTCAAATTAAACCCCGGGTGCTGCCGGATATTTTTGTTTGTCTAAAAACTATTTGCAATAGTTCATTGCCAAATTAAATAAAAGTTTGAATTATTTTAGTGGGGCAGTCGAACGGGCCGAATCGACCCGAACGACCGCCCCAGAAATATAATCGGTCCACCTAATTACTAAACCTACCAACCTATCTACCCACACCCCCCTCCACATCACCCCCACCAATGACCTCCTGACACCTCACCCTCTCCCTCCCCCTAACCAACCACCATCTGCCACCTCAGCCAGCCCCTCTCTCTCCCTCCCTTTCTCTCTCCCAATCACCACCCCTACCAACCGGCCCCACTCAACCCACTCACACACTACACACGCACGCAGCACACGCCCCACCCCAACACACCCAGCCACACTCTCCACCACTCCCTGCCCTCCGGCCCCACCTCGCAGGCCACCCGCACCGCTCCCCACCTGCCCCGTGCCCTGTCTTCTTCCTCCTCTCATCCCGCACGCGACCCCCCCCCACGCGCGACGCGCCCCTGCCCCGCACGCCTCCCTGCTCTTCTCCTCCCTCCCCGCAAGCAACCGCCGCCGCCGCTCCCGAGACCCTCTCCCTCACCCGACGCTCCCGGCGTGGCCGCGCCGCCCCACCAGCAGCCTCCCTCCGCCGCCTCGCCTCCCTCCTCCTCTTCTCTTCCCCCTGCGCGCGCCCCGCCAACCTTCCACCGCCCCTGCATCCTTCTCCCGCCGCCGCTCCTCCCTCTGCCGGCGCGGCTCCGCCTCCGCCGCCGCGCAGCCTCGCGCCTCCCGGCCCTCCTCCTCCTCCTTCGCTCCGGCCCCGCCGCCTCGGGCTCGCCTCGCACGACCCCGCCCCGCGCGCTCCTCCGTCTGCCAGCCGACCGCGCCCCTCCGCCGCCTGGGCCGCGCCTCGCCTCGCCCTCCCCGAGCCCGCCGGCCTCCCTAACGCCCTCCGCTCGCCGCTCCGCCTCCCAGGCGCCCCGGCTCCTCCCCGTCGTCGACCTGCTCGCCCCGCCGCTCGCCGGTTCCGTCCCCGGCCACGCCTCCCCTCCGCGCCCCAGCTCGCCCTCCGCGCCCCCGTCGCCTCTTCTCCGGCCCTCCTCCGCCGCGCGTCGCCCCCACGTCGCCTGCGACCGCCCGCGAGCTGCCCTCCTCGCCGCCAGTCGTCTCCCTCCGCGCCGCCGGGCACCCGAACCCCCCTGCTTCTGCATGGCCACAGCGTTTCGAGTATGTACGTGCTGGTGCTTGTATGTGTCCTGGCGATGAGGTACTAGGAGCAGGACCAAAGTATTCCTGTGGGTGTGGTGATTTCAGAAGTTTGGACACGTACATCGACTGCCTTCGCCCTGGTGCTGACAAGACGAAAAATGCGCTAAGAACAGATGTGCGGATCTGTCTGATTGATGACCAGGACGGACCCGAAGACCACCGACAAGATCTCTGTCCTGGACTCCAAGATCTGACTCCCGGACATCGAGCGCCAAGATCGCCTCACGGATTCCGAAGCGGTTCCCGGACCCAAAGACGTCGAGACCCCTGACCCGAAGACCGATCCCGGCGCGCCCGAACCCCGTCAAGACCCCGAACCCTCTCGGATCCGAGGCCCGAAGATGGCCGGAACGCCAAGACCGACCCGATACACGGGCCCGACAAGACCCTCGCAACGGCAAGATCAGCCCCGTGGGACCCGACAAGATCTTCGCGACGACAAGTTCGACATCGGCCCGGAAGAATCCGACGCGCCCGGCACCGACCCAAGTCCTGCTTCCCGGACGCGACCAGAACTACCCCCGATATCCGAGAACAATCCCGGAGTCCGAGAACGCTCCCGTCGAACCCTGGACCCTGAGACCGACCCCGAACCCTCGGACCAACATCGTCGAGAACCCTAAAGTGTGAACCCCTTATCCGAGAACCCTATTTTATAAATGGTCAACTATATGAATTGTTGCATACTTAATTGTCATCTCGCATGCATATCTTTGGTTTGGGGGCCTTATGCCGATTCACCTAATAATTAAATATGGGGCCCATATGCGGGCAAATCCAGCCTTATATTGGCCTCATTTAAATTTGTGCATCGAACCGTTGTCATATCTTGCCGGTTAAAACAACATTTAAAATGCGGGGTTTCTAAATAACATGAACCACCTAATTAAATGTCGGGACCCCGGTTCCGCTTAATATGACCTAATTACATCGCACTTTTGCCATGTCATACAACATACATGCATCATGCCGATCTTCTGCCGTTGTATTAAATATTGCATCCGGTGTTTATTCTAGTGATTTGGTTCTTCGCGGATAAGGCCGTTGAGTTGATGTGAGCTTCGCCCCGATCTTCGGATGAACCTTCGACAATGTTTTCGGGCGAGCATCTTCCCCCTTTCTACCTATCTTACTTTTATAGTATTTATTCCCTCCTGTTGATCTATTGCTATCTGTGTTGCCATGCTTTAGTTTCCGTACCTGTGATATACCGTGCAGCCTATATTGCCTTGGACACATCCTATTACCTGTTGTTTGGTAGATAGTTGGACTTGCGCGTCGTAGTCGCTTGCTCAAGTGCTGTTGCGTGTCGTCAATTGCCACGGTTGTTGGATTAATGCCGCATGTTTGATGTTGGAGATTATCATGGCTTTACTTATCGTTCACTTTAAATTCCTGTTTAACAACTAAAATGGAAGTAAGCAGAGGCATCGGTGGGTGATAGATAATATTTGGTTTTCCGAACGCCCACTTGTGTCCCGTAGGACCCCGAGTACTTGATACCTGTTCCTTGATTTATCGCGCTATCCACATCCGGGAGGTATATGGGACCCCCCTGAGCCAGAGCTTGATTCAGTCTTATTTCTTGGGGCCACAAACTAGTTTGAGGTTTTATTTACTATCCTGTACTTATGCCATGCTACTTCTGTATTTACGATTGTGCGAGGAGCACACTGTACTGTTTAGGTAAGCGGAATGTTTTCGCGGTATCGACAAGCCCAGCCACACTTTCGGGTTCCCAGTCGTTTACAACCATTGACGCAAACCTTGAGTCCGTCTCGGAGCTTGCTTACTTTGTTGCGGGTCTACTCAATGGGGTGGCCCCCTGAAATAATTCTGAATCCTGTGATTGCTTTGTCGTGAAGGCCTCGTTGGGTTTTGATTTGGTTTTTCCGAGGTTGATCGAGTGTGTGTTGCTATTGGTGCACCCCGGCCGGGTAAAACTTTCTGAAAGCCGTGTCCGCGGATATGGACGACTTGGAGCACAGTATCTCGACCATAGACAAGCATAACTAAAGTTTATTGCTATAAATTTGACTTTATAATGACTAGTAATCAGCTTCACTATAATGGAATGGCTAAATAATACTGCCCACAATTGCTTGTTTGGAGTGTCGCTTGCGACCATTGTACCTGACTAGTAAGTATTGCAACTACAACGGAATGGCTGAATAAAAGTACCAACAACTGCTGGGTTTTGGGTTATCTCATGCTAATTGTACCTGATTAGTAAGTGTTGCCACTATAACGGAATGGTTAACTAAAAGTGCCCACTGCTTACTTTATCAGGACGATTATCTAAACCTGACTAGTAAAGTGCCGCAACTAAAACCGAATAAGTAAAACTGCCAACCGTGTGAGTTCCTCGGTTGACTTCCTCGTTTGGTTTCGAGGGGGAAACACCAGGATGGGTTTGTTTGATGATAGTGTCAGGTTGGTTCCGGATAGGTCCTTCTTACCCCCTCTGATTGCCGCCAGTTGTCTCGAGTCTCTATAGGTTGTTTAGTGCATGCTGTCGCTGCCGCTTCAGTCCACCATACCTATGTAGGCGAGGACTGCCGAATTCTAGCCTCGCCGTGTACTGGCCTCAGTATTGACGCTCCTCTTTTTCCTTTGCCCTTTGTCGGCACCCCTTTTGTTTAAGCAGGTTTTGAGATCGACGTCGTTAGCAGGGTTACCCTTCCGGCTTGGCCTGGGCAGGGTTAAGGACGCCATTGGTTATTCTTCAGGGCTCTTAGCCCCATTTGCATCTTGTCCGTAGTCGGACGCTCTATCCTTTTCAAGGTGATTTGGATCTTTGTACCGTATATCTGTATTCTTGACTCTTTGAGTCGCTGTTATATATATCTGTCCTGTGGGTCCCATCGAGGACTATTGTGTAATGTTATTACTTCGTTTTCCACCCGCACGCAAGTGCCTGGTGGGCACCTTTGAATCGTTTCTATGCGGGTTTGGCGGGTTTCGCTAAAACTTGCATAGGTCTGATTCTGAGGGTGTTACAACCAGGGGCCATTCCAGCCTCGGATTCACGGCGGGCGGGAGAGGGGTCTCCTGGAAGACGATGTTGCTACCGCCGGGCCAGTGTGGGGCCTGTGGCGGGTGGACTCGTGGGCACCGTAGGCGAGGATGGTCTCCCCCGGCGATGTAGCGCATCACTCCGATGATAGTACGGTTCGCCCACCACAGACGACGACCGGCTTCATTGTGGTTCACCGGTGGCGGGCCATCACCCTCGTACCCGGCGAGCTCCCTTTCCCGCCTATTAGCGAAGAAGTCATTCCAGGTGTCGTAGTTGTCGGGATCCCACTGGGGATCCATCCGCTGCTCCGGCGTGAGCTCGTGGTAGAAGTGGTTTGTGATGGCCGCCTGGCGTGCGGAACCTTGAGGGACAGGAGGGACAGGAACCCCTCCAGCGCTCAGCATCCAGCCGGCGGGCGGCGGTAGCCCGGCGGAGAAG
This sequence comes from Avena atlantica, assembly GCA_910589765.1. NCBI lineage: Eukaryota > Viridiplantae > Streptophyta > Magnoliopsida > Poales > Poaceae > Avena > Avena atlantica. Next base: position 414,976,155 of record OU342738.1, on the reverse strand, counting down.
GGTAGTTGGAGGCGCATAGCGCCTCGGTCTCCTCGAGGGTCAGAATGGCCTAGTAGGCGTTGTCCATTGTTCTAAGAGAGGAAGGTGTGGATAGCCATGGCACGATCGCCCTAAATATAGAGGGAAAGGGCGGGAAAACTTGGCTTGAAGCTTTGGGAAATGGCGGGAAATATGTTTAGGCTCGGTTAGTGACTACATCCGGGACTAAAAGCTCTCGTAGAAAGGAAAGGGCGGGAAAACTTGGCGGGAAGAGGTGGGAAATAGCGGACAATATCTTTAGTCCCGGTTTGTGACTACAATCGGGACTAAATGGATATTATATTAAGATTCATTATATTTTTCTGATAATAATAGACATATTATTTGTTTTATTTGGATTATTACAATAAAAGATATGATTTTTCAAAAAAATTATATTTGATTTGAATTTAAAAAGAAAATTTGCAAATGAAATAATTTATAAATGATGCAAACAGATAAATAATATTATATTAAGATTCATTATATTTTTCTGATAATAATAGACATATTATTTGTTTTATTTGGATTATTACAATAAAAGATATGATTTTTCAAAGTTTTTATATTTCATTTGAATTAAAAAAGAAAATTTACAAATGAAATAATTTATAAATGATGCAAACAGATAAATGGATATTATATTAAAATTCTTTATATTTTTCTAATAATAATAGACATATTATTTGTTTTATTTGGATTATTACAATAAAAGATATGATTTTTCAAAGTTTTTATATTTGATTTGAATTAAAAAAGAAACTTTACAAATGAAATAATTTATAAATGATGCAAACAGATAAATGGATATTATATTAAAATTCTTTATATTTTTCTGATAATAATAGACATATTATTTGTTTTATTTGGATTATTACAATAAAAGATATGATTTTTCAAATTTTTTATATTTGATTTGAATTAAAAAGAAAATTTACAAATGAAATAATTTATAAATGATGCAAACAGATAAATGGATATTATATTAAAATTCTTTATATTTTTCTGATAATAATAGACATTTTATTTGTTTTATTTCGATTATTACAATAAAAGATATGATTTTTCAAAGTTTTTATATTAGTTTTGAATTAAAAAAGAAAATTTAAAAAAAAATAGTCGCGGGTCGTGGCTGGACCCGGAACTAAAGGGTGAGTGCGCGCGCGAAAACGAAGCGGCCGGAAAAACCCTTTAGTCCCGGGCCGTGGCTTAGCCCGGGACTAAAGGGGGGGTCTTTAGTCGCGGGTTAAGCCACGGCCCGCGACTAAAGACCATTTAGTCGCGGGCGATGGCTTAGCCCGGGACTAAAGGGCGGTCCCTATATATACGCGCGCTTGCCCCTGGCGCGCCGAGCCAGCACTTAGCACGCGACGAAGACGAAGACGAGGCGCCATCGACGCAGAGAACACAGGGGAGGTGCTGCCCGCCGGTCGGCCAATTCCCGCACCGTCGCCGACCTCGTCTCCATACCGCAGAGCCGCCGCCCGCCGAGCTTCCGCGTCGCCGTACGTGTCGTGCGCGCCGTGCCGCCGTGTCGCGCCGCCGTGCCTCGCCGCGTGTCACCGCCCCGCCGTGCCGCGTCGCGCCGCACTGCCTCGCCGCGCCGTCGTGCCGCGGCGCGCTGCAGCACCTCGCCGGAGAGGTGGTTAATTATTTAATTTTATAGTTAGGTTTTTGTATTTAGGTTTTGATTAGTAGTAGGAAATGTTAGTATTTAGGTTTTGATTAGTAGTATAAATGTTAGGAAATGTTAGTATTTAGGATTTGATTATAATTAGTCTAGTAGTAATTAGTAGTATAATTAGTCTAGGAAATGTTATAGTTAGGTTTTTGTAGTAATATTTATTATTATTATTCTTAATAATCTTTAGGTTTTGTATAAATGTTCAGGAAATGTTAGTATTTATATTATTATATTATTAGGAAATGTTAGTTTTTTTATATTTTCTTGTTATATTTTTTCTATAGTTTTTTATAGTTTTTAGGATTAGTTATTATTTTAGTTATTAGGATTAGTATTAGGATTATTATAATTAGGTTTATTAGGGTTTTTTGTTATAGTTTTTTTCTATTGTTTTTTTATAGATTTTTTATATTAGGTTTTTTTGTTTTAGTATTAGGATTATTGTTTTAATTAAAATATTAGAATTAGGATTATTGTTTTAGTGATTTTTTGTTTTATTTATTAAGATTAGAATTAGGATTAGGATTTGGGTTATTTTTTTGTTTAAGTTATTATAATTAGGATTATATTGTTTTAGTTATTAGTATTATTGTTTTTTTAACCTGTTTAACTCTCTTTTTGTTATAGATAATTAAGTCATGGATCCATCCGAAGATCCTGGTCGCATCGGTGAAGGTTTTCTTCAGGGCATGATAAGAGGTGAAATTCCTCTTAATATTACTACCGGCGCCGAAGATATTTTGCTCGAGGAAGAGATATCCTCATATCTGAATCCATCCGGTGATGGAATAGAGGAAAACCAAATTTACCAAGGGGAAGACCAGATGGACGAAGGGAAAACAAATAACAACAATAATGATGGCCCCTCGACAGGATCCGGCGAGGTACATATATATATATATAAAGTCTCGTGTTACCTCTATTCATTAACTGATCTAGATATATATTAATCACTCTCTCTTCTTCTTTTAGCCCACCGGATCGAAGCAATCGACAGCTCGAACGAAACGAGGGCCGAACAAAAAGTTGGATGGTAATCAGAGGTTCACCATCGAAGAAATAGATGATGATGGTGAACCGATTGCTCCAGAGAAGCACCGGAGGATGTTTATAAATCAATGCGGGGTGCTTGTTAGTGACAACCTGCCGATCACAATCAAAGAATGGAATAAGTCAAAGAAAGCCGGTGAAGAATCCAACAGCTATGTCACCGATGATGACAAAGATGACCTTTGGCAGAAGCTCATAGCGCATTTCATACTACCTCCAGAGTATGAGCAATTTGAGGTAGATGGTATTACCCCAAGGCCGGGTGGGCTTGAAAATCGAGCGAAATTCAAGGAGTGGGCACTAAGCAAGATGGCTGAACTGTACCGAAACCACAAGAAAAATTTATACGCGAAATATGTCGCGAAAAAGAAAACTCCAGACTTCAAAGGAGTAAACGAGAAGTTGAGAGAACAGTGGCCCGATTTTGTACAGTACAAGAAATCTGATAAAGCAAAGGCAAAGTCGGCAAAGAACGCGTTAAATGCTGCCAACAAGAAATACCATCATAAAATGGGGACAGGTGGCTACAAGAGTGCCATCCCTAAGTGGGAAACTATGGAGAAGGATATGAGGGCTAGAGGCGTCACTCCTGGTACAGATGGATGGCCCAAGAGGTCAAAGCACTGGTGGTACGGGCACGGGGGATCCTTGGACCCAGAAACAGGGTAGACATTATTTCATGATAAAATTCTAAAACCCTCCGAAGACCTTATTCAAGCAATGAACGATGCTCAATTGGTATTGTTCCATCCCGAGAGAGAGAACGACGAGCTGACACGCGCCCTAGGGAATCCTGAAAAGGGAGGACGAACACGAGGCAAAGGCACCGGTGTCTCGTGGAAGAAAGGCTTTCCTCTATACGATGCCAGTTATAGAAGCCGTCAGAGAAAGTAGGACCGGGAGGCAGACCGGATCTCCAGGGTAGAGCAGGACCTAGCTGATCTGAAGAACCTCATGCATGAAATTAGCCAAAGGCCGCCGTCGTCAACTCACCCGTAGTCTGATGATCCTGCATTGGATCTTAGCCAATGGAGAAGCAGCGTGGCTTCCACGTAGGTCCGTGTTGATGATCAAGCACTGCTGGATGATGCACCGGCTCCTCACTACCCCGTGGATGATGTCAGAGAGATGGCACAATGTGAGCTACATCAGCCAATGAACAACCTGTCCTTCAAGGTGGCGATCGGCACTGCTTTACCTTGTCTACCTGGAGCACTCCACCATTCACTTCCGATTCCACCAGGCTATGCTCGTGTCACGGTGGATGACATAGTGGAGGATTTTGCGGACCTAGAGATTGAAATCGCTACGCCGAAGGCCTTACGAAACTAGGAGATGTCAAGCACAACATCATTCTATGTAATAAGAAGTACATCAAGTTTCCAGGCTCGGCGCCAAGGCCACCGACTCCAAGGAATCCAAATCCACCCCGCATCGAATATCGTCAACCTCCAAGTCCACCCCAACCCGATTATCGCCAACCTCCAAGTCCATCCCAAACCGATTATCGCCAACCTCCAAGTCCACCCCGCCCCGCTGACGATTGCTGTAGCAGGAGTACATCAACTCGATCTCCGCCTCCGCCTCCGTGTAATACTACTACCTCATCGAAGAAACGGAAGTTCGATGGTCCCCCACGGCCCACATCGAAGAAAGGTCAAACGCCGAAGATAGTCGATATCCCGCCGGCTCTTCCAAAGAGACCTTATGACAAGACCGATGAGGAAACTAACGCGGATGTGGCTGCCCAAGTTAAGGCGCATTTTGCACCCAAAAAGCCTGAGCCAAAGCCGGTATATAACGGAAAAACCAAAAAGTGGGCTAAGTCCTTTCTTGAGCAACCATCCCAGATATCGATGAATCTAGAATCAGACTATGACTGGGATATTATTAAGCAAGCACAGAAGAAAAAAATCACAAGTGCAAAAAGCAGGAAGCAAGTTGCCCAGCTCGGAGCACAGAAGAATCAATCGATCGCCCCGCTCAAAGTCATTTTAGACCTCGACAAAGCCTTCAGAGCTGAAATGGATATGGACATGCAAATAATGGACCCTAGAGCCCGTAATAGTGCTGCACTTATGGGAATCACTGTATCGCAGGACAAGGCACTTGCTAACAAAGCAAATATGTCTCTTGGTCAATATTTAGGCTATGAAGATATGCCAGTGGGTCAGATAGTACGACAGTATGTCCAAGGGAAGCCTCTAGTCAGTAATGAGGAGCTCACACATCTATCCACACATATGCGAAATCTGCACGAATGGTACATGTCGCAAGCACAAAAAAAGCATCAGAAAGATTGGTTTCCGGTGGACGTTAGAACGGAGCATCACTTCAAACCATACTCGATACAGGTTCAAATGACCGAACTGTTTCAGTTATACAACCAGCGCGCCCTCTACAAATCTATCATTGGTTGCTACTGTCTATAAGTTATTTATTTCTATAATTAAGTTTGTAGCTTTAGCTCGTTCATTGCATTTAATATATTATCCTAACTATATATATCCTTTTGTATGATGATATTATATTCTACAGAATGAAGATGCTTGAATGCAAAAGAGCTAGAAGATACGACGTTGGGTTCATTGACCCATATATCATTAATGAATATACGTTAAATAATCACCCCAAAGACGTGGAGGAAGATCTGTCCAGGTTCTTAACCGAGAATTTTTTTGTTAAGGAAATACTATTTCCTTACAACTTCAAGTGAGTGTTTATATCTTGTACACATTTTATTTTTGCTTACTCGATGAGCTATATATGCATGTATGCTTATGTAAACGTCCGCAGATTCCACTGGATCTTGCTAAACATTCAAGTTGACAACTCCCTAGTTGAAGTCCATGACTCATTAAGTTGGGACCAAGAGAAGTGGAGCGACATGAAAGCAATGCTCCATAAGTAATTTCAATCATTATCGCATTATATCGTCCTCTTTCATTCATTTCCTGATATCAAGTAACTAATAACTCCTTTGTTCATTTTCTTTGCCGAGCAGGTGTTGGACACGGTTCAGACAGAAAATACCAGGTCCATTCAAAGAGGAGCTAACTTATAAAATGGCGAAGAGTTTACAGCAACCACCGGGAACTCATTTATGTGGATACTACGTCTGCGAGTACATCCGAGAGTTGACCAGTGAGCGGAAAGTTGACTCACATTATATTTATGATTTGCGGGAGAAACTAGAGCCAGACCAGCGCATAAGAGCAATTCAAGAGGAGCTGGCGGGATTTATGATGAAGGAAGTCCTTGATGTACATGGAGAGCATTATGCGGATGACGTGGAACTCAATTTGCCTTAGTCATCTCCATGTAGCTCATATGATATATATATTCATCAATGACCATGTAATTACAAAACATTTCTTCCTTTTGATATGATTGATTATATGTATGCTTGCAAGGGATCGATTAATTATATAAATGCATCGACGTGTAGTGTGTATGTAGTAGCGTATAATATGTATACTGAAATATATGTTTGTTATAGTGAAACACAAAACGAAAAAGGAACAAAATGGCAAAAAAAAGGAAATACACAATCTCTGCCGCGGCAGAGAAATGTGGTGTTTCTCTGTCGCGGCAGGAAACCTTTTAGTCCCGGGTGGTGTTACAGCCCGGGACTAGAGGGTTTCCGCCCCCCGCGGCGCTGAAAGAGCCACGTGGCTGTTATCAGTCGAGGGCCGTTGCGAGCCGGGACTAGAGGGGGGCCTCTAGTCCCGTTTTCACAGTCCCGGGCCCAAAACCGAGACTAGAGCCCGTTGCGGCCCGGGACTAGAGGCCCTTTTTCCACCAGTGATCCATGCATTAATGACTGCATCCTCTACCGCGGTAAGAAGTATGAGAATTTAGATAAATGCCCGGTATGCAATGCATTGCGGTATAAGATTAGACGAGATGACCCTGGTGATGTTGAGGGAGAGCCCCTCCGGAAGAGGGTTCCTGCTAAGGTTATGTGGTATGCTCCTATAATACCAAGGTTGAAACGCATGTTCAGAAACAAAGAACATGCAGGTTGTTGAGATGGCACAAAGAAGACCGTAAGAAAGACGGGAAGTTGAGACACCCTGTTGATGGGTCACAGTGGAGAAAAATCGAGAGAGACTTCCCGGACTTTGCAGGTGACGCAAGGAACTTATGGTTTAGTCCAAGTACGAATGGCATGAATCCTTTTGGGGAGCAGAGCTGCAGTGACATCACCTGGCCCGTGACTCTATGTATCTACAACCTTCCTCCTTGGTTGTGCATGAAGCGTAAGTTCATTATGATGTCAGTGCTCCTCCAAGGCCCGAAGCAACCGGGAAACAACATTGATGTGTACCTTAGGCCATTAGTTGAGGAACTCTTACAGCTGTGGGGCAAACCAGGTGTACATGCATGGGATGAGAGCAAACAGGAGCCATTTGATCTACAAGGGTTGCTTTTCGTAACCAGCAATGATTGGCCTGCTCTTAGTAACCTTTCAGGACAGACAAACAAGGGATATAAGGCATGCACGCACTGTTTAGATAAGACTGAATGTACATATTTGCATAAATGCAAAAAGGTTGTGTACCTGGCGAATCAACGATTTCTTCCGACCAATCATCCCGTAAGAAAGAAAGGAAAGCATTTCAAAGGTGAGGCAGATCACCGGAAGAAGCCTGAACTCCCAACTGGTGATGATGTATTTGGTATGGTCAAGGACATAGAAGTAATCTTTGGAAAGGGTCCCGACGGTCAATCAGTTCCGAACGACGTCGCTACAGGACTCACACCCATGTGGAAGAAGAAATCTATATTTTGGGAGCTGCCATATTGGAAAGTCCTACGTGTCCGCTCTTCAATCGACGTGATGCACGTGACGAAGAATCTTTGCATGGACCCTGCTAGGATTCCTAGGCGTGTATGGAAAGACAAAAGATACACCAGAAGCACGGGAGGACCAACAAATTATGAAAGACCCAAAGAACATGCATACACAGAACAAGACGGATAAAGGGCATCACTTAAGTCGTGCCAGCTATGCTCTTACCAAAGTAGAGAAGGAAATCTTTTTTGAAGTCCTTTACAGTATCAAGGTGCCGTCTGGATTCTCATCTAATATAAAGGGGATAATAAATATGGCAGATAAAAAGTTCCAAAACCTGAAGTCTCATGACTGTCACGTGATTATGACGCAGTTGCTTCTGATTGCATTGAGGGGGCTTCTACCGGAAAATGTTCGAGTACCCATTGTGAAGCTGTGTGCATTCCTCAATGCAATATCTCAGAAGGTAATCAATACAGATATTCTGCCAAGGTTACAGAAGGATGTGGTACAATGTCTTGTTAGTTTTGACTTGGTGTTCCCACCATCCTTCTTCAATATTATGACGCATCTCCTGGTTCACCTAGTGGAAGAGATTGCCATTCTCGGTCCTGTATTTCTGCACAATATGTTCCCCTTTGAGAGGTTCATGGAAGTCTTAAAGAAATATTTTCATAACCGTGATAGACCAGAAGGAAGCATCTCCAAGGGATATGGAACAGAGGAGGTCATTGAGTTTTTTGTTGACTTTATTCCTGACCTTAAGCCGATTGGTGTTTCTGACTCGCAGCATGAGGGAAGACTAAGTGGAAAAGGCACGCTGGGAAAGAAAGCAATGATATGTAGGGACGGGGATTCTTTCACTAAAGCACACTACACAGTTCTACATAATTCCACCTTGGCAGCTCCGTATATGGAGGAACACAAGAATATTGTATTGCTCCAAAAACCCGGGGAACCCTGAATCATGGATTACAGATGAACACATGCAGTCTTTCGGTGGTTGGATGCGGACACATCTCTTGAATGACACCACTGTTGGAGATCATCTATACTTGTTGGCCACGTCAACATCTTCTACTATATTGAATTTCCAAGGGTACGAAATAAATGGGAATACATTCTACACGATCGCCCAAGATAAAAAGAGCACCAACCAAAATAGTGGTGTCCGCTTTGATGCAACAGACGAGAATGGGCAAAAGGACACATATTATGGTTACATAGAGGAGATATGGGAACTAGACTATGGAGTCTCTTTTAAGGTCCCTTTGTTTCGCTGCAAATGGGTCAACCTGAATGGGGAAGGGGTAAAGATAGACCAGTTGTACGGAATGACAACAGTGGATCTCAAAAATCTTGGTTATAGAGATGAACCATTCGTCCTAGCCAATGATGTGTCTCACGTTTTCTATGTGAAGGACATGTCCTCCATATCGAAAAAAAGAAAAAAATATGCAAACGAATACATCATATGATGAGCCAAAGCATCACATAGTTCTTCCAGGGAAAAGAAACATCATGGGAATCGAGGACAAGACAGAAATGTCAAAAGATTATAATAAGTTTGATGAAATTCCGCCCTTCACAGTGAAAACTGACCCAAGCATTCCGTTAAGTAAAGAAGATGCTCCATGGTTACGTCTGAATCGATCATAAGGAAGGACACATGCCAAGAAGTTCATGCTCATATTGTGTAACTCTAGTTCATGTCTGACCGGGATATCTTATGGCGTTTGCAATTTTCCAAGTTTAATAAATGTATTGAGTGTTAGTCCCGGTTTGTGGCTTGACCGGGACTATATATAGGGGGCCTTTAGTCCCGGTTTTGTACTCTCAGTTTTTAATATTAATAAATGTCTTAAGTGTTAGTCCCGTTTTATGGCTGGACCGGGACTAAAGGGGGCCTTTAGTCCCGAGTGTTAGTCCGAACTATGAAGAATTTGTCCCGATTCGTACTTACCATTAAGATCTGATCTCCAAACGCGTGTGGTCACATATTAGGGAGTGCCTCTATGACCAGTTTCTTGGAGATGCCGGAGGACTGGGATCCGGCGGCATCTCCCTGAAACTGGTCATAGTGGTGTCCCTGCTCTCGCACACCATCTTACAGCTTGTGATCTCTAACTAGATCAATACACCTGGGAGCTAACTAATTTCACATATTAGGGAGTGCCTCTATGACCAGTTTCTTGGAGATGCCGGAGGATTGGGATCCGACGACATCTCCCTGAAACTGGTCGTAGTGGTGTCCCTGCTCTCGAAAACCATATTGGAGATGCCTCAATCTGGCTGGAGGACTGGACTCACAAGGATGCCTATTTATAGTACAAGCAGCTCGGCATAGTGTCGACACTTATGACATAATGTCGACACGCACCCCTATTATTAGTGTTGACTCATGTTTTGTCCTGGTTGGTGTCTCCAACCGGGACTAAAGGTTCATATTTGGTCCCGGTTGGTGACACCATCCGGGACAAGGTACACGCCGCATGACATAATGTGGACACTCACCCTATCATTAGTGCTGCCTGGCCCAGCCTGCCGAAATCCCTCCAACCGGGAATAAAGATGAACCTATCAATGTTTTTGTACCCATATTATGCATGCATGTGGACATTGGTATGGAAAACAATGTTGCAGGAGGAAGTTTTCCTTTTCGTCGCACGGAAAAGCCATTTTCCATTTTCCGAGCGCAAAAAAGGGTCATTTTGTGAAGTAACCACCAAAATGCTGTTTCAGAAAGCTACCGTCCCATTTTTCTAAAATACTAGACCACCTTACATGGACTATCTCCCAACCGGAACATCTCAAACCTTTTCGTCCATCCCGGGTAAAAAGGACAAATGTCTGCCGAATCGGTAGGAAGTGGGTCCGGTTTGTACTACAGGTACATGATCTAACGCCCGTGATTTTTTGAAAAAATCATTTTTCGACTCGCAATATATGGTTTCTTCAGAGATCAAATGCAAGTTCTAACGATGCTCCTCCCCTATCTTCATGCACGCCGGTTCGACCATAGTTAGAAATTCAAAAAATTCAAAACGAGCATAAGAAATTCAAAAAAAATCCGAACAATGAAAATCCTTCGCGTGGTGTTATATTATGTGACATAGTTGCAAGGAAAAATACCAGACTTGGTATATTGACCATGTATCAAAAAAACCTTCACAAAATGACCTATCATGTTCGAGGTTTCATGGCTTTCGGTCCAAATGACCGATGTTATGTGCTAAATCACGGCATAGTTTGTGATGTTGTGCCCATATTATGCATGCATGTGGACATTGGTATGTAGAACAATGTTGCTGGAGGAAGTTTTCCTTTTCGTCGCACGGAAAAACCATTTTCCATTTTCCGAGCGCAAAAAAGGGTCATTTTGGGAAGTAACCACCAAAATGCTGTTTCAGAATGCTACCGTCCCATTTTTCTAAAATACTAGACCACCTTACATGGACTATCTCCCAACCGGGACATCTCAAACCTTTTTGTCCATCCCAGGTAAAAAGGACAAATGTCTGCCGAATCGGTAGGAAGTGGGTCCGGTTTGTACTACAGGTACATGATCTAACACCCGTGTTTTTTTGAAAAAAAATCATTTTTAGACTCGCAATATGTGGTTTCTTCAGAGATCCAATGCAAGTTCTAACTATGCTCGTCCCCTATCTTCATGCACGCCGGTTCGACCATAGTTAGAAATTCAAAAAATTCAAAATGGGCATAACAAATTCAAAAAAAATCGAACAATGTAAATCCTTCGCGTGGTGTCATATTATGTGACATAGTTGCAAGGAAAAATACAGACTTGGTATATTGATCATGTCTCAAAAAACCTTCACAAAATGACCTATCATGTTCGAGGTTTCATGGCTTTCGGTCCAAATGACCGATATTATGTGCTGAATCACGGCATAGTTTGTGATGTTGTGCCCATATTATGCATGCATGTGGATATTGGTATGGCGAACAATGTTGAAGCAGGAAGTTTTCCTTTTCGTCGCACGGAAAAGCCATTTTCCATTTTTCGAGCGTAAAAATGGGTCTCTTTGTGAAGTAACCACCAAAATGCTATTTCAGAATGCTACCGTCCCATTTTTCTAAAATACTAGACCACCTTACATGGACTATCTCCCAACCGGGACATCTCAAAGCTTTTCGTCCATCCCGAGTAAAAAGGACAAATGTCTGCCGAATCGGTAGGAAGTGGGTCCGGTTTGTACTACAGGTACATGATCTAACGCCCGTGCTTTTTTGAAAAAATCATTTTTAGACTCACAATACGTGGTTTCTTCAGAGATCCAATGCAAGTTCTAACGATGCTCGCCCCTATCTTCATGCACGCTGGTTCGACCATAGTTAGAAATTCAAAACAGGCATAAGAAATTCAAAAAATTCCGAACAATGTAAATCCTTCGCGTGGTGTCATATTCTGTGACATAGTTGAAAGGAAAAATACCAGACTTGGTATATTGATCATGTATCGAAAAAACCTTCACAAAAAGACCTATCATGTTCGAGGTTTCATGGCTTTCGGTCCAAATGACCGATAGTATGTGCTGAATCACGACATAGTTTGTGATGCCGTGCCCATATTATGCATGCATGTGGACATTGGTATGGAGATCAATGTTGCAGGAGGAAGTTTTCCTTTTCGTCGCACGGAAAAACCATTTTCCATTTTCCGAGCGTAAAAAACGGGTCATTTTATGAAGTAAACACCAAAATGCTGTTTCAGAATGCTACCGTCCCATTTTTCTAAAATACTAGACCACCTTACATGGACTATCTCCCAACCGGGACATCTCAAACCTTTTTGTCCATCCCAGGTAAAAAGGACAAATGTCTGCCGAATCGGTAGGAAGTGGGTCCAGTTTGTACTACAGGTACATGATCTAACACCTGTGTTTTTTTGAAAAAAAACTTTTTTAGACTCGCAATATGTGGTTTCTTCAGAGATCCAATGCAAGTTCTAACGATGCTCGTCCCCTATCTTTATGCACGCCGGTTCAACCATAGTTAGAAATTCAAAAAATTCAAAACGGGCATAACAAATTCAAAAAAAATTCGAACAATGTAAATCCTTCGCGTGGTGTCATATTATGTGACATAGTTGCAAGGAAAAATACAGACTTGGTATATTGATCATGTCTCGAAAAAACTTTCACAAAATGACCTATCATGTTCGAGGTTTCATGACTTTCGGTCCAAATGACCGATGTTATGTGTTGAATCACGACATAGTTTGTGATGCTGTGTCCATATTATGCATGCATGTGGATATTGGTATGGAGAACAATGTTGAAGGAGGAAGTTTTCCTTTTCGTCGCACGGAAAATCCATTTTCCATTTTTCGAGCGTAAAAAATGGGTCTCTTTGTGAAGTAACCACCAAAATGCTATTTCAGAATGCTACCGTCCCATTTTTCTAAAATACTAGACCACCTTACATGGACTATCTCCCAACCGGGACATCTCAAACCTTTTCGTCCATCCCGGGTAAAAAGGACAAATGTCTGCCGAATCGGTAGGAAGTGGGTCCGGTTTGTACTACAGGTACATGATCTAACGCCCGTGCTTTTTTGAAAAAATCATTTTTAGACTCGCAATATGTGGTTTCTTCAGAGATCCAATGCAAGTTCTAACGATGCTCGCCCCCTATTTTCATGTACGCTGGTTCGACCATAGTTAGAAATACAAAACAGGCATAAGAAATTCAAAAAAAATCGAACAATGTAAATCCTTCGCCTGGTGTCATATTATGTGACATAGTTGCTAGGAAAAATACCAGACTTGGTATATTGATCATGTATCGAAAAAACCTTCACAAAATGACCTATCATGTTCGAGGTTTCATGGCTTTCGGTCCAAATGACCGACGTTATGTGCTGAATCACGGCATAGTTTGTGATGACGTGCCCATATTATGCATGCATGCGGACATTGGTATGGAGATCAATGTTGCAGGAGGAAGTTTTCCTTTTCGTCGGACGGAAAAACCATTTTCCATTTTCCATTTTCCGAGCGCAAAAAACGGGTCATTTTATGAAGTAAACACCAAAATGCCGTTTCAGAATGCTACCGTCCCATTTTTCTAAAATAGTAGACCACCTTACATGGACTATCTCCCAACCGGAACATCTCAAACCTTTTCGTCCATCCCGGGTAAAAAGGACAAATGTCTGCCGAATCGGTAGGAAGTGGGTCCGGTTTGTACTACAGGTACATGATCTAACGCCCGTGATTTTTTGAAAAAATCATTTTTCGACTCGCAATATATGGTTTCTTCAGAGATCAAATGCAAGTTCTAACGATGCTCCTCCCCTATCTTCATGCACGCCGGTTCGACCATAGTTAGAAATTCAAAAAATTCAAAACGAGCATAAGAAATTCAAAAAAAATCCGAACAATGAAAATCCTTCGCGTGGTGTTATATTATGTGACATAGTTGCAAGGAAAAATACCAGACTTGGTATATTGACCATGTATCGAAAAAACCTTCACAAAATGAACTATCATGTTCGAGGTTTCATGGCTTTCGGTCCAAATGACCGATGTTATTTGCTAAATCACGGCATAGTTTGTGATGTTGTGCCCATATTATGCATGCATGTGGACATTGGTATGGAGAACAATGTTGCTGGAGGAAGTTTTCCTTTTCGTCGCACGGAAAAACCATTTTCCATTTTCCGAGCGCAAAAAAGGGTCATTTTGGGAAGTAACCACCAAAATGCTGTTTCAGAATGCTACCGTCCCATTTTTCTAAAATACTAGACCACCTTACATGGACTATCTCCCAACCGGGACATCTCAAACCTTTTTGTCCATCCCAGGTAAAAAGGACAAATGTCTGCCGAATCGGTAGGAAGTGGGTCCGGTTTGTACTACAGGTACATGATCTAACACCCGTGTTTTTTTGAAAAAAAATCATTTTTAGACTCGCAATATGTGGTTTCTTCAGAGATCCAATGCAAGTTCTAACGATGCTCGTCCCCTATCTTCATGCACGCCGGTTCGACCATAGTTAGAAATTCAAAAAATTCAAAATGGGCAAAACAAATTCAAAAAAAATTCGAACAATGTAAATCCTTCGCGTGGTGTCATATTATGTGACATAGTTGCAAGGAAAAATACAGACTTGGTATATTGATCATGTCTCAAAAAACCTTCACAAAATGACCTATCATGTTCGAGGTTTCATGGCTTTAGGTCCAAATGACCGATATTATGTGCTGAATCATGGCATAGTTTGTGATGTTGTACCCATATTATGCATGCATGTGGATATTGGTATGGAGAACAATGTTGAAGCAGGAAGTTTTCCTTTTCGTTGCACGGAAAAGCCATTTTCCATTTTTCGAGCGTAAAAAATGGGTCTCTTTGTGAAGTAACCACGAAAATGCTATTTCAGAATGCTACCGTCCCATTTTTCTAAAATACTAGACCACCTTACATGGACTATCTCCCAACCGGGACATCTCAAACCTTTTCGTCCATCCCGGGTAAAAAGGACAAATGTCTGCCGAATCGGTAGGAAGTGGGTCCGGTTTGTACTACAGGTACATGATCTAACGCCCGTGCTTTTTTGAAAAAATCATTTTTAGACTCGCAATATGTGGTTTCTTCAGAGATCCAATGCAAGTTCTAACGATGCTCGCCCCCTATTTTCATGTACGCTGGTTCGACCATAGTTAGAAATTCAAAACAGGCATAAGAAATTCAAAAAAAATCGAACAATGTAAATCCTTCGCCTGGTGTCATATTATGTGACATAGTTGCTAGGAAAAATACCAGACTTGGTATATTGATCATGTATCGAAAAAACCTTCACAAAATGACCTATCATGTTCGAGGTTTCATGGCTTTCGGTCCAAATGACCGACGTTATGTGCTGAATCACGGCATAGTTTGTGATGATGTGCCCATATTATGCATGCAGCGGACATTGGTATGGAGATCAATGTTGCAGGAGTAAGTTTTCCTTTTCGTCGCACGGAAAAACCATTTTCCATTTTCCGAGCGCAAAAAACGGGTCATTTTATGAAGTAAACACCAAAATGCCGTTTCAGAATGCTACCGTCCCATTTTTCTAAAATACTAGACCACCTTACATGGACTATCTCCCAACCGGTACATCTCAAACCTTTTTGTCCATCCCAGGTAAAAAGGACAAATGTCTGCCGAATCGGTAGGAAGTGGGTCCGGTTTGTACTACAGGTACATGATCTAACACCCGTGTTTTTTTGAAAAAAACATTTTTAGACTCGCAATATGTGGTTTCTTCAGAGATCCAATGCAAGTTCTAACGATGCTCGTCCCCTATCTTTATGCACGCCGGTTCGACCATAGTTAGAAATTCAAAAACTTCAAAACGGGCATAACAAATTCAAAAATAATCCGAACAATGTAAATCCTTCGCGTGGTGTCATATTATATGACATAGTTGCAAGGAAAAATACAGACTTGGTATATTGATCATGTCTCGAAAAAACCTTCACAAAATGACCTATCATGTTCGAGGTTTCATGGCTTTCGGTCCAAATGACCGATGTTATGTGCTGAATCACGACATAGTTTGTGATGTTGTGCCCATATTATGCATGCATGTGGATATTGGTATGGAGAACAATGTTGAAGGAGGAAGTTTTCCTTTTCGTCGCACGGAAAAGCCATTTTCCATTTTTCGAGCGTAAAAAATGGGTCTCTTTGTGAAGTAACCACCAAAATGCTGTTTCAGAATGCTACCGTCTCATTTTTCTAAAATACTAGACCACCTTACATGGACCATCTCCCAACCGGGACATCTCAAACCTTTTTTTCCATCCCGGGTAAAAAGGACAAATGTCTGCCGAATCGGTAGGAAGTGGATCCGGTTTGTACTACAGGTACATGATCTAACACCCGTGTTTTTTGAAAAAAATCATTTTTAGACTCGCAATATGTGGTTTCTTCAGAGATCCAATGCAAGTTCTAACGATGCTCGTCCCCTATCTTCATGCACGCCGGTTCGACCATAGTTAGAAATTCAAAAAATTCAAAACGGGCATAACAAATTCAAAAAAAAATCCGAACAATGTAAATCCTGCGCGTGGTGTCATATTATGTGACATAGTTGCAAGGAAAAATACAGACTTGGTATATTGATCATGTCTCAAAAAAACCTTCACAAAATGACCTATCATGTTCGAGGTTTCATGGCTTTCGGTCCCAATAACCGATGTTATGTGCTGAATCACGACATAGTTTGTGATGTTGTGCCCATATTATGTATGCATGTGGATATTGGTATGGAGAACAATGTTGAAGGAGGAAGTTTTCCTTTTCGTCGCACGGAAAAGCCATTTTCCATTTTTCGAGCGTAAAAAATGGGTCTCTTTGTGAAGTAACCACCAAAATGCTATTTCAGAATGCTACCGTCCCATTTTTCTAAAATACTACACCACCTTACATGGACTATCTCCCAACTGGGACATCTCAAACCTTTTCGTCCATCCCGGGTAAAAAGGACAAATGTCTGCCGAATCGGTAGGAAGTGGGTCCGGTTTGTACTACAGGTACATGATCTAACGCCCGTGCTTTTTTTGAAAAAATCATTTTTAGATTCGCAATATGTGGTTTCTTCAGAGATCCAATGCAAGTTATAACGATGCTCGTCCCCTATCTTCATGCACGCTGGTTCGACCATAGTTAGAAATTCAAAACAGGCATAAGAAATTCAAAAAAAATCGAACAATGTAAATCCTTTGCGTGATGTCATATTATGTGACATAGTTGCAAGGAAAAGTACCAGACTTGGTATATTGTGTAGGGTTCGCAGCATTGAAAACAAAAAATTTCCTACGATGTGAACTATGTACCAAGATCTATCTATTAGATACAAACAACGGGCGGATGTATATCCGTAGAGAACATACCCTTGAAGATCGACAAAGCTTAACGAGTTCAACTCGTGGTTGATGTAGACGATCTCTTGCCGATCTCAAGATCGAGAGGAAGTCCTAGCGCCGTAAATCAGCAACGCATCTGTGCTCGCACACACGTTCGAGGCACCGAGCAACCTCTGCCTCCTCGCTCCAGCGATGCAGCGGAAGCACAACTCTTTCTTGCTGAATAGCCACCGGGAACATGTATCTCGCTAGTCCGAGACCATGGGGAATAAATTCTAGAGGGGGAGAGATCCTTCACGAGGAGGTGTGAGTGAGAAGTGAGGAGAGGGGTGCCTTTTATAGGAGGAGGGGGGAACCCCAAGGGGGTGGCCGGCGCATGGGGGCTGCCCCCTTGCCATCCCCTCTTCATGTGGGTGGACACTCCACTCACAAAATTCCTTTAAATTCCCTCCACTCAAAATCCCACTCAAACATGCCATTAAATTTCCACCAAATTTAATGCAAACTCTCATTAAATAAAACACTTTTATTTTATTCAGAATTTTGTCAATTACTTTAATGACAAACATTCACAAATAACCCCTTGCTAGAATTCTATTTCACATGCATAACCACTTTATGCAATTTCACCCGAAAACCTGTTTCGGTATCTAGTGAAATAAATTCCTACGCTTGTTCATTCTTTCGGCATGAAACTTTTGCTCCAATTGGATGTCGGTGTCTCTTAAGTGTGTCATCCTACGGTTCATGAATAATGTGGACATGATCGAGACCCCTCTCGGATCAATAATCAGAAGCGGGATCTGGAGACCCATACTGACTCCCACACATTCAACGATGACTTTCTTGTGATCGTCGGAACCTTTTACGCTAGTATCTTAATCCCTTTGTTTCACGATATATTACATGTCCGAGATTCGATCATCGGTATCTCCATACCTAGTTCCCGTGATATAACATTCTAGTGATCAAATCACTTGCTTGCAAGCTAATCAATGTGATATCACCGAGAGAGCCCAGAGTATATCTATCCGTCATCGGGATGAACAAATTCCACTCTCGATCCATGAGCCTCAACATAAAACTTTATTAGTTTTGAATCCATCTTTATAATCACCCTGTTACGGTGTGACGTTTGATGTTATCAAGAAACTCTTCCGGTGTTAGTGATTGACATGATCTCATGATCTAAGGATTAGGATCACTTCGTAAGTTGTTATAGCAATATAAACTCAATGACTTTGATCGTAATGCTATACTTCGGATGAATGTTCATCACACCATTACACTAATGTTGTGATCCCGTTATTAACAACATCCAATGTCCATGATCAGGAAACCTTGATCATCTTGTTAATCAACGAGCTAGTTTATGAGATAGGGATAACTAGAAACTTCCTGTTTGTTTATCAAACACACATGTATTAATGTTTCCGTATTAATACAATTATAGCATGCAAAATAAACATCTATCATATACTTGGAATACACATAATAAACACTTTATTATTGCCTCTCAGGGCATATTCCCTTCAGTCTCCCACTTGCACTAGAGACAATAATCTAGTTATATAGTGATAAATCTAACACCCATTGAGTTCTGGTGTTGATCATGTTTTGCTCTAGGGAGAGTTTTAGTCAACGGATCTGCTACATTGAGATCCGTATGTACTTTACAAATCTTTATTCTCCATCCTTGACATGCTCGCGGATGGAGTGAAACCGGCGCTTAATATGCTTGGAATGCTTGTGAGACCTTGGCTCTTTGGCATTGGCAATGGCACCATTGTTGTCACAATAGATCACCATTGGGTCCAACGCATTTGCAACCACTCCTAGTTCGGATATGAACTCCTTCATCCAAACTGCTTCCTGAGCCGCTTCTGAAGCAGCAACATATTCGGCCTCTGTTGTTGATCCCGCTACCACAGGTTGTTTGGAGCTCCTCCAACTAACCGCTCCGCCATTCATGAGAAATAGTATCCGGATTGAGAGTTAGAGTCATCCGGATCGGTGTCAAAGCTAGCGTCAACGTAACACTTAGCGACGAGCTCTTCTTCACCTCCGTATACAAGAAACATATCCTTACTTCTTCGTAAGTACTTAAGGATATTCTTGACCGCTATCCAGTGTTCCGAACCTGGATCCGATTGGTACCTACTAGTCAAACTAATAGCATGTGCCACATCCGGTCTTGTACATAGCATGGCGTACATTATATAGCCTATGGCTGAAGCATAGGGGACTTTGTCCATTATCTCTCTTTCTTCCGCCGAAGCCGGACTTTGAGTCTTACTCAATGTCTTGCCTTGCAACATAGGTAAGAACCCCTTCTTACTTCCGTCCATTTTAAACTTCTTTAAAATCTTATCAAGGTATGTACTTTGCGATAGCCCTATTAGGCGCCTTGATCTATCTCTATAGATCTTTATGCCTAATATGTATGACGCTTCACCTAGGTCCTTCATTGAAAATTTGCTGTTTAGATAACTTTTAACACTGTTTAAAAGATCTATATCATTTCCAATCAATAATATGTCATCCACATATAATATCAGAAATGCCACATT
This sequence comes from Avena atlantica, assembly GCA_910589765.1. NCBI lineage: Eukaryota > Viridiplantae > Streptophyta > Magnoliopsida > Poales > Poaceae > Avena > Avena atlantica. Next base: position 414,956,152 of record OU342738.1, on the reverse strand, counting down.
GCTCCTACTCACTTTCTTGTAAATACAAGCTTCTCCATAAGTTTGGACAAATCCAAACTCTTTGATCACCTCATCAAAGCGGAGATTCCAACTTCGTGATGCTTGCTTCAATCCATAGATGGATCGCTGAAGCTTTCACACCTTGTTAGCATCCTTAGGATCGACAAAACCCTTTGGTTGTATCATATACAACTCTTCTTCAATATTACCATTGAGAAACGCGGTTTTGAAATACATCTGCCATATATCATAATCGAAATATGCAGCAATTGCTAACATAATCCTAACTGACTTTAGCATCACTACGGGAGAGAATGTCTCATCGTAGTCAACTCCTTGAATTTGTCGAAACCCCTTTGCGACAAGTCGAGCTTTATAGACGGTCACATTACCATCAGCATCAGTTTTTCTTTTGAAAATCCATTTGTTCTCCACGGCCTTTCGGTCGTGAGGTAATTCCACCAAGTTCCAAACTTGATTTTCATACATGGATTCCATCTCGGATTTCATGGCTTCTAACCATTTGTTGGAATCTAGGCTCATCATCGCTTCTTCAAACGTCGCAGGGTCATCATTTTCATCAACCATGAAATTCATGACAGGATTTCCGTACAGCTCGGGAGCTGCACGCGTCCTTCTTGACCTGCGAGGTTCGGTAGTACTATCTTTCGGAGTTTCATGATCATTATCATTAGTTCCCTCTTCAACAGGTGGAGCCAACTCCAGAACAACTTCTGGTGATGCGCTACTCGCCATACTTTGAAGAGAAGGTTCAATAACCTCTTCGAGTTCTACCTTCCGACCAGTCACACCATTCGCGAGAAACTCTTCCTCTAGAAAGGATCGATTCTTGGAAACAAAAACCTTGCCCTCAGATCTGGATAGAAGGAATACCCAATAGTTTCCTTAGGGTATCCTATGAAGACGCATTTTTCCGCTTTGGGTTCGAGTTTATCCGGTTGAAGTTTCTTCACATAAACATCGCATCCCCAAACTTTAAGAAATGACAGCTTAGGTTTGTTTCCAAACCACAATTCATACGGTGTCATTTCAACGGATTTAGATGTTGCCTGGTTTAAAGTGAATGCAGTAGTTTCTAGTGCATAACCCCAAAATGACAACGGCAAGTCCGTCAGAGACATCATAGATCGAACCATATCTAATAAGTACGATTACGATGTTCCGACACACTATTTCGCTGTGGTGTTCCGGCAGGCGTGAGTTGTGAAACAATTCCACAATCTTTCATGTGAGTGCTAAACTCGTAACTTAGATACTCACCTCCACGGTCGGACCGTAGAAATTTGATCTTTCTATTACGATGATTTTCCACTTCATTCTGAAGTTCCTTGAACTTTTCAAAGGTTTCAGACTTGTGTTTCATCAAGTAGATATAACCGTATCTACTCAAATCATCTGTGAAAGTAACAAAATAACGATATCCAGCTCACGCCGACACACTCATTGGACCACATACATCAGAATGTATGATTTCCAATAAATCTGCCGCCCGTTCCATTGAACCGGAAAACGGCGTTCTAGTCATCTTGCCCATAAGGCATGGCTCACATGTATCAAATGATTCAAAATCAAGTGATTCCAAAAGTCCATCCGAATGGAGCTTCTTCATGCGTTTAACGCCAATATGACCTAGACGGCAGTGCCACATATATGCGGATATATCATCATTAAGTTTAATCCTTTTAGCATCAACATTATGAATATGTGTAACATTATCATCGAGATCTAATAGAAATAAACCATTCATCATCGGTGCATGACCATAAAAGATTTCATTCATATAAATGGAACAACCATTGTTCTCGGATTTAAATGAATAACCACTTCGCATCAAACACGATCTAGATACAATGTTCATACTCAGTGCAGGCACCAAATAACAATTATTCAAGTTTATAACTAATCCCGACGGCAAATGGAGAGGCAGCGTTCCGACGGCGATCACATCAACGCTTGATCCATTGCCGACACGCATCTTGACCTCACCCCTTGCTAGCGGTCGCTTGTTCCATAGCCCCTGATTCGAGTTACAAATATTATCAACTGAACCGGTATCAAATACCCAGGTGCTACTGCGAGCACTAGTCAAGTACACATCAATAACATGTATATCATATATACCTTTGTTTGCCTTGCCGGCCTTCTTGTCTGCCAAATACTTGGGGCAGTTGCGCTTCTAGTGGCCAGTCCCCTTACAATAGTAGCACTCAGTATCAGACTTAGGTCCAACTCGGAGTTTCTTTTCAGGCACGGCAACAGGCTTGCCGCCCTTACTACCCTTCCGTTTTCCCTTCTTGTCTTTCTTGAAACCAGTGTTCCTATTGATCAACAACACTTGATGTTCCTTTTTGATCTCCACTTCTGCAGTTTTAAGCATTGACAGAAGCTAGGGGAGAGACTTCTTCATGCCTTGCATATTATAGTTCATCACAAAGCTCTTATAGCTAGGTGGCAGAGACTGCAGAACACGATGGATGCCTAAGTCAATGGGAATCGTTATTCCCAAGGACACAAGCTTATCGGCGTAACCCGACATCTTGAGTACATGCTCACTAACGGAGTTGTGCTCTTCCATCATGCAGCGAAAGAACTTTTCTGAAGCGTTGTAGCTCTCTACAACAGCATGTGTGTCTAAAATCATTTTCAACTCACCCATTGTATCAAATGCATTGCCGTTTTCGAAACGATTTCGAAGTTCCGGCTCTAGCCCATACAATATGCCGCAGTGAACTAAGTTGTGGTCCTCCCGACGAGTCTGATAGACATTCTTCTCCTCGTCAGGGGCATCCTCAAAAGGTGGGGGGCCTAACGGCGCTTCTAGCACGTATTGCTTTTGTGCAGCAGAGAGGAGAATCCTCAAATTCATGGCCCATTCGGTAAAGTTTCTACCGTTCGTTGCAAGTTTCTCTTTCTCCATGAACACATTGAAATTAAAAGCAGGTGGTGCCATCTACAACAGAATTTATAAAGTTTAGACTAAGTGTATGATATATTGAGTTCAACTAATCCATATTACGAATGAACTCCCACTCAAAAAACGACATCCCTCGTGCCTTTTTGGTGATTACATGAACCAAATCCACTATACCAAGTCCGATCATCACGTGAGTCGGTATAGCTTCAAAGGCGAGCATCAAATGGGCATCATATCAACTATATGACTCATGCTTAACCTTTCGGTCCGTGTTCCGAGGCCATGTCTGTACATGCTAGGCTCGCCAAGTTAGAACCTTAGTATTCGCGTGTGTAACTGTTTTACACCCGAAATATGGTCGTGGATCCAAGAACACCCGATCATCACGTGATGTCTTGGAGCGACGAAACATAATCGGTGCATACTAAAGGAAGAACACATTCTTATCTTGATATTTAAATGAGGGATCATCTTATTATGCTAACAAAGCGCTAAACAAGCAATATAAGATGCTATCAAACATCACATGTTTATTAGTGAAATGTTATGGTTCCCGTAGATGATCTCTATCATGTGCATCATGGTATGATCACTATCATACCTATATGTGTAAATCCAAGGTCTATGGAGTTTACACGCTATGTGTGTTGTAAGAGTATCATCTCATACTTCTACTTACAACACTACCATATCATAACACTAGCCCAGCAACAATCTAAACTAGACGCCTCTAATTTATCCATTGCAAGTTTTACGTGGCTTAGGGCTATCGAGATAGAACCGTTCTTACCTACGAACATGAACCACAAAGAGGATAACCAAATTGTTGACAACTCGTTGCAAAATAGATATTGACTATAGTAGGAGAGACAGACACCCGCTAGCCACTTATGCAAACTAGTTGCATGTCAAGCGTGGACCAGGTCTCATGTGCGAGGACATGTAAAGTTTATCCGGGCCGCTTCATCCCACTATGCCACCAATATCCAAAATTACAACAAAGGAGCAACAACATGATCATCATCGCCCACATACTCATATGTGTACTACCCGTGTAAAGCATCTACGCATAGATCCGGCTCTGATACCACTGTAGGGTTCGCAGCATAGAAAACAAAAAATTTCCTACGATGTGAACTATGTACCAAGATCTATCTATTATATACAAACAACGGGAGGATGTATATCCGTAGAGAACATACCCTTGAAGACCGACAAATCTTAACGACTTCAACTCGTGGTTGATGTAGACGATCTCTTGCCGATCTCAAGATCGAGAGGAAGTCCTAGCGCCGCAAATCAGCAGCGCATCCATGCTCGCACACACATTCGAGGCACCGAGCAACCTCCGCCTCCTCGCTCCAGCGATGCAGCGGAAGCACAACTCTTTCTTGCTGAATAGCCACCGGGAACATGTATCTCGCTAGTCCGAGACCATGGGGAATAAATTCTAGAGAGGGAGAGAGATCCTTCACGAGGAGGTGTGAGTGAGAAGTGAGGAGAGGGGTGCCTTTTATAGGAGGAGGGGGAACCCCAAGGGGCTGGCCGGCGCATGGGGGCTGCTCCCTTGCCCTCCCCTCTTCATGTGGGTGGACACTCCACTCACAAAATTCCTTTAAATTTCCTCCACTCAAAATCCCACTCAAACATGCCATTAAATTTCCACCAAATTTAATGCAAACTCTCATTAAATAAAACTCTTTTATTTTATTCAGAATTTTTTCAATTACTTTAATGACAAACATTCACAAATAACCCCTTGCTAGAATTCTATTTCACATGCATAACCACTTTATGCAATTTCACCCGAAAACCTGTTTCGGTATCTAGTGAAATAAATTCCTGCGCTTGTTCATTCTTTCGGCATGAAACTTTTGCTCCAATTGGATGTCGGTGTCTCTTAAGTGTGTCACCCTATGGTTCGTGAATAATGCGGACATGATCGAGACCCCTCTCGGATCAATAATCAGAAGCGGGATCTAGAGACCCATACCGACTTTCACACATTCAACGATGACTTTCTTGTGATCGTCGGAACATTTTATGCTAGTATCTTAATCCCTTTGTTTCACGATATATTACATGTCCGAGATTCGATCATCAGTATCTCCATACCTAGTTTGATCTCGTTACTGACATGTACTCTTTTCTCGTTCCCGTGATATAACATTCTAGTGATCAAATCACTTGCTTGCAAGCTAATCAATGTGATATCACCTAGAGGGCCCAGAGTATATCTATCCGTCATCGGGATGAACAAATTCCACTCTCGATCCATGAGCCTCAACATAACACTTTATTAGTTCTGAATCCATCTTTATAATCACCCTGTTACGGTGTGACGTTTGATGTTATCAAGAAACTCTTCCGGTGTTAGTGATTGACATGATCTCATGGTCTAAGGATTAGGATCACTTCGTAAGTTGTTATAGCAATATAAACTCAATGACTTTGATCGTAATGCTATACTTAGGATGAATGTTCATCACACCATTACACTAATGTTGTGATCTCGTTATTAACAACATCCAATGTCCATGATCAGGAAACCTTGATCATCTTGTTAATCAACGAGCTAGTTTATGAGAGAGGCATAACTAGGAACTTTCTGTTTGTTTATTAAACACACATGTATTAATGTTTCTGTATTAATACAATTATAGCATGCAAAATAAACATCTATCATATACTTGGAATACACATAATAAACACTTTATTATTGCCTCTCAGGGCATATTCCCTTCATATTGATCATGTCTCGAAAAAACGTTCACAAAATGACCTATCATGTTCGAGGTTTCATGGCTTTCGGTCCAAATGACCGATGTTATTTGCTGAATCACGACATAGTTTATGATGCTGTGCCCATATTATGCATGCATGTGGATATTGGTATGGAGAACAATGTTGTAGGAGGAAGTTTTCCTTTTCATCGCACGGAAAAGCCATTTTCCATTTTCCGAGCGCAAAAAATGGGTCGTTTTGTGAAGTAACCACCAAAATGCTGTTTCAGAATGCTACCGTCCCATTTTTCTAAAATAATAGACCACCTTACATGGACTATCTCCCAACCGGGACATCTCAAACCTTTTCGTCCATCCCGGATAAAAAGGACAAATGTATGCCGAATCGGTAGGAAGTAGGTCCGGTTTATACTACAGGTACATGATCTAACGCCCGTGATTTTTTGAAAAAATCATTTTTAGACTCGCAATATGTGGGTTTTTTAGAGATCCAATGCAATTTCTAACGATGCTCGAAAAAACCTTCACAAAACCCTAAACCCTAAACCCAAGTTTCTTCCCGCCAATTTTCTTCCCCCCATTTCTTTCCGCGATTTCTTCTTGCAGTTTTTTCCCGCCATTTCTTCCCACAGTTTCCTTCACGCCATTTCACAGTACATATATGTAGGATTGGCCTCCATTGTCATTGCACATCTCTAGACTCATATCTGCAACCTCATCACTCTTTCCCATGGCTTCCACCATACGAATAAGCCCAGGGAGACGGAGGCGCTTTGCGCCTCGAACTACCCCTACCCGCCGGCGTAATGCATCCCCGTCGGTTGGATGCTGAGCGCCGGAGGTGTGCCAGTTCCTCCTGTACCTCTAGGTGTGGCGCGCCGGATGACCATCACGAACCACTACTACTTCGAGCTCACGCCGGAGCAGCGGAGGAATCCCAACTGGCATCCCGACTATTTCCCGACTTGGAAAGCCTTCTTCGGGGATCGGCGTGAGAGGGCGCTCGCCAGGCACGAGGAGGACGACCGACCTCCTCCGAACTTCAACGAGGTCGGCCGTCGGCTGTGGTGGCGCGGCCAGACTCTCCAGAGCGTCATGGCCTACGACACGGCCGCCGACTCTAACCCCCGCCTGCGCTACCCTCAATTCCAGCCCACTCGTACTCAGCCTTCAAGGTTCAACTACGGCGACCCCAACGACGACAGTGACGACGGCCGCGGTGAGTACGACAACTACAGTGGCGAGTATTACAGGTGTAGGCAGGAGCATGACTAAATCACTCCAATATTGCAAAACAAGTTCGGCCGATTATGGCTTAATCTGGCCATGTATCTTAGTTTTTAGTTCTTCTATGTATCTTAATCTTCAGTCGTGCTTTATGTAACTTAGTGTTAGTTGCGTTATGTACTTTAATTCCAGTTTTATCCTAATAAAAAAAATTCCCGCCCATTATTTCCTGTCCTTTTTTTCCGCCCATTAATATATAAAAAATACTCCCTCCATTCCTTGATATAAGGTGTATAGTTTTCTTGCACGAATATTAGCGCATAGGTTAAATGAAAAAATCGATACTTTTAGATGTTAATACATGTAGGTGACCGATGTGAGAATATAGGAAAATATGGAAATCTCGCTATCTCATCTCTCCAAATCAGTTTGACTCCTAAATTATGTAAAAAATCCCACAATCCCACCATATACCTTATATTATGGAATTTTTTACAGAAAACTATACACCTTATATTAAGGAACGGAGGGAGTATAAGTTAATTCAAATCCAAATTAAAAACAGAAAATGGTTTTGAATTAGATATTCAAATCCAAACACTTTTTATGTTTAAATTTTTTCTAAATTCCAAATTAATATTCAAAAAATATAAGTTAATTCATTTTTAATTTTAAATGGTTACATTAATTATTTTTAAAAACAAAAAATGGTTTTGAATTAGTTATTCAAATCCAAATACTTTTTATGTTTAAAGTTTTTCTAAATTCCATATTAATATTCAAAAAATATAAGTTAATTCATTTTTAATTTTAAATGGTTATATTAATTATTTTAAAAACAGAAAATGGTTTTGAATTAGTTATTCAAATCCAAACACTTTTCATATTTAAAGTTTTTCTAAATTCCAAATTAATATTCAAAAAATATAAGTTAATTCATTTTTAATTTTAAATGGTTACATTAATTATTTTTAAAAAGAGAAAATGGTTTTGAATTAGTTATTCAAATCCAAACACTTTTTATGTTTAAAGTTTTTCTAAATTCCAAATTAATATTCAAAAAATATAAGTTAATTCATTTTTAATTTTAAATGGTTCATAGTTTAAATGGTTACATTAATTATTTTTAAAAACAAAAAATTGTTTTGAATTAGTTATTCAAATTCAAACACTTTTTATGTTTAAAGTTTTTCTAAATTCCAAAGTAATTATCATTTAAAAAACATTACAAATTTAAACCCTAAAAAAAAATAAGGCGGGAACAGAGAGAAAATTCCTGAAATTTTTTAAAAACAGGGTCATACGTCCCGGTTGGAGCCACCAACCGGGACTAAAGACCCCTGTGCGCGTCGCTTGGGCTAATGAAAAAAAGGTGGAGTATACTCCCGGTTGGTGGCTCCAACCGGAACGTATGACCCTTTAGTCCCGGTTGGTGTCAACAACTGGGACAAAAGACCCTTCGTTTATAACTAGCGCGCCTCCTCTTCTTCTTCCCCATCTCACTTCTCTGCTTCTCACCGACACGCGCACAGGAAACCCCAACGACGCCGGCAGGCTGCCCGAGCTCGCCGCCGCCACACCATCGCCTCCGTCCGCGCGCGCCCTGGCCGCCTCCATCCGTGCAAGCAGAGAGCTCGAGCACGGTTTCTTCCCCGACCCTGATGAGGTTCGCCGCCGTCCATAAGCCCGATTCTGACCTCGCTGTCCTTCCCCGACCCTACCACTGCTCTTAGGGTGAGCCACCGGTCCTCTAGGACCCTTCCCTTCCTTTCCTCCCTCTCTGGTTTGCTCTAGCCTCGAGCACCGCCATCAGCCACCGCCAGACCTCGCCGTAGACGTAGCTCTGACTACCAAATAGGAGCGGCGCTGCCTCTATATCGTTCGTCGTGCTACGCTGGTTCGAATGCGCACAACCCCGCAGTCCCGCACGCTCCCTAGGGTCGCCGTCGACCACCGTCCGCCGCGCCGCCCGTCGTGGTGACGTGGTGCTCACGTGGCTACCGTGTGGTGCCCGCGTGGCCCCGGTCCCACCTGCCATCCTTAGAGGCTAGGTGCCTCTGCGGTGCAAATAGTTTAGGTTAGGGTCTGACCCCGTCAAGCCCTGGTCCAGGTCCCACCTGCCTGCGTGGAGGCTGAGATGGCCACAGGCCCCTCTGTCTGCCACTGTGGCTAGCAGTGGCCTCGGTGTAAAAATGTTTTCAGTTTTGTTTAAATTCAGAAATGGTTTAATTAAATCCAGAAATTTATATAATATTGTAAATTCAATAATTAATTATTTATAACTCAGAAAAATACAAATAATATATCAAAATGTTCAGAAAAATGAGATCTAACTATTTAACCTATAATAATGCATTGTTAAACAACTTTAAAGACAAGTTTAATTAGATAACAAAATCAACCCCTCTCATATACTCCGGAGTTTCGCCGAGTTAGGGTTTTCACCCCTCGGAACCCCGTTTAAATTGCCGAGCATGTCTTAGGGTTACTTTTCAATACAAATTAACTTGTCATATCATCATCCTTGTTTGATCATTGCATCGATGCCATGTGTTGATTGTTCCCCTCTCTTTCCAGTGTTCGGTTCTTTGCGGTAGAATACGAGATCGAGAACACAGACCGAGGTCAACACCATCGAATATCGAAGATTTCTTGATAGCCATCGTACTGTAGATGCTTAGCCATGATATTAGTTGTCATAGTCCCCAGTTGAATCGATGTTGCACCTAGGGTTAGCCGGCGTGTCCTCGCTAGGGCATCCCGAACCCGAGGGTTGATTGATTGCCGCCTTTCTTTCCGGTATTGGTTCTTCGCGATAGGATCCGAGCCCGATGGTTTCTCCGAATTAGGTTTTCTGATATTGTAAATTCATTTTTATTATTGTGTATGTATATGTTAGGGTTTCTCCGAATTAAGGTTCATATCTCTCAACACCGTACCTAACATTCTCCCTTAGCCGCTTTGACTTATCTGTTTTTCCACCTATGCAGAAAATATGGACCCACACGACAGAGACGAAGAAAAGGAAGAGTTGATCCAAGGTGTGATCCGCGGGGAAGGAAATTTATATGTATCGACGTTTCTAAACAACCCCGGTGAGGGTGATCCTCTTTTTGCCGGAAGAGACGACTTGTTTGAGGTTGAAGGTGATGCCTTCCGCGAGGGAGAAGGCGATGCCTTGTGTGATCGAGAAGACGACCGCTCTGACGAGGTGCATGTAATATAAATTAATTCATTAATTAATCATCTGTTATCTATATAGAAATAGTAACGATGATCTTTCTTCATTTAGCCCTCCGGATCGAATAAATCTATTGAAAAGAGCGGATGAGGCCCAACCAAAATGTTGGAAGACCATGAGAGGTTCAGGATCGAAGATATCGGTGAAGATGGCAAACTGATTGCTCCCGAAGTTGTCGCAAACAAATTTGTGGCACAATGCAGAGTAATCGTTAGGGACTTCATCCCGATCACCATTCGAAATTAGAATAGGCCTGTTGATGCGGAAGAAGAGGGAACGTCTTTATTTCTCCCTACCGTGGCCAAAGATTTACTATGGAAGAGGCTCATGGTTAATTTCAAACTACCAAAGATAAACCTGGATCCAAATGCGGAGGATCCAGTTGAGGACGCCTTAGAACATGCGCGAGCCATGGAGATGAAGGTCAGGGAGTGGGCTATGAAGAAGATGGCCCAGTGTTTCACCAACTGGAAGAAAAGATTGCACCTTGACTATGTCGTGAAAGAGAAGACTCCGGATTTCGAGAAGAGTCAGTTTCAGAAGATAAAACCATTCTGGGCTGAGTTTGTGAATTACAAGACATCAGAGAAAGCTAAGAAAATGTCTACAACGAATAAGCTGAATGCTGCTAACAAGAAGTATCACCATACTATGGGGCAAGGTGGCTACAGGGCTGGCATTCCTAAGTGGAAGAAACTTGAGGATGAACTGCGTGCTAAAAAGATCATCCCAGAGACACATGATTGGATCAAACGTGCAAGGAATAGGTTTTACGGGCATGGGAACACGTTGGACTCGGAAGAGAAGTGTATATATAGCATACAACATAAAGAAGACCTCTTGCCAATCGAGAAGATGAGAAAAGCAGTAAAGGCTGTTAAAGATGGGGACTTCATTCCTGATAGAGAGAATGATGAGCTCACACTCTCCCTTGGAAATAAGAAACATGATGGACGAACACGAGGCACAATAGGCTCCAAACCATGGAGCACTGGGTTTCCCGAAGAGAGTAAGAAATATCCTGATAGAAGCCATAAGAGGAGAAAGGACAAGACAGAAGTTGAAGCAGATATTCAGAAAGAGCGAATGCGTATAATTGAAGAACGAATAAAGCAATGACAAGATAAAATTAACGCACTTAGAGAGAAAAGTACTACCGGCCCATCTCAGCAGCACATGGTGGTAGAACCTGCATTCGATGCTACCGGCCTATTGAATAATCGAAAAAGCAGTGTGGCTTCCACCGAGGTCCCGGGTGATGACAGTGACGATGACGATGGTGCACCGACGATGGCTCATGTTGGCTACCTAGTGGATGATATCACACAGATTACACACTGCGAGCTACATGTCAAAGTTGTGAACATATCAATGAAGGTTGCGGTCGGCTATGCCTTACCAATTGGACCCACACCAACTTACCACTGTCGTCCAGTTCCATAGGGCTACGTTGTTGTCGGGGTGGATTAAATCATGCCCACCTTTGAAGTTTTGAAGCTTGACTACCCTGCAGGTGAAGGGGATGTGACTGAACTGGGAGAAGCAACAAACTTCACCATTCTATGGCCAAAGGAATGTATCGTGCTTCCAAATCACACGCCAAGGCCATCTTCGCCGCCGCCTCACCCGTCTCCAGCGAGGTCGTCGCCGCTGCGGTAGCCGTCTTCGTCGCCTCACCCGGCTCCGTCGCCTCACCCGTCTCCATCGACTCACATATCTTCGGCGCAGCCATCGCCGCGGCAGCCATCGTCGGCGCCTCAGGATAAAAAGCGTAAGCGTACCACCGCTACTCTACGTCGTGGTAAGCGATCGCCGAAACGTAAACAAGAGCCTCTTCCAAAAGTACCAAAGGTTCCTCCCAAGAGAGCTTATGACTGTACTGAAGAGGAGACTACGGCTATCGTTAATGCGGAAACGACAGTGTCTTCCGCTAAGCTGAGGCGGCCGAAAGAGTCAGAGTTCCCCAGCACCAAAGAAAAAAAAGCCCGAGTGTTCAAAATGCTAAAGACTCTTCATCAACCCGAGCCAAAGCTGTCATCAGACTATGAGCGTTCTATTCTCAAGTCACATGTGGCACAACAAGCCTCGAAGAGCAGTACTGATGTAAGCGAGAAATCTGTTGCCCAGCTCTGAGAACAAGCAAAACAGTCTTGCGTCCCTCTCAAGGTGATTTCCCATACCAATGTGGGGTCGAGCAAATATGCGGCCGAAGAGCAGTATGATCCAGATATAGTTGCACAATACGGAGAAGCTGCCGCTGCTCAAAGTATGAGTATTGCCCACTACTTATCCCAGTTACAGTACTTCCCCGTGGGAGAAGTAGCATACAAATACCAGTACGGCAAACCTCTCGTCAAACCTGAGGAGGTAAATAATCTTCCAACAAAAATACGAAGATTGCATAACTGGTACATGCATGCCACAAAGGCCGAGGCTAACTGGATAATGCTGAGGGTTACAAAAAAGCATTATGGGAAAGAAATAGATGACATGATATCCATTGAATTTGATGAACTATTTCAATTATTCAATCAAGACGACTTGGACAAATCGATCATCAGTGCCTATTGTCTGTAAGTACTAATTCTGTAATTAATTTAGTCTCTAGCTATCTCATCTCGTTTATTGCATATATATAATCATACTATAATATGCAGAATGAAAATTATCGAATGCAGCAGATGACAAATCTATGACATTGGGTTCATTGACCCATATTGGGTTCATCAAGCTAATCTCAAAACAACCCCCAGGATACAAAGGATAATATCGTACACGCGTTAAGGTTTCAAGAAATCAGAAGTGAAATACTATTTCCTTACAACTTCGAGTGAGTGTTATTGTCTTGTATACACTTTATATTTCGCTTACTCGATGTTAAGTATATAAATGATTAGTTATGCATGCGCAGCTTCCACTATATTCTGTTAATCATTCAACTTGACAAAGGGCGTGTACTAGTCATGGACTCGAAACATAAACCCCTTGAGTCGCGGAAGGACATGCAGATGCTTCTCCAGCGGTAATTCTAATCATTACGACACTATATCGACAATGTTCGTGAATTTTATGATATCAAGTAATTAATAACTTCTTTTATTCGTTTTCTTCGCCGGGCAGCGCTTGGAAACGGTTCACCAACAAGGCTAGGGGTGTTTGGAAAGAGAAGTTTACATTTCAACCACTAGATGTAAGCACAACTATCTATATCCGTGCATCTCTTTGATTCTAGTTTTGATACCGTTATTATCATGCTTGATTATTTTTTTGATTGAACTCTGTTCTCGTAAAGTGCCTGACATAGGGACCAGGGAACAATTTATGTGGATACTATGTTTGCGAGTTCATCCGTCAGACGTGCTATGAGTAGGGCAGAAATTTAGAGCAACTCCACGTACGTCAACAATTTCTATAGTTTTTAATTACCATCAAATTGTGTTTAGTTTCATTCATATAGGTTGACTCCTTTTTTAAATCAGATCGAACGTCTACGGGACGGTCTTCTGCCAAAGGATCGCTTACGAGCAATTCAGGAGGAATTGGCGGGATTTTTGGATGCAGGAGTCCTAAACCCAAAAGGAGAATACTATTTGGGTGTGTATAAACAATAGGGATTGTACAAAGAGCTTATTTTGTAAGTAGTGCATGAACTCCGTGTATCGAATGTAATATGTTCGACACTTCGATCTATATTGTCATGATGATATTGTGTAATATAATGGTTCCTTCATTGATGAGTGCAAAACACTAAATAAAAAATAAAACAACATAAATGAATTCTCTGTCGCGGCACAAAAAGTGACCAAAATGCTGCCGCGGCAAAAAAAGTTGCCAAAATGAATTTTCTGCCGTGGCAGAGAAATTTGTCAAATCTATGTCGCGGCAGAGGGTTATTTGTCGAACCGGGACAGTTGCTCCTCCCCCTCGCCCTCTGCCGCGGCCACGTGTACGCGCTTTTGTCCCGGTTGGTGGGGCAACCGGAACTAAAGGTTGAGGCTTTAGTCCCGATTGCCCCGTCCCGGTTGGGTAACCGGGACTAAATGCCCTTACCAACCGGAACACATGGGGCGGTTTCCACTAGTGGTGGGTCGCTGATCAGCATATCACACAAACAACACTGACCACACCACCCTTTAAAGGTACCAATGCTCGACTACTTTGATTGAAGTAGTTATAGTCTATACAATATTTATTACTCTCTCCGTTCCAAAATAGATGTCTTAAATTTGGATGAATCTAGACATTGTTTAGTATATAGGTTCATCTAAAATTTGAAAAACCTAAGACATCTATTCTTAGACGGAGGGAGTACTTCATTCTCTCAAAACATTGTGCCCGGCAGATTTAGAATGTCAGGACCTCCTCAATGTCAAGGTTTTATCAGGTTTTTCTCTCTCTCTCTCTCTCAAAAATCACAGCCACTTTAAAGAATACAAATTCAATGCACCTTAATTTTTTTACTAACCACACCATCCCTCCACATAAAGGAAACTTTCCCATTTCCTTCGTACAGTCTTCTCCTGCCTATGATACGTGGAGCGACAACCAAGGAAAAACAGGTACCACTAACCGAGTCATGCATTTCTATTTATATTTCATAACTACCTTCATGTAAATTGTTTTCTATGCAGCATGCCATCGAGGCGAACAGTATATTGTACTTGCACCTTCAACTCATCAGCAAAATGAAGCTAGCAGGATGTATATTGAGGCAATACAAACACTCACCGAGACCAAGCGACCACTACATCTAACTTTACAATAGGGAAGCAAAGACAGACCTTCACATGCAGACATCACAAGCATATTCCGTTTTTCACAATTGAATACAGAGCATGGAAAAACACATGTCACGGCTATCCTTTTTGGTGACAAGAAAATCTACAATGACAATGAAAAGTTATCAATTCGTTCATCGTGTACTCATTGCCTATAAGAATTGTTGGCTTCAAATCATCACTTGCCCTATTTTATGTTAAAAGTTTTCAAACAACTCTGAATTCTTAAGTTACATATCACTCGAAAATTTCCGCCGCAACGCGTGGAATTTCATCTAGTATTAAAGAAAAAGAGAAGCCGTATAGTATTGGATACTCCATTGTCATTTGTGTTTTTTAATAATATCTGACAATGAAGTGAAGTGGAATTTTGAATTAATTATTATTTTCGCTCATAAATTCCATCTATTCTATCATTTTTTCTGATATTCCATCTTTTATATCATTTTTCCTATTTGCTTCACTCATTTGTAGATTGACAACGATGATGGTCTCTTGCTTATTCATGACGAATCAAATTCAAGGTGAGAGGTGGACGTTGACTTATTTGTTTCGGGAGAGTATTATAGTCGAACTTTGAAGCATATATATTGGACACATTGGGTATTGTTGTTTTAAACTCTCAAATCCATAAAGATATATGGGATTTTTTACAACTTTCTACAAGGTTCTTAGCAACGTAATATATTTTCAGCTTGACTGGCATCCTCCTTTACTATATGTACATTGTTACTTTTACTTTACCAATTCTACAGAAATCTATCAACAAATTCACGCAGCAAGGCGCGGGGCATCATCTACTATTATTAATGACATTCTATTTGTAAGATTTTCACATCGATCGTCTTTTGATCACCAAAATGCAGGCGTCGTCAATTTTTAGCGCCATTAAATTTACAAATATTTCCTGTCGATTAAATTTAGCCTCTCAACTCATATGACCAATCAAATCTTTCATATTCTTGAGGAAGAAAAATCTGTTTCAAGCGTCTTACTCCTTCCGTTTTCAGAAGATTTCGGCTAGAACGCACTTTCGATTTTGATAGTATAAATTGAGCACTATGATCTGTTTTGTGTAACCGAACCGTTTCTCTCTTCCTCTCGCTCTCCTAATCTCTCATATTACTATTGAAAACGGTCCTTAATTAATCTTGGATTCCCTGTTTACTAATCGCTGTTGTGCATCAAACAAAATCCAGAACTGTAGACTTATTCTTGCAAGAGAACATGCATGATCTTGTGATGAGAGTGGCGTCGATGATACCGAGCCTGCTGATATATATATATATGTCAGTCGATCCAAGAAGGCCATCACAGTGACAAAGTATTTATTTATTACGTTGATGATACATGCAGCACATCAAGGAACGAGAATTAGTTGAACATGAACTGAAAAGAGATACATACGCGCGCCCATCAATCAAGGGACATGGACATGAGCGAAAGGCTGGTGTTTGTTCTTCCAGGCCGTGCTAGCTAGAACTAGAAGTCCAAAGCCACAAGCAGGTGAGCTTCAGGCTGTAAACTAGAGATGATCATGGGTGGCCACCAATAGCAGGGATCCCAGGAATCACCACCAGCGGGCCGGTAATCGTACTGGTACCGGTAGCGGTTCCCACAAGCGGCAGGTCTGGCAACCCCAAAGCCTTCACCTCGCCGACGCCACCAGAGGCACCGCGTGTCGTCGCTGCAAGGGCGTGGTCCTTGTTGTCGTTCAGCTCCCTCCCGTCGCAGTACGCGAGCACCACCACCAGCAGGAGCACCACGGCGAGACACTTGGCCGCCATTGCTAACTGGGACTGGGAGGTTCGTTCTGATATGGACTAGCTAGTAGTGAGCAGATAGTATTGTGCGGGTGTGTTTGCGTGAGCTTGTGGATTGGCATCGTCTACGTTGCTTCTTATAGATAGGCGGCGAGTTGCACGGGGTGGCGGGGTGTCGGCCGGGGTGACGTTGGCGCGCGCGGAAGAGGAGGATAGAATAGGTAGGAAGGTGCGACATGCGGGCCCGTCCTCGTCCAAGCACACAGTCACGGGCGATGAGAGAGAGAGAGAAAGGGGCAGGCAGGGCCACATGTCAACGTCGCTAAACTGGAATTTTCGAACAGGGCGGATGGCTTATCAACGTCGGTCTGACTGGAAATTTGGAATAGGGCGGATGGCTTCGTCTGGCCGTGAATCTGTGCCGACAACTTAGAGCAATTCTAGCAAACCCCTAAAATATTCAGTGTAAGGCGGTATTATAAGGGCAGCCCTACGCGTCCTGCGGGATCTGTGATTTTTATCCTCCGGATTCCCAGCCAATCACGTGTCCTTTTTTGGATTCAAAACCCTGCTTTTGCTATATTTGCCCCGCTTTTGCTACATTTGATCCGCTTTTGCTACATTGTAGCAAAACATGGTTCAGTCCAAAAAATAGAAAAACAGACTGGACCTCGTTGGAGATTTCGCCGAAGACCTCGCCGGCGACTGTGTAGCAAAAATGTTGTGCTAATGTAGCAAACCCGACCTAACCGGAGACCTCGCCGGAGACTTTCGCCGGAAGACTTCGTCGAAGACCATGTAGCAAAAGCTTTGCGCTAATGTAGCAAAACGATAAAACAGTTGTAGCAAATAAAATAGTTTATTGTAGCAAATCCAACTTCGTCGAAGATCTCGCCGGAGACCTCGTCGGAGATCTCGTAGCAAAATCTATATATTGATGTAGCGAATCAATAAAACTTTTGTAGCAAAATCCAGCGCTATAGTAGCACCGTCGGAGGTCTCCTAGTGCCACCACCGGCCGCATGTAGCAAATGTGATGCCCGTTTGTAGCACCAACACCAGCCGCATGTAGCAAACCCCCGACAGGCTTGTAGTACCACTGTCAGGCGCACATAGCGTCGCCATTTGCCCATGTATCAACCCTCGACGCCGTCGTAGCAGCGTCGCCGACTACATGTAGCAAATCCCTACACATAGTTGTAGCAGCCGTCGTCCCTCGCAGCACCTGCCCAAGAGAAATATGGCTCACCGGAGAAGCTTGTTCGTGATGACAAGGGTTGTACCATAGCCATGGCGGAGAAACGTGGGTGTGGGATAGGACGAGGACAAAGCCCTGCCTGTGGCTCCGGCGACGGGCGGGAACTGTTTCAGGATGCGAAGACGGAGCACCGAGTGGTGGCCATGGCGGCGGGGCATCGGCGATGCCGGTGGCGGAATACCCATTGCTGTAGCCACACGGGACCTTCCATCTCCAGCGAAGACACGACGCTGGGAGGTATGGTGGCGGCGGCCTGCCAGGATATATGGTGGGGTGCTGGGGCAATGACGGTGGCGGCCTGCACAGGATATAGGGCGGCGGTTGAGGAACGACGGCGGAAGCACATCGGGAGATAGCAGCGATGACTTAAAGACAGATGGGGAATTGGGTTTGAGAAGAACGTGTGTGGGGCCAGAGGGCAGTGTCGTACGTACATGGAAAGAAGCCACCCGGGGGATCGATCCCCCGGGGGAACCGTATCATTTTCCTTATTATAACGTCTCTGAATCGAGATTATGCAAATCCTAGCATTCTTCCTGAAATCTTTATAAAAACGGTTCAAAAATGCCATCAATGCATGGAAAAGATAGGATTGTACACCTGAAGATGGGGATTTTGAATTCCTCCGGCGTCTCCCCTGTGCGTGCCTGCCACGCTGTCTGTCCGCTCTTCGCTGGTCATCGCTGGGGGATTTCCTCTCCCATGCGCGGCCAATGCGGGATGGTCCGCGACCTAGTCCGCCCCTAGCGGCTGGTGTGGCCACGTCCTGTTCCAGTGCTAGAAGGCGAGCAACGGTAGTGCCCTCGGCGGAGGCAGATGTCGAGGCCCTGCGCGAGGTGCGAGAAGGGGAACAGGTACATGGTGTTGGGCCGATGGTGGGCCAGCCAGTGTGGGGCATGGGGGCCACAGGTGGGCCTTGGCATGCTCGTTGCCCTTGTGTTGCTGCCACGGTCCAGCCCACTGGTCTCGACATTGTTCCCCGCTCTCCCCTAGAGTCGCGCACCTCTGATTCCCATGATGCCTCCCCCTGCCCGTCGACCGCCATCCTCCTCGCCATCGGTGTACTCTTATAAGGAGGCACTGATGACCACCAAGCTGTTGGAGATATGCCCAAGAGGCAATAACCGGAAACATTAATACTTGTGTGATTTGTAAACATAAAAGAGTCCCTAGTAAAGCCTCTTGTTAAACTAGCTTGTTGGTTAATATATGATCATAGTTTCTTGATCATGAACATAGAGATGTTATTAACAACAGGGTCATATCATTAGGAGAATGATGTGATGGACATACTCCTATAGTTAAGCGTAGCACAAAAATCAAGTCATTTAATATAGTTCATTTGCTATAAGATTTCTGATACATAGTAACCTAATTCCTTCGACCATGAGATCATGTTAATCACCATCACCGGAAGGATGCTTTGATGACATCAAACACCATACCGTAACTGGGTGGCTATAAAGGTGGCATTGAGTGTTCGGAAAGTATGGGTTGAGGCACATGGATTAAGAGTGGGATTTGTCCATCCATATGACGGATAGATATACTCTGGGCCCTCTCAGTGGAATGTCATCCAATTAGCTTGCAAGCGTGTGACTGGCTCACAAGGGATCACATACCGCGGGAACGAGAAAAGAGTACTTATCAGTAACGATATTGAACTAGGTATGCATAGATACCGACGATCAAAACCTCGGATAAGTAAACTATCGTAAGACAAAGGGAAATTGGTATCGTATGTAAGTGGTTCATTCGATCGTAAATTAATTGTAGAAATATGTGAGAGCCATATGAATTTCCAGATTCCTCTATTGGTTATTGATCAGAGAAGTGTCTCGGTCATGTCTGCATAATTCAAGAACCGTAGGGAGACACACTTAAAGATTCGATGTTGTTGAGTAGTTATGGAATGATGAGTAAGAGACCGAATGTTGTTCGGAGTCTCTTATGGGATCCGGGATATCACGAGGAGATACGGAATGGTCCGGAGAATAAGATTCATATCAGGAAAGTCCTGTTTTGGAGTTCGGAAAAGATTCCGGTGTTTTCACCTGGAATGTTCTAGAAGGGTCTGGAAGGTCCGACACTTCGGAGGGGAAGGGTACATGGATGTGTCATGACAATGTGGAATGGTTGCATCATGTACTAGGTCACTTGGCTGGGAAATATGGAGAGAGAAATCAAATCCAAGTTTGAAAGTCAAACGCCAATTTGAAAAAGTCAAATCTGAAGTTTGCTTGGTGGAGGGAGAGTAGGAAACCTACTTGGGGAGGAAGTCCCACTCCCTCCACCCTCCGGCCATGAGGAGGAGTTGGAGGAGGACTCCCTCCTCCCAAACCGCCCCTCCCACCTATATAAGGAGGGGTAGGGCGCCCCCCTACATAACAGACCAAAAACCCTAGCTCTAGGCGCCACCACCCCTCCAAGTGCTGCCGCCACCTAGGGCTCCTCTAGACGCCAAATTAGGGTTTCCCCAAAATCCTAGACGTCGGCCAAGCCACCCCCCTTGGTGCCTCTAAACCCTAGATCGCCAAGGCGCCTGTCTTGCTCCACCATACTCGCTCCGGCTTAAGGTGAAGCCCTGCGAGATCTCCCCTCTACTTCTGACACCACATCGTCGTGCTGCCGGAATCACGAGGAGAGTGCTACAACCTCTGCTGCCTGCTAGAACAAGGGAGAGGAAGGTCTTCATCGAGTACCGAACGTGTGACCGACTGCGGGAGCGCTACCGGAACGCAGCGGCAGCAGGATCATCTACGCGATCTTGAGATCGGCAAGTGTACGACTACATCACCCACGAGAATCTGCTCTCGTTAACCACTTTGGATCTTCGAGGGTTCGTATTCTATCGACTCGTTGCTACAATCTAGTAGATAGATCTTGGCTTGATCATAGATTATATCTTGATTGTGTGTTCATGCGGTAGAAATTTTTTGTTTTCCATGATACGAACCCCTACAGTGGTATCAGAGTCGTGTCTATATGTAAATCGATTGCACGAGTAGAACACAATGGTCATTGTGGGCGTTGGTGCTTTTATTATCAATTGCTTTTTGTGTACTTTGCATCTTGCGGTATGGTGGGATGAAGCGGCCCGAGCTAACCTTACATGACATCGTTCATGAGACTTGCTCGACGCTCGACATGCAACTTGTATTGCATAAGTGGCTTTGCGGATGTCTGTCTCTCCCATCATAGTAAAGATTCAATTTACAACGGGCACTTGATAGTTCAAACATCAACGTTGTGGTTCTTGTTCGTAAGTTAGAATGACACTTATTGAAAGCCCCAAACCACGTAAAATATGCAAAGAAAATTAGAGGCATCTAACTTTGTTTTGCAGGGGTGTGCTGTGATGTGATATGGCCATGATTGTGATTATATATGATGTATGCAATGTTCCTTATTGGAAGTTGGCAACCGGTAGGAGCCATATGGTTGTCTTCTAAATTCCGTTAAGACCCACGTGTCTATTATTCAAAGTAGTTGTAATAGTTGATACTGGTGGATGACAACCATGAAGCGGCGCCATTGACCTTGACGCCATGCCGGTGATGATGGAGATCATGTTCGTGCTTGAAGATGGAGATCGGAAGCACAAGAAGAAAGGCCATATCATATCACATATTATGAATTGCATGTGATGTTAATCCTTTTATGCATCTTGTATTGCTTAGTTAACGACGGTAGCATTATAAGATGATCCCTCAAGCACACAATTTCAAGTTTTAAAGTGTTCATCCTTAGTAAGAACCATTGCTAAAGCTCGTTGTTTCGAAGCATCACGTGATGATAGGGTGTGTTAGATTCTGCGAGTGTATACAACGTGAGCAAGCCAGATTTGCTCATGCGGAAGCTAAGGTTTGATCTTGACGAGCCTAGCATGTACAGACATGGTCTCGGAACACGGATCACCGAAAGGTAAAGCATGAGTCATATAGTAGATATGATGAACATGTTGATTGTTCGCCATTGGAGCTACATCAACTCTCGTGATGATCGGTTTTGATGTGGTGGATTTGGTTCACGTGATCACTAAAACAATGTGAGGGATATTGTTTTGAGTGGGAGTTCAACAGCAATATGATTAAAAGTTGAACACTATTTATCATAAATTAAATCAAAGTGAATTTGCATAGTTGTTATAGTCATTGGCATCCGTTTACCACCTTGTGCTTAGTTATAATTGAGATGATAGAACTATAGAATTCTGGTTAGTTACTTTACGAATTGATATCGTATTGTTTTGAAGTGTTAATCTAAAGTTTAAAAGTCCTATTGCAAACTTTCAGTAAGTTCCGGTTACTCCATGAAGTTTAATAATTGGTATTAAATCAAGAGTGACAATTCCAAGTGTTAGTGTATAAGTATCATGTTTGTCTCCATGATTATTGATATTCAAAATATTGTCTTAATATCAAGGTTATCTAGGATTTGAAAGAGTTGTTTCAGAAACCATGATGTGTGGAAGATATTGTGATATCTGAAACAAAGTTTTGGTTTCAACATAATAGAGTATAATATGGCAAAAGTCATGTTCTCATATTTGATGAGAATTTGCAAAAGGTTGGAGACGCTGGTCGTCTTAATTCTCCAAAAGGTTTTGGAGAGCAACATTATACTCGCGATTCACCGTTATAAGCTAAAATCAGCTTGATCATGAATTTCCATGATAAGGGTGAATATTTGATAAAATGTTTACTACACTAAAAGATTACTAAAGAATGGAATTTGAAAGAACACCAAGTATTTGATGATGGTGATCTACTTCAAAGTGCAAGTCCAAAGACATTGGTATTTAACTATACATGCTTTGGACTATGTGTCATGTGTATGGCTCCACTATTGATGTTGATAGATTCTTTCAAACAGAAAAGGAAATGTTGAAAGAGAATCTCAGAAATATATGGCATAAAAGAAAAGACTAGAATTGTTCATCTTAGGTATATAGAGGATATACATGTTATGGATATATTCTTTGCTTATTAAACAATGTGGTTCTTAAGTATTTGATACTGAATTTGTTGGTGTGAATCGTCATACGAAACAACACAATTCATGAACTACAATGGCCTAAGTAACTAGCAAGAGAATATGTGATGACGTTCATCGAGAACAAAGAAAGTGTTGATGTGTTTCTCGTTAACATCGAAGCTTGATTTCAAGATTTGTTTTATCAGGTATTATGAGAACAAAAGGGTTGTTCAATTAATTGCCATAATCCATAAAAGATGGATGATTTACAAATCTCGTTGGATAAATCACATCCATAAAATAAGTGCTAAAAAATGTCGAAAGACAATTGATTGAAAGATCACTTAGAAAGTGGCGTCGCCGTTTAAATTATATTGGAAAGAAAACATGAAGAAACTCCATGTGGATGGAATTTTGGAGTCTTTTGATTTTTGATCAAATGACGCTTATGAAACTTTCCTAGAGATAATTAAAACTCCGTTTATAGGCCAAAGGGAACGGATGACTAGCTTATTGAAACTTGTACATAATGTTGTATGAAGTCCATTATGTATAGTCAAGAGCGATGGATTTCAACTTCATATGCTTTCTCCGAAAATTTGAGTGAATATATGAATATTTACTTAATAAGGATAAAGTATGAAACATTTGAAAAGTTCAAAGACTTTCAAGATGAAGTGCAAAATCATTGTAACAAGAATATAAATAGTTTATGATAAGATCATAAAGGAAGATATTTGAGTTACAAGTTTAGCATAAAAACACCTAAGATTTAAGGAATCGTTCCGTGGATTTGCATTTTCCGAAACACCATAAGAGTATGGAACGTTCGAGATATGTAATTGAACCTTGTTTGACATGGTAAGATCAAAGGTGTAATTCATAAAACTGCCATTATATTTTAAAGATTAAAAACTTTAGAGACTACCGTTTTTCCACTAAAAAGAGCTCCATCATAATCCGTTGAATTGACACCATATAAAGTTATGGTTTGGGATAAAACCCAAGTTGTCCTTTCTTAAAAATTGGTATGCTATGCATAAGAAAGATGTTTGCAACCAAAATCGGATGAACATATCTTTGTATGTTATTTTGAATAATAGTTAAGTATTCCTCCATAACACCGAAGACAAAAGTGTTTGTCTTTTAGAACGTCAAGTTTATTTGAGAAGAAATTTTCCGTGAAAAGTTAAGTGGGACGACAATAGAACTTTGATAAGGTTAAAAGAACCTTAGCTATATGTGCAAAGTTGCGCAGCACCGAAAAGTGTTCCGGAGGCAGCAACAATTCTCATGGCTCACGTGCCTCAAAGGTTGTGGTCACAGAGGTCTAAGTTCCTATTAAAACAAGTAGATCGGGTAAACAATCAAATACCAAGATTTGAGAGTTAAATCATTATTTGGCAATAATGATCCGACTATATGCAAAGAAGCAATGATGGGCCCAGACTCCATCAAATGGCTTGAAGCCATAAAATCCGTGATAGTTCCATATACAAGAAATCATGCTTTGAGCTTGAAAGACCCTCTGGAAAGGTACAAGACCTTACAGTCGTATTAGATCTATAAAGATATAGACATGGATGTTTCACATCTATGAAATTATCGACATGTCGGGAAAGAGTTCACGATAATGTTCAAAGAGTTGACTATGACAAGATCTGATCTTTCATTAAGCGATATTTAGTCTAGACGGATTAATGTAGCAACCACTATATATAATTTTGTTATGTGATAGTTGAATAAACAAAACAAGTTCTTCTAAGAGAATGGTTACCTAAGACGTGTGCATGACACGGTCCAAAGGGTTTTGTTAATTCAAAGGATGCTAAAAGCATATGCAAACTTCAATGGTTGAAGTAAGCATCGCGGAGTTGAAATCTTCACTATGATGAAATTGTTAAAAGAGTTTAATTTCATAGGAGACGATGAAGATGCTTGCATTTGCAAGAAATTAAGTGGGAGTGCTAAGACATATTTATAATACATTATGTGGAAGAAATATTGTTGATTGGAAATGATGTATCTTTTTATTAACACAGAATAAGAATTTCATCTCGATGAAAGGCTTAGCCAGAACCCGAATATTTGGCATCAATGTTTATATGGATAAATTGTGACGCCAATATGGTTGTGCCAGAAGTACATAGATGAGATATTGAATGAGTTCAATATAGAAACTACAAGAAAGGTTCTTGTTGCACAGGAAGGATTGGATAAATATTTAAGTATTTTTGATAATTAATAGATAAAATCACAAAGAGTATTTTATCAATCATGTTGTGATGTGTACAAATCCAGATATGTCCTATGCTCTAAATGTTATGAGTGTATACCAAAATGATTCATCAGATGATTATTGGACGATAGTAAATATATTCTTATGATTTTTTTAGAAGAACTAAGAATATATTATTTTGTAGAAGTGACAAATAGATGGTTAGTTCATTGTAAAAGTATTACATTGATACTAGTTTTTTCACAAAGTACAAATTAAGTTTACCTCAATCTAAACTAAGGGTGGCACAATATGATGGAAAGTAAGTTCCATAATGAATTTGGATGAATTCCAAAGTTAAGACATTATGACAGATAGTACAACAAAAGGCTAAGTATATGACTGCTATTATAGCAGCAAAACAGGGCATTTGTGTCAAGTAGTTTGTTATCAAACTAGGTGTAGTTCACAGCGGGATAGTACTATGAAGATATATTGTATGACAATATTATCAACATGTTTTAAACCCCAAGGAACTAAAGGTCTCACCAAAGGACCAAATTTGTACAAAGCCATCTCATTAGAGAATGAGTCATGCGTAGAGACGCAAATACATCCAATTACACACAGACCTGAAAGTGCCGGATCCGAAGATCAGTTGACCACTAGCAATCGTTTAAATACAACACTGAAAGCCATAGGTGTTGAATTCACAAAGGTTTGAAACTAGATTATTGACTCTAGTGCAAGTGGGAGACTGTTGGAGATATGCCCAAGAGGCAATAATAAAGTGGTTATTATCATATCTTCATACTTATGATAAATGTTTATATACCATGCTATAATTGTATTAACCGGAAACATTAATACTTGTGTGATTTGTAAACATAAAAGAGTCCCTAGTAAAGCCTCTTGTTAAACTAGCTTGTTGGTTAATATATGATCATGGTTTCCTGATCATGAACATAGAGATGTTATAAACAACAGGGTCATATCATTAGGAGAATGATGTGATGGACATGGTCCTATAGTTAAGCGTATCATAAAGATCAAGTCATTTAATATAGTTCATTTGCTATAAGTTTTCTGATACATAGTAACCTAATTCCTTCGACCATGAGATCATGTTAATCACCATCACCGGAAAGATGCTTTGATGACATCAAACACCACACCGTAACTGGGTGGCTCTAAAGGTGGCATTGAGTGTTCGGAAAGTATGGGTTGAGGCACATGGATCAAGAGTGGGATTTGTCCATCCATATGATGGATAGATATACTCTGGGCCCTCTCGGTGGAATGTCATCCAATTAGCTTGCAAGCATGTGACTGGCTCACAAGGGATCACATACCGCGGGAACGAGAAAAGAGTACTTATCAATAACGAGGTTGAACTAGGTATGCAGAGATACCGACGATCAAAACCTCGGATAAGTAAAATATCGTAAGACAAAGGGAAATTGGTATCGTATGTAAGTGGTTAATTTGATCACAAAGTAATCGTAGAAATATGTGGGAGCCATATGAATTTCCAGATTCCTCTATTGGTTATTGATCAGAGAAGTGTCTCGGCCATGTCCGCATAATTCACGAACCGTAGGGAGACACACTTAAGGATTCTATGTTGTTGAGTAGTTATGGAATGATGAGTAAGAGACCGAATGTTGTTCGGAGTCTCGGATGGGATCCGGGATATCACGAGGAGATCCGAAATGGTCCGGAGAATAAGATTCATATAAGGAAAGTCCTGTTTCAGAGTTCAGAAAAGATTTCGGTGTTTTCACCTGGAATGTTCTATAAGGGTCTGGAAGGTACGGCACTCCGTAGGGGAAGGGTACATGGATGTGTCATGACAATGTGGAATGGTTGCATCATGTACTAGGTCACTTGGCTGGGAAATATGGAGAGAGAAATCAAATCCAAGTTTGAAAGTCAAACGCCAATTTGAAAAAGTCAAATCTGAAGTTTGCTTGGTGGAGCGAGAGTAGGAAACCTACTTGGGGAGGAAGTCCCACTCCTTCCACCCGCCGGCCATGAGGAGGAGTTGGAGGAGTACTCCCTCCTCCCAAACCGCCCCCTCCCACCTATATAAGGAGGGGTAGGGCGCCCCCCTACCTAACAGACCAAAAACCCTAGCTCTAGGCGCCACCACCCCTCCAAGTGCTGCCGCCACCTAGGGCTCCTCTAGCCGCCAAATTAGGGTTTCCCCAAAACCCTAGCCGCCGGCCAAGCCACCCTCCTTGGTGCCTCTAAACCCTATATCGCCAAGGCCCCTCTCTTGCTCCACCATACTCGCTCTGGCTTAAGGTGAAGCCCTGCGAGATCTCCCCTCTACTTCCGACACCACGCCGTCGTGCTGCAGGAATCACGAGGAGAGTGCTACAACCTCTGCTGCCTACTAGAACAAGGGAGAGGAAGGTCCTCATCGAGTACCGAACGTGTGACCGACTGCGGGAGCGCTGCCAGAACACAGCGGCGGCAGGATCGTCTACGCGATCTTGAGATCGGCAAGTGTAAGACTACATCACCCACGAGAATATGCTCTCGTTAACCGCTTTGGATCTTCGAGGTTTAGTATTATATCGACTCGTTGCTACAATCTAGTAGATAGATCTTGGCTTGATCATAGATTAGATCTTGATTGTGTGTTCATGCGGTAGAATTTTTTTGTTTTCCATGCTACTAACCCCTACAGTGGTATCAGAGCCGTATCTATATGTAGATCTATTGCACGAGTAGAACACAATGGTCATTGTGAGCGGTGGTGCTTTTATTATCAATTGCTTTTTCTGTACTTTGCATCGTGCGGTATGGTGGGATGAAGCGGCCCGGGCTATCCTTACATGACATCGTTCATGAGACTTGCTCGACGCTCGACATGCAACTTGTATTGCATAAGTGGCTTTGCGGGTGTCTGTCTCTCCCATCATAGTAAAGATTCAATTTATAACGGGCACTTGATAGTTCAAACATCAACGTTGTGGTTCTTGTTCGTAAGTTAGAATGACACTCATTGAAAGCCCCAAACTACGTAAAATATACAAAGAAAATTAGAGGCATCTAACTTTGTTTTGCAGGGGTGTGATGTGATGTGATATGGCCATGATTGTGATTATATATGATGTATGCAATGTTCCTTATTGGAAGTTGGCAACCGGCAGGAGCCATATGGTTGTCTTCTAAATTCCGTTAAGACCCGCGTGTGTATTATTCAAAGTAGTTGTAATAGTTGATACTGGTGGATGACAACCATGAAGCGGCGCCATTGACCTTGACACCATGCTGGTGATGATGGAGATCATGTTCGTGCTTGAAGATGGAGATCGGAAGCACAAGAAGAAAGGCCATATCATATCACATATTATGAATTGCATGTGATGTTAATCCTTTTATGCATCTTGTATTGCTTAGTTAACGACGGTAGCATTATAAGATGATCCCTCAAGCACACAATTTCAAGTTTTAAAGTGTTCATCCTTAGTAAGAACCATTGCTAAAGCTCGTTGTTTCGAAGCATCACGTGATGATAGGGTGTGTTAGATTCTGCGAGTGTATACAACGTGAGCAAGACAGATTTGCTCATGCGGAAGCTAAGGTTTGATCTTGACGAGCCTAGCATGTACAGACATGGTCTCGGAACACGGATCACCGAAAGGTAAAGCATGAGTCATATAGTAGATATGATGAACATGTTGATTGTTCGCCATTGAAGCTACATCAACTCTCGTGATGATCGGTTTTGAGGTGGTGGATTTGGTTCGTGTGATCACTAAAACAATGTGAGGGATATTGTTTTGAGTGGGAGTTCAACAGCAATATGATTAAAAGTTGAACACTATTTATCATAAATTAAATCAAAGTGAATTTGCATAGTTGTTGTAGTCATTGGCATCCGTTTACCACCTTGCGCTTAGTTATAATTGAGATGATAGAACTATAGAATTCTGGTTAGTTACTTTACGAATTGATATCGTATTGTTTTGAAGTGTTAATCTAAAGTTTAAAAGTCCTATTGCAAACTTTCAGTAAGTTCCGGTTACTCCATGAAGTTTAATAATTGGTATTAAATCAAGAGTGACAATTACAAGTGTTACTGTATAAGTATCATGTTTGTCTCCATGAATCTTGATATTCAAAATATTGTCTTAATATCAAGGTTATCTAGGATTTGAAAGAGTTGTTTCAGAAACCATGATGTGTGGAAGATATTGTGATATCTGAATCGAAGTTTTGGTTGCAACATAATAGAGTATAATATGGCAAAAGTCATGTTCTCATATTTGATGAGAATTTGCAAAAGGTTGGAGACGCTGGTCGTCTTAATTCTCCAAAAGGTTTTGGAGAGCAACATTATACTCGCAATTCGCCATTATAAGCTAAAATCACCTTGATCATGAATTTCCATAATAAGGGTGAATATTTGATAAAATGTTTACTACACTAAAAGATTACTAAAGAATGGAATTTGAAAGAACACCCAGTATTTGATGATGGTGATCTACTTCAAAGTGCAAGTCTAAAGACATTGGTATTTAACTATACATGCTTTGGACTATGTGTCATGTGTATGGCTCCACTATTGATGTTGATAGATTCTTTCAAACAGAAAAGGAAATGTTGAAAGAGAATCTCAGAAATATATGGCATAAAAAAAAGACTAGAATTGTTCATCTTAGGTATATAGAGGATATACATGTTATGGATATATTGTTTGCTTATTAAACAATGTGGTTCTTAAGTATTTGATACTGAATTTGTTGGTGTGAATCGTCGTACGAAACAACACAATTCATGAACTACAATGGCCTAAGTAACTAGCAAGAGAATATGTGATGACGTTCATCGACAACAAATAAAGTGTTGATGTGTTTCTCGTTAACATCAAAGCTTGCCTTCAAGATTTATTTTATCAGGTATTATGAGAACAAAAGGGTTGTTCAATTAATTTCCGTAATCCATAAAAGATGGATGATTTACAAATCTCGTTGTATAAATCACATCCATAAAATAAGTGCTAAAAATGTCGAAAGACAATTGATTGAAAGATCACTTAGAAAGTGGCGTCGTCGTTTAAATTATATTGGAAAGAAAACATGAAGAAACTCCATGTGGATCGAATTTGGGAGACTTTTGATTTTTGATCAAATGACGCTTGTGAAACTTTCCTAGAGATAATTAAAACTCCGTTCATAGGCCAAAGGGAACGGATGACTAGCTTATTGAAACTTGTACATAATGTTGTATGAAGTCCATTATGTATAGTCAAGAGCGATGGATTTCAACTTCATATGCTTTCTCCGAAAATTTGAGTGAATATATGAATATTTACTTAATAAGGATAAAGTATGAAACATTTGAAAAGTTCAAAGACTTTCAAGATGAAGTGCAAAATCATTGTAACAAGAATATAAATAGTTTATGATAAGATCATAAAGGAAGATATTTGAGTTACAAGTTTAGCATAAAAACACCTAAGATTTAAGGAATCGTTCCGTGGATTTGCATTTCCCGAAACACCATAAGAGTATGGAACGTTCGAGATATGTAATTGAACCTTGTTTGACATGGTAAGATCAAAGGTGTAATTCATAAAACTGCCATTATATTTTAAAGATTAAAAACTTTAGAGACTACCGTTTTTCCACTGAAAAGAGCTCCATCATAATCCATTGAATTGACACCATATAAAGTTATGGTTTGGGATAAAACCCAAGTTGTCCTTTCTTAAAAATTGGTATGCTATGCATAAGAAAGATGTTTGCAACCAAAATCGGATGAACATATCTTTGTATGTTATTTTGAATAATAGTTAAGTATTCCTCCATAACACCGAAGACAAAAGTGTTTGTCTTTTAGAACGTCAAGTTTCTTTGAGAAGAAATTTTCCGTGAAAAGTTAAGTGGGAGGACAATAGAATTTTGATAAGGTTAAAAGAACCTTAGCTATATGTGCAAAGTTGCGCAACGCCGAAAAGTGTTCCGGAGGCAGCAACAATTCTCATGGCTCACGTGCCTCAAAGGTTGTGGTCACAGAGGTCTAAGTTCCTATTAAAACAAGTAGATCGGGTAAACAATCAAATACCAAGATTTGAGAGTTAAATCATTATTTGGCAATAATGATCCGACTATATGCAAAGAAGCAATGATGGGCCCAGACTCCATCAAATGGCTTGAAGCCATAAAATCCGTGATAGTTCCATATACAAGAAATCAAGCTTTGAGCTTGAAAGACCCTCTGGAAAGGTACAAGACCTTACAGTCGTATTAGATATATAAAGATATAGACATGGATGTTTCACATCTATGAAATTATCGACATGTCGGGAAAGAGTTCACGATAATGTTCAAAGAGTTGACTATGACAAGATCTGATCTTTCATTAAGCGATATTTAGTCTAGACGGATTAATGTAGCAACCACTATATATAATTTTGTTATGTGATAGTTGAATAAACAAAACAAGTTCTTCTAAGAGAATGGTTACCTAAGACGTGTGCATGACACGGTCCAAAGGGTTTTGTTAATTCAAAGGATGCTAAAAGCATATGCAAACTTCAATGGTTGAAGTAAGCATCGCGGAGTTGAAATCTTCACTATGATGAAACTGTTAAAAGAGTTTAATTTCATAGGAGACGATGAAGATGCTTGCATTTGCAAGAAATTAAGTGGGAGTGCTAAGACATATTTCTAATACATTATGTGGAAGAAATATTGTTGATTGGAAATGATGTATCTTTTTATTAACACAGAATAAGAATTTCATCTCGATGAAAGGCTTAGGCAGAACCCGAATATTTGGCATCAATGTTTATATGGATAAATTGTGACGCCAATATGGTTGTGCTAGAAGTACATAGATGAGATATTGAATGAGTTCAATATAGAAACTACAAGAAATTTTCTGTTGGAGATATGCCCTAGAGGCAATAATAAATGTAGTTATTATTATATCTTTGTGTTTATGATAAATGTTTACATTCATGCTATAATAGTATTAACAAGGAAACATTGATACTTGTGTGATTTGTAAACTTAATTTGAAGTCCCTAGTATAGCCTCTATACATCACTAGCTTGTTGGTTGATATATGATTGTGGTTACCCTATCATGAACATTGAGATGTTATCAACAACAAGATCATATCGTTAGCAGAATGATATGATGGACATACTCCTATAGATAAGCGTAGCATAAAAGATCAAGTCATCTCAATAGTTCAATTGCTATATGCTTTCTGATACATAGTAACCTAATTCCTTCGACCATGAGATCATGCATATCACCTTTGCCGGACGGATGCTTTGATGACATCAAACACCACACCGTAACTGGGTGGCTATAAAGGTGGCGTTGAGTGTTCGGAAAGTATTGGTTGAGACACATGGATCAAGAGTGGGATTTGTCCATCCATATGACGGATAGATATACTCTGGGCCCTCTCGGTGGAATGTCATCCAATTAGCTTGCAAGCATGTGACTGGCTCACAAGGTATCACATATCACGGGAACGGGAAAAGAGTACTTATCGGTAACGAGGTTGAACTAGGTATGCAGAGATACCGACGATCATAACCTCGGATGAGTAAACTATCGTGAGAAAAAGGGAAATTGGTATCGTATGTAAGTGGTTCATTCGATTGAAAAGTAATCGTAGAAATATGTGGGAGCCATATGAATTTCCAGATTCCTCTATTGGTTATTGATCAGAGAAGTGTCTCGGTCATGTCCGTCATAATTCACGAACCGTAGGGAGACACACTTAAGGATTCGATGTTGTTGAGTAGTTATGGAATGATGAGTAAGAGACCGAATGTTGTTCGGAGTCTCGGATGGGATCCGGGATATCACGAGGAGATCCGGAATGGTCCAGAGAATAAGATTCATATAAGGAAAGTCCTGTTTCGGAGTTCGGAAAAGATTCCGGTGTTTTCACCTGGAATGTTCTAGAAGGGTCTGGAAGGTCCGGCACTCCGGAGGGGAAGGGTACATGGATGTGTCATGACAATGTGGAATGGTTGCATCATGTACTAGGTGTGGCATCCCGCAAAACCACTACTAGAAAATCGCGGTGTCTTTGTGCATTGCATCATCATGACCGCATGCTCATGCCATCATGCCACATTGCATTTGAGCATCGTCATCATCCTGCATGGTTTTTGTCTAAACTATTTTAGAAACGCCTAGTTTTGTTTTCTAAATACCCCGCCTTTATTTCAAATCCAAAACCTGGGTCTCCGGAATATTTCGTTTTGTCTACCCACGGTTTGCAAAATCCCCGTTTTAAATAAATAAAATGTTTAATTATTTTTAGGGGGCAGCCATACCGGGCCGATCCGACCCAGTCGGCCACCCCCAGTACAA
Source organism: Avena atlantica (assembly GCA_910589765.1). Lineage (NCBI taxonomy): Eukaryota > Viridiplantae > Streptophyta > Magnoliopsida > Poales > Poaceae > Avena > Avena atlantica. The sequence goes on along the minus strand of OU342738.1, from coordinate 414,922,651 downwards.
AACCAGCCTACCCAGACCTTTTCCTACCCAAACCTAATCTACCCAGCCCCCTCCACCTCACCCCCTCCAATCCCATGTCGACACCTCACCTCTCCCTTTCCCCCCATCCAATTCCAGCCCGCCACCTCACCCCCAACTCCCTCCCTCTCCCCACCTGCCGCAACACACACAACACACACCACAGCATGCACGCATCACACGCACACGCTCCCGCGTGGACCCCACCTCGCTCGCGTCCACCTCTTCCCCGCGACCCATGTTCCCCCTCGCGTCCTCCTTCCCCACAGGAGGGCGGCGCCGCCGCTGTGCCCCGTTCCCCTTCCTCTGTATCCGGATGGAACCAGCGACGCACCTTCCCCCGGCCTCGCCTCCTCTTCTACCAGCGCCACCGCACGCCCTCTCCTCCAACTGGCGCCTCGTCCGCGCCCCGGCCTCCAACCCCTGACGCCGCAGCAGCTCTGGCCTCCTGCGCGAGCCCCTGCTCTGCCTCGAGCTCGCCGGCCTCGTCCACCGCGTGGGCCTCGCCTTGGCTGCCTCCCCGCTTGAGTACCTCGCTGCCAAGCTCCCCAAGCTCCTCCCCCGACCGCTCTCGGCGCTGCCCCGCGTCGGCCTTGCCTTCTCCTGTCACCAGCGCGTCCCTGCTTGCAAGCTCCGACCGTCCCCGTCGCCTGTGACCCCACCGGCCTCCTTCCTCCCCGGCGCCGCCTTGGACCGCGACCACCGGCGCCCTCGCCCTGCGTCCGTGCCATCCTCCTCTCTGGCCGGCCGCCGCCACTTGGCCTCGCTGCTAGGCCCCGCGATCCGCCACCGGTCCTTCCCCCTCCGCAACACCGGCGCCCAACCACGCCTTCCTCTTCCCCTGGCCTCGTCGCAGGCCGCCTCTCCGGCCCCGCGCTCGAAGGCCCGTCTTCCAGCCGCCGCTGCTCTGCCTGTCCAGCCGCTGCCCGTGAGCCCTCTGTCCGTCGCTGCTCGCCGCCCAGGGCCGCCCCTCCAGGTTCCGCATCGAGCGCACGTGTCCCTGCGTCCTTGCGAGCAGGACCATGCTCGTCGAGTTGTCCCCGAGCCCTTGCTGGCCTGTTCCTCGTGATGTGCCGATGAGGCATTTGTGTTGTGGTGCATTCCACGTTGTCGTGAATATCCCGTGTTATAGCTACTCTTGGCTCCCGTGGGATGTTTTGTGTATCATCGGCGCCTAAGTCCAAGACCGACAAGACCGGCGTGATGCCGAAGAATATACAAGGCGCTCCTCTAAGACCCCGACATCGAAACGACAAGATCATTGTCATGGAACCCGAAGACCGATCCTTGTCGAATCCCGAGACCCCCAAGTTCGCCGAGAGCCCGGTGCGACAAGTACTCCTTCCCGGACGCCGAGCTCGCCGAGAACCCGGATGCCAAGGTCACCGACACGGAACGACAAGACCTCCTTCCCCCACCGATGCCGACAACGTCGCACGCCAAGTTCTGCATCTCGAACGCCAAGACCGACCCGATACACGGACCCGACAAGATCGTCGCGACGGCAAGATCGGCCGCTTGGACCCAAGTTCTCCGTCATGACACAACAAGTTCTCCATCTTGAATCTGAACCTCGATCCCTGTTGAACCCTGAGTCCGGCCCCGAACCCCCCGGAACCAAGATCTCCCGAGCCCAGATGTGTGAACCTTTCCCGAGCCCCTATTTTATAAATGCTAGATATAGAACTGTCGCATATTAATTTGTTCATGCATGCATACTTGTCTGTGGGTTGGGGGCATTATGCCAATTCATCTCATAATTAAATATGGAGTCTATATGTGGGATATCTTTGTCTTATTCCGGACTTCATTTAAATTGGTGTAGCGAACCGGTGCTATCTTTTGCCATGTTAAGACAACATTTAAATTGCAGGGTAGCTAAACAACATGAACCACCTAAATAATTGTCGGGACCCCCGGTTCCACTTAATATTTCCTAATTGCATCGCACCTTGCCATGTCATACATCATACATGCATCATGCCCGCTCTTCTGCCGTAGTATTAAATATTGCATCCGGTGTTTCTGCTAGTGTTTTGCTTCTTCACGGACTAGGCCGATGAGTTGATGCGAGTGTCGACCTGATCTTCGGATGAACCTTCGGCAATGTTTTCAGGCGAGCATCCCTTCCCCTTCTACCTATTTTGCATTTATAGTCTTTATTTCCTCCTGTTGATCTATTGCTATCTGTGTTGCGATGCTCTAGTTTCCGTACCCGTGATATCCCTTGCGGCCTTATATTGCCTTGGACACATCCTATTACCTGTTGTTTGGTAGATAGTTGGACCTGCGCGTCGTAGTCGCTTGCTCAAGTGTTGTTGCGTGTCGTCAAGTACCACAGTTGTTGGAGTATTGCCGCATGTTTAATGTTGGAGATGATCAAGACTTTAATTATTGTTTAATAACTAAAATTGAAGTAGGTAAATAATGCAGAGGCACAGGTGGGCAATAGATGTTATTTGGTTGTTAACCGTCCACTTGTGTCCCGTAGGACCCCGAGTTCTTGACACCTAATCCGAGATCGAGCGCGCTAACCACAGGTGGGGTGTATGGGCACCCCCATCGATTTAGTACCTGATTCCAAGTACTGTACTGGGGGCCACAAAGTAGTTTGGGGCTTTATTACTATCCTGTACTTATGCCATGCTTTACTGCTTAATTTAAGATTGTGCGAGGAGCACCTATACTGTTTAGGTAAGCGGAGTGTTTTCGCGGTATCGACAAGCCCGAGAGTTTCGGGTTCCCCGTCGTTTATAGCCACTGACGCAAACCCTGGGTCCCCGTGCTTGCTTTGGGTCTGGGAAACGTCGTGTCCGAAACCCCGTCGACATACCGTTGGGTGTATGTTTTGTGATCTTGTACCTACCTGATCTGACAACAAGGGTGTAGGTGCGTGTGGGAACTTTGGTGCACCCCTGCAGGGTTAAATCTTTTCGAGAAGCCGTGTCCGCGGTTATGGACGACTTGGAGCACAGTTCTTGATCATAGACAACCATAACTAAAGTTTACTGTTATAATTTGACTGGTATCCGATATGACTAGTAATCAGCTCCACTACCACGGAATGGTTAAATAAAAGTACCAACAACTGCTGGGTTTGGGGATATCTCATGCTAATTGTATCTGACTAGTAAGTGTTGCAACTACAACGGAATGGTTAACTAAAAGTGACCACTTCTTATTCTATCAGGATGACTATCTATACCTGACTAGTAATTGATGCAACGATAACTGAATAAATAAAACTGCCAACGGTGTGAGTTCCTCGGTTGACTTCCTCGTTTGGTCTCGAGGGGGAAACACCAGGATGGGTATGTTTGGTGGTAGTATCAGGTTGGTTCCAAATAGTTCTTTCTTACCCCTCTCTGATAGCCGCTAGTTGTATCGAGTCTCTATAGGTTGTTTAGTGCATGCTGCGCTGCCGCTCAGTCCACCATACCTATGTAGGCGAGGACCGCCGAATTCTAGCCTCGCCGTGTACTGGCCTCAGTACTGACGCTCCTCTTTTTCCTTTGCCCTTTGTCGGCACCCCTTTTGTTTAAGCAGGTTTTGAGATCGATGTCGTTAGCAGGGTTACCCTTCCGGCTTGGCCTGGGCAGGGTTATGGACGCCATTGGTTATTCTTCAGGGCTCTTAGCTCAATTTGCATCTTGTCCGTACTCGGACGCTATATCGTTTTAAAGGTGATTTGGATCTTTGTATTGTATATCTGTATTCTTGACTCTTTGAGTCGCTGTTGTATATATATGTTTTGTGGGTTCCATCGAGGACTATTGTGTAATGATATTACTTCGTTTTCCACCCGCACGCAAGTGCCTGGTGGGCACCTTTGAATCGTTTCTATGCGGGTTTGGCGGGAAGCGCTGAAACTTGCATAGGGCCGATTCTGAGGGTGTTACACTAGGTCACTTGGCTAGGCAATATGGAGAGAGAAATCAAATCCAAGTTTGAAAGTCAAACGCCAATTTGAAAAAGTCAAACCTGAAGTTTGCTTGGTGGAGGGAGAGTAGGAAACCTACTTGGGGAGGAAGTCCCACTCCCTCCACCCGCCGGCCATGAGGAGGAGTTGGAGGAGGACTCCCTCCTCCCAAACCGCCCCCTCCCACCAATATAAGGAGGGGTAGGGCGCCCCCATACATAACAGACCAAAAACCCTAGCTCTAGGCGCCACCACCCCTCCAAGTGTTGCCGCCACCTAGGGCTCATCTAGCCGCCGAATTAGGGTTTCCCCAAAACACTAGCCGCCGGCCAAGCCACCCCCCTTGGTGCCTCTAAAGCCTAGATCGCCAAGGCCCCTCTCTTGCTCCACCGTACTCGCTCCGGCTTAAGGTGAAGCCCTGCGAGATCTCCCCTCTACTTCCGACACCACGCCATCGTGCTGCTGGAATCACGAGGAGAGTGCTACAACCTCTGCTGCCTGCTGGAACAAGGGAGAGGAAGGTCTTCATCGAGTACCGAACGTGTGACCGACTGCGGGAGCGCTGCCGGAACGCAGCGGCGGCAGGATCGTCTACGCGATCTTGAGATCGGCAAGTGTAAGACTACATCACCCATGAGAATATGCTCTCGTTAACCGCATTGGATCTTCGAGGGTTAGTATTCTATTGACTCGTTGCTACAATGTAGTAGATAGATCTTGGCTTGATCATAGATTAGATCTTGATTGTGTGTTCATGCGGTAGAATTTTTTTGTTTTCCATGCTACGAACCCCTACACAAGCGTGCTAGGAGACCCCCGCCCCTAGAGATTCATCATCATGCCGACGTGACCCCTCCCCATACAGGGATCTCCCGAGGCATCGTAGCCCTGTAGGCTACGCTTCGCCGCCGTACTGCCATGGTTGATCCCCGTGGCATCAAGCCCTGTCCTGCGACCAGCTAGGGGCATACCGCCAGCCCGCTCGTGCTCCCCTCTACTTTCCCAGACCGTCGCGCCGCATCGAGCCTCCCGTTCCCCACCCCGTTAGCAGCGACGCGAGCTGGGACCAGACCAGGCCGCCTCTGCTACCCATCCATCCCCGAAGGCTGCCGCCGCGAGGGATGTCCCTGGCAGTAGGCCCTGGCCTCCCGTGGAGCGAACCAGGGAGGTTGGGAGGGCGCCAGCTCATGCGGATGCGGCCTCCTGGTGAGACGGGCAGGGTCAGCTGAGTACGACACATGCCCCTTCGGGTTAGACAGAAACGACAGGGTCGAGCCCCACGGGTGCTCAGAATAAGAAGCCCAATAAGAAGAAGAAGGCATCCTCCATGTTGTTGGATGCTCCGGGTCTCGCCTTGACGGTGACTCCTACTACATCAACCTGGGAGGAGTCAAGATGATGGTGCCAGAGACCCTAGTGATGGTGATGATTCTGGAGTAGGACCAGCCCCGACAGATCGAGATCTTGGAGGAGCTGATCCACCAGGATCTCTATGAGGTTCTCCCGGGCTACGAGTGGCCAGTGCAGAGGGTCTCAGCCAAAGAGTTTGCAGTGTCGTTCCCCCGGGTGGCGATTCTATGCATGTGTGCCTATGGATCCTCCTTCACCCTACCGATCCACCAACTAACACTACTAGGAAACATCTAATCATTGGTGCATATTTTTACAATTTCGTGGTGCATATTGGCTACGCCGATGTTACCTCACCACTAAATTTTTGTTCTGTGGAGCATATTTCAATATGCGCCATAGATTTTTTTTTAATTTCAGGAAAAGAAGCGGGCCAGATATAGGCCAGAGTTGGGGGTATCTGAAGGACGGCTAGGTCTGAGGTGGGTGGAGGAGGGGGTCGCCGTAGTTGGTGGCCGGAGGATGAGGCTACCGGAGGTGGTGGTCGGAGGAAGAGGAGGAGTAGGAGGAGGAGGCTACCGGAGGTTGATTTCTCTCTTCCCATTGCCCAGCCAAGTGACCTAGGACATGATGCAACCATTCCACTTTGGTATGAAACATCCATGTACCCTTCACACTCCAGATCGGTGGACCTTCTAGACCCTTCTAGAACATTCCGGTGAAAACACCAAAACCATTCCCCAACTCTGAAACTGGACTTTCCTTATATGAATCTTATTCTCCAAACAATTTCGGATCTCCTCATGATGTCCTGGATCCAATCCAAAACTCCGAACAACATTCTGTCTCTTACTCACATTCCATATCTACTAAACAACATCCAATACATAAGTTTGTCTTCCTACGGTTCGTGAATTATATAGACATGACCGAGACTCTTCTCCGATCAATAACCAATAGAGAAATCTGGAAATTCATATGGCTCCCACATATTTCTACGATTACTTCGTGATCAAATGAAACATTTACATACGATACCAATTTCCCTTTGTCTTGCGACACTTTACTTATCCGAGGTTTGATCATCGGTATCTCTGCATACCTAGTTCAACCTTGTTACCGATAAGTACTCTTTACTCGTTCATGTGATATGTGATCCCTTGTGAACCAGTCACATGCTTGCAAGCCAATTGGATGACATTCCACCAAGGGCCCAAAGTATATCTATCCGTCATATGGATGGACAAAATCCCACTCTTGATCCATGTGCATAAACACATACTTTCCGAACACTCAATTCCATCTTTATAGCCGCCCAGTTACGAAGTGGTGTTTGATGTCATCAAATCATCCATCCGGTGATGGTGATTAACATGATCTCATGGTCGAAGGATTTAGGTTACTATGTATCTGAAAGCTTATCGCAAAAAGAACTATTGAAATGACTTGATCTTATGCTACGCTTAACTATAGGAGTATGTTTATCACATCATTCTCCTAATGATATGATCTTGTTATTAACAACATCCAATGTTCATGATTAGAAAACTATAATCATCTATTAATCAACAAACTAGTATTACAAAGAGGTTTTACTAGGGACTCTTACATGTCTATAAATCACACAAGTATTAATGATTCTGGTTAATACAATTATAGCATGATATCATAAACACAAAGATATAATATTAACTACTTTTATTATTGCCTACTGGGTATATCTCCAACAGTTTTTATGTTCTAGTTAATTTTTATTCAACATAAATGTGTAATATTTGAGTGTAGATAGATAGATCTTATTTTTTGCAAATTTTGATATATTATTTGTATTTTTCTAAATTATTATTATTTAATTATGATTTTTCTAAGATTAATGTGGTAAAAGACACTATTATAAAACTAGCTATAGGTAGAAATGCTTTCCATGGCACTTATAAAAAGGCATTGCTCCGCAGAATTAATTATGTAGCGCATATAACACAAGTGCCACAGAAATATGGCAATTCTGTGACACAAAAAATCGTAAAGTGATGATTTTGTGGCGCATATACACATATGCGCCACAAAAGTTTGATGGGACCCAAAACCAATTAAGGATGAGACAATTCTGTGGTGCATATGTCTATATGCGCGAGAAAGTGATGATTTTGTGGCGCATACGGACATATGTGCCACAGAAAGTGGAAAACAGATCCCACCCCCTCTCCCCGCGTGGATCACCTTTTGAGTTTTGTAAAAACTAAAATAAAATGATAAAAACTTTCAAAAAATAATTACTTTGAGATGCAGTTATATTTTGGGGTATAGTTGTAGGGAAAAATAAAAAACATGAATTTCGATGTATTCTAAAAAAACGGGCCACAGATTTTGCGGTATAGTTACCAATATGCGCCAAAAGTCTAAGCCACAATCTAGAAATTTGGGATTTGACCCGCCTTTAAAAAAATTAAAAAGAGAATTCTGTGGCGCATATCAATATGCGCCACAGGATTACAATTTAGTGGCATGGTAACAATGGCGCATCTGGCGCATCTCATATGCGCCACAGAATTCTAAAAATGTGCACCATTAATAACCTTTTTCCTAGTAGTGAGGGAAAATAGATATGCCAAAGGCATTGCCATCGGTGTAACTGTGGAACCTATGTCGAGGACATTGCCATCGGCATAGTTCTAACGCCGTCGCATCACCGTCAAAGTCAAGTCCCTACGCGGACGGCTGCCCTCACCCAGAGTGTCCTACGCCGACAACTTCTATAGGCCGATGACCGCTTTTTCTGGTATGTCCGGGTCATGCCTAAACCGACGGCCTCGACTAAAAGCCGCCGGCGCAGGAAAAAGCCGTTAGGGCCTTGATGCATTCCTGCAGTGGTTGTGAATGGTTGATATAGTAAAAAAGGACCAATCTAGCGGGTGCCCGGGCGCTGGATTGACATCCCGAGCCCTTCACATCGCAAAGTTTCTTTTCCCCCGTTGACCAAATGGAAATGAAGAAAAATCCAAACTAACAAACCCACGTGGTCCATTAATTACCAACTCTTTCAGATATATGCAAATAGGATGTTGTCATGCAATTAAGAACGTGTTTGGTTCATAGTTTTGTAACGTAACCTGATAGCGGAGTTAACGGATCCCATTAAATCTTGTTTGTTTCGGTTGCTCCGTAATCAGATAACATGGTACTCCCTCCGGTTCATATTACTTGTCACTAAAATGAATGTATCTAAACATGTTTCAGTGCTAGATACATCCATTTCAACGACAAGTAATATGGATCGGAGAGGGAGTATCTAATTCCAGCCTAATACAAATTTGATTCCCCTGGGGACCCTGCGTAATCGGATACCGATACCCCAAAGGACTTGCGTGTTCATGGCCGCAGCTGCTAGTCCCGTCGTTGTCATCTCCGATCCCCGCCGTCCCAAGATGTCTGCCGCCCCGTCTCCTACTGTAGTCATTGCCGCCGCCCTGTGTAGTCGCAGGGCGCCGCTGCGCCCGCTACAGTCGCCGGGCGCCCCCACCGCCATCCTCTATAGTCGCCGGTAGCCGCTGCCGCCCGCTCCAGTCACCGGATGCCGTCGCCGTCCGGTGTAGTCGTCGCCGCCACCACAAGTAGTGCGCTAGCTGTCACAGCCGTTGCCGCCGCTGCAAGCTGCCATTGCGCACCAGCTACGCGTGAGTCCCTATCTCCATCTTTGCTCGATGCCTTCTGCCGTCCATGATCAGTAGTGGCTACTCCCGCGCGTCTGTTACCGGAGCAGTAACCAACAGAATTCATGTTTTACCCTTTCAGTTTACTTTTGACGGTGTAAATCAATTACATTTATGTTTTCATTACCATTCTTGAAACAAACACGTCCTAATTCCTTTTTGAGAAATTTCAAACACGATAACTTTTGAATATCGTATCGAAATTACTATCCATTTTCATTTTTGATACCCTTGCGACGAGATTTTCAAAACTAGATCTCATTTGACTATGTTTCGACAAAAAAATTTAATAAGCAACTTTTCTGCACAACAAAGCAATTTTTGTGCATGACAAAACAATTTTTGTGCACGAGACAACTTCGCGATAAAAACAACTTTGGTGTCCAGCGAAGCAACTTTGTTGTTCGACATAGCAAGTTTGTTGCCGACTAGGCAGCTTTGGTGCCCGGGGAAGCAACTTTGGTAACGAATGGGCAACTTTTGTATGCGGCGAAACAACTTTGGTGTCGACGAAGTAATTAGTTTCTGACATAGAAACTTTGGTGTCGACCAAACAACTTTGGTGTGCGGCAAAGCAACTTTAGTGCGCAAAAAATGATGCCTTCTTCGGGTGCCTTACTGAGAAACTTTGGTGCCCGATGAGGCAACTTCAAAGCCCGACAAGGCAACTTGTTACCTACTGAGCAACTTTGGTATCCGACGAGGCAACTTTGAAGCCCGACAAGGTAACTTGTTCCCTACTGAGCAACTTCGGGCTTCGAAATTGCCTCGGCGGGCAGCGGCTTACCCAAAAAAGAGACGTCCCCACCCACTGTCACACCGCCATCCTAATGGACTACTGAAGTTGCTTTGTCAGGCACAGAAGTTGCCCCGCCGGGCTCTGCAGTTGAGAAACTTCAAGCTTCAGGAGGCAACTTCGAAGCCCGGCGAGGCAACTTTGGTGTCCGACTTAGCAACTTCCAAAAACTTTGAAGCCCGGAGAGGCAACTTCGAAGCCCGACGAGGCAACTTTTGTCCGGCGAGGCAACTTTGGTGCCCGGTGAGGCAACTTCGGATTCCGTGAGGCAATTTCGGAGCCCGGCGATGCAACTTTGAAGCCCGGCGAGACAACTTCGGTGCCCGGCGAGGCAACTTTTGCTCGGCGAGATAACTTTGGTGCCCGACGAGGCAACTTTTTCCTGGTGAGATAACTTTGAAGCCCGGTGAGGCAACTTTTGCCGTGCGAGACAACTTCGGTGCCCCACGAGGCAACTTTGGAGCCCCACGAGGCAACTTTTTCCCGACGAGGCAACTTTGAAGCCCGGCAAGGCAACTTTGGAGCCCGACGAGGCAACTTTTGTCTGTTGAGATATTCGGTGCCCAGCGAGGCAATTTCGGAGCCCGGCGAGGCAATTTTTTCCCGACGAGGCAACTTTGGTGCCCGGCGAGGCAACCTTGAAGCCCGGAGAGGCAACTTTTGCCCGGCGAGGGAACTTTCAGTGCCTGGCGAGGCAACTTTGGAGCCCGACGAGGCAACTTTGCTTACTGGGGCACAAAAGTTGCCTCACTAGGCTCATTAGGTACCTCAAATTTGTTAAGATACAAATATTGGTCAGACGGACACCAAAATTGCTCAGAAGGACACTAAAGTTATCTTATTGGGCTCCGATATAGTTTTCTCTCAGCGCACAAAAGTTGTTTTGTCATGAATCAAAGTTGGTCGGTCGCACATAAAAGTTGTCTGTTAAATTTTGTTGCCGAAACATATACAAATGGGATCTAGATTTGATGAGTTCGTTGCGAGGGTTCCGAAAGTGAAAACGAAACTTAATTATGACATGTGGTTCAAACTCTATAGTAAAGGAAATTAATGCATGGAACTTTTTTTTGTTGGTGCGCTTAGGACTGCAATCTGGCATAGCGATGGGTGAAGGATATGGTAATTGTATAGATTCCTTTTCTTTTCTGTTATGTATAAGACAGGGACAATAGAAACTTACCTTTTTTAGAGGTGCGCCATAGATGACGATTTAGCGCCCGCGCGCTAGCAAGTACTCCTTCTGTTTCAAAATATAAGATGTTTTAGCTTTGTGAAGCAAATGTATCTAGACTACTTTTAATATATAGGATCACTCATGTTTAGAGTGAATCTAGACACTAAAATAAGTCTAGATTTATTTTTTTTACAAACCTAAAACATCTTATATTTTAAAACAGAGGAAGTAAATAGGAAGTAGATTTGGTTATAAATTACTGTCAGTAAACACCTGACTTTATCTGCATATAAAGAGGGACGGATCATAGACGGATAATAATGCTGCAACCGTTCTCCGGGTCTGGCTGGGAATTGATTAAGGGCGCTTGCTTTTGGAAGTACTCCGTTGACCCCAGCAGCACGTTAGGTCGGAGGGATGTATGCGTCGTCGGCACTACCTACTCCGCTAGCTGCTCACACGGCGCCGTTCTGCTCTTGGATCTCGCCACCGAAGCTATCTGTCTATCTAAGAGAAGAGCAGGGGAAGGCGCCATGGCAGAGGAGGCGGCTGCGGCGGAGACGAGCAGGAAGCTGTACGGGTACGCGCTGTCGTCCAACTCGGTGCGCATCGCGGCGCTGCTCAACGAGAAGGGCCTCCACTACGACCTCGTCGCCGTCGACCTCGACAACAAGACGCCAGAGTTCCTCGCCATCAGCGTACGTCGTACCTTTACCCACCCACTTCTGAACTAGCTAGTACGTACTGAAGATCAAACTGGTCCGATCGTTTAATTTGATGTCTGCGTCGTGCAGCCCTTCGGCCAGATCCCCGCGTTCCAGGACGGCGACGACGTCCTCTTCGGTACGCACCCAAGCAAATTCAGAGCATTTTCAGAATTCAGACTCGCTAACAATTTGGGCGAATAACTGATCGGACGCGTGAACTGCAGAGTCGCGCGCCATCAGCCGGCACATCGCCACCAAGTACAAGCATCTGGGCCCGGACCTGCTCCCGACGCCGTCGGCGAAGCTGGAGACGTGGCTGGAGGTGGAGTCGCACCACTTCTACCCGGCCGTGGCCGACCTCGTGTACGAGATCCGCGTCAGGCCGCGCCTGCCGGGCGGCGTGCCGCCGGACTCGGCCGTGGTGGACGGGCTGGCGCGCAAGGTTGCCGACGTTCTCGATGTCTACGAGGCTCACCTCGCCGCCGGGAACAGGTACCTCGCGGGGGACGTCTTCACCCTCGCCGACGTCAACCACATGGCGCAGCTGCTGGCCGTCAGCAAGACGCCCCGGGCGGCAGAGCTCGTCGCCGCCAGGCCGCACGTGCAGGCGTGGTGGGAGGACATTTCCGCCCGCCCTGCCTGGAAGAAGACCGTCGCGGCGCTCCCCCTCTCGCCGCCGTGAGTAAGGGGCGCGCCCGCGCCAGTGCCGGTGGTTGTTTGTGGGTTTGCGAGTGGAATAAAAGCATGATGCCATCAACGAGCTGTCCAGTGGAAAAGTCTAGTATTACAAGAAAAGTATCCATAAACCGTACATTATGTAGCAATCGACATGTTTCATCTCATGACTCGGCTGGCTGGCTACAAATCGCCGTGCAATTGCTTTAAGTTTCAGACACTCTCTCTGTATATGTAACATGGGATTGTAAATCCTGCTCCAGAAAAACTAAAGCCGTGTGGGAAAATAGATTTAAGGGAAAATTTTGTCCATGCAGAAAACCCTTGCTACCTAGGCTAGTACAACACCACCACCATTATCTACACCGTGCAACAGCTATCGCCATTTTGCTTCAAAGTCCTCCAGGTACTCTCTACTATTGAGCTCTGTCAGCCTGCATCAACACAACATACACAAAAATAAGGGGATAACTATAATCCTGAGTAAGTGCTGATATATATAACCTGGCAAAACATGCGCATCGGCACATTTCTCAGTACCTGCTAATCGTGCGATCTTTCGCAAATCCTAGCTCGTTGTCCACACACAGGTCAGGATCATCGTGTTTCTGCGAACGTGAGGAAGATCTAGGTGATCTTTTCCGTGCTTCAGCAACCGTCACTATATTCTCAAATAGTTCTATTGGAGCAGCCTCAGCCGTGCACAACAGTCTCCCCTTGTTCTCATAGATAACCTGAAAATCATTACAGCCGTTAGCGACAACATTAGTAGTGTGGTAGCACCAAAAAAAGAAGACAAGACTATTTCTGCCATACATAGCTGATGTGTGTACCTAGAAGAAAATTATAGATAAAAATTCTTCTACATTCAAGACTAATAGCCAACTACAATGAACATTGTTATCTAACCAAATCAAAACTAGATTCATGCGAAAAACCCTAAACCCTAAACCCTACAATGAACATTGTTATCTAACCAAATCAAAACTAGATTCATGCGAAAAACTCCTTAATATTGCAAACACAACAAAGTGCACTACTACTACTAAGGAAAGTATATATCTGGCACACCTCTAAGGTTCATGTCTTCAAGGTGTCTAGTTCAAAACTAAAACAAAAGGATGTCTAAATATGAGGATAAGGCAAGATCTAAAATAGAAGATGAAAGAGTAAGCAAAGATGAAACTTACGTCGACCAATGTGATAAACCGATACGCTGCTGTCCTGTTTTGATAACCAAACTTAGGTACACTGTCGACTGCGAGGGTGTGAAACCTTTCTGCACATCAAAGTTCAGGTATCAGTTAGATCACATCAAGAGAAGCATTTTGCAATTCCTAATTGTAGAACCCGTTAAACTTACTAAATAGCCCGAAGTAGTCCGCTGCACCTAGGGGTCTGTCACAAAGATCTTCAAACGGGATATATGCACATCCATTTGCTCCCAGTGGAACCTGCATAGTGCACAGCCAAGGTTCAGTATTTATACAATATTTTAATAAAAAGGTAGCCCCTCCGATTATCTAACTTACAAGACCTGCAATTGTCGTCCCATAATGACTTCGACTGTTTGAGGAGTAGGCTCCTCATCTCCAACTAAAGTTTGGAATTTCTCTTTAAGAACTGTACTGCACTGTTCTCCAACGAAATAGAAACCTTCTAAAGCCTGCTCATTAGTAGATTGAAGAGTTCATAAAAAGAGAAAACTGTAATGAATAAAGAAATAACTTGCAGAAGTAGGCAAACATACTGAACCCAGTTGACGATAATCTACTGCAGAGCCAATGGGGTGTGCAATGCACCTTTCCTGCAACAATCCATAAATATTAACAGGAGCATACTAGCAGATTAAACTTCGGACGGCAGGGAAATTGAAAAATAACGCAACACATACTTTCAAGGTGTCAATAAAAGGTAAGAAAAGGTTTCTCTGCAAGCCACCTTCATATAGCTGATCTGGAGCACGATTAGATGTTGAAACTAGAATCTGAGCACAAATAACCATGCAAAAGAACATGTGTAAAATGGCAATGTATAATTGTGCGACAAAACAAGGTTTCCTTCAGTGCCATAAGAAAACGAAAATGCAGTGGTCACATACGACGCCTTTGCCGAATAGATGTCTGAACAGCCGGTTCAATATCATTGCATCAGCAACATCAGTTACCTGTAAAGTACGTTTCAGATGTTTTAGCAAACACATGTAATTACACAAAAACACAATATTATCACAATAAGGAAAAGGACAAGGATACACATACCATAAACTCATCAAGACATAATATTATGGCCTCATCAGAAATCTCAGCTGCTACCAGATCAAGGGGATCTGAAACACCTTTATGCATCTGCATGTTGATGATTGTTCTATGAAGATATCCACTAAACCAGACTGAACGAATAAAGCTGCACATTTTATAAGCACAAAAAATACCTGCAGACGACTATGTACATTCAACATGAAATCATGAAAATGGATACGCTTTTTCCTCCAATCAGCTGGCCTGCCAATAAGTAATACTGTCAGGGTAGCATAGGATTATTGAATTAAAAAGGGGTACAAAGAAAATATGTGCAAGTACTAGCTTATTGTCTAGTTAATAGTACTCCCTCCGATCCATAAGAAGTGCCGCTCAACTAGTACAAAGTTTGTACTAGCTTAGTATAAAACGAGCGACACTTATTATGGATCGGAGGGAGTAAAATAAAACAAAATGACAAAAGGGAGATAGGCTAGGATTTATGTTTCAGGCATCTTCATCAGAAAAATATTACTACCTATATTCCTAAATATAAGATGTTTTGGTACGCTATTTTAGCCTACAAAAACATCTTATCTTATATTTAAGAACGGAGCTAGTATGATAATGTTATGTTGATTAATAAATTTATTATGATCATTATAGGTTCCTAACAATTGGAAGACTCAACTCAAACAGTTAACGGAGCCAATAGATTGTCAACTGCTTCTAGGCATATCTCAAAATAACCAATAAACAATATCCACACTACTTTGACGGCTGCAAATACTTCATCTAAGCCTTTAGTTTTATGCTGGCAGTCCACCAAAAGATCGAGCTCCTGGACAATATACATTTAATGATTAAGTTTTTCAAAAAAATTAGCACATAACCAATCAAGGTTTCTATGTGATTATATAATGCCAAGCCTCACTGGTTACCGCTAACAGTTCCCTCAAGCCTAAGAAGTGCAACTCACAGTGAATGATTTGGCATAAGATTCTGGCAAATCTTTTACTCAACAGAAGCAGAAGGTTACTAGTGGTTTCGTGAAAAAAAATGAATTTGGCCTCAATTAGACCAAAACAATTCAGCATCTTAGGAACATACACAAACACAGATTTCCATGCTGTGTAACCATTTCTATAAGGGCAAGCCCTCTGACTCTGATTAGTAATTATATCATTACTCAAGGGCCTAAGAACTGCAACTCACAGCAAATGGTTTCACACCAACTACATGTTAGGAAGGGCAATTTGACAGTTACCCTTTCCTTGTTGTATATGATCCAGGCTACATAGAACTACAAGGTACCAACTGTCTTAGGTCAAAGTAGAAAGTATGTGAACAACATGCTTTCACATATTAGAATCAGGGGAAATTTTATTAACGTAGAGAAATCTCAGATAAAGGGTAGGTCCTGGTATCTAGTGCACAGTATTACTCTTATAAAATAAAAACTGTAAAGTGTGAAGCGCCAATAGCCCTTGAGGACTTGAGAGGTTGACGACTAAAGCAACCCCTTGAGAAGTCAAAACTCAAGACATCCATATGGACTGCTAAATCCATGAAAGAAACAATTTACTGTTCTTGCATATGTGGATTCATATGCCATCCATCTTAAAAAGGACAACGTACTAAAATGAAGAGAGTAACTTTGGCTCCGACAAAAAGCACTAAGTACCTCTGAACTGATTGACATCCGTGACTATGTCTGGGGACATGTTCAGTACTATGTGCACTATGATATTCATGATTTCCTTATCTTAAGACAGGCACAATGAAAGTCCAAAAATGTTGTAATTGATTCACTTACAGTTGCCCATAGAACAGGTCCATAAGCATTGTCTTCCCTGTACCAACACCTCCATATAGATATAACCCCTTCACTGAGGCATGGGTAGAAGACTGAGTAATGAGGCGAGACCATAGCCATCTACTCCTATAAAACATAAACTAGTAGGTTAGGATCACTGGATCAGTCCCTTGCTTTCTATGTGAAGTCAGTGCTTTCAAAGTTCAAACTGTGTTTACCTTCCAGATATCTCAGATGACTGATATCTATCAAGCTGGCAGGCTTCTTCATTCTCTATAAGATCGTCATAAAGCCTTTGTAATTGTTGAATCGTGTCAACCTGCATCAGTTGGTAAAAGATAAAAAAAATCTTTAGAGAAGTGCAGAAGGAAAACATCCAAGAAAAATATTGCCCAGGACCATCCAACAACCTGAAAGCTATCACCATCTACAAGATCTCCTGATGAGATTCTGTTCTTATATTCCACCATTGGACCACCTAGCACAGTTTGGGAAAGTAATCAAGTTGATTCAAATGCCTCCAGAAGAAAACAAAAAGGCTCCATGCATAAAAATGCAACGAGAAATGAAACCTGTAACCGAATCAGTAGGCACGGTGGAGAACATGTTCCGCAGTAACTCCACACGTGGACTCACAAATCTGCTACATTCATCATTACGACCTATTGTGCTCAGCAAACGGGAGATCACAGCATTCTGTTGCCTGGTCAATTTGTTTGTTCCTGGGTGCCCTCCCGCATGGTGTTGAGCGAAACGGCATAACTGGCGCAGCGACCGGACCACAGGTCTCATATTTCTCGACGCACTTCCTTGGCAAACTCAACAGGCAAAGTTATGAAACCTACAACCATAGCAAAACAACAATCCATTAAAACACTATAGACTGACCAACTAATTAAGAACACTATTGACCATGTGTAAGAAGTAGGAACGCCCAAGACATGTGGAACAAGGAGGAAAACCTTAAAAGTAAACTTATAGGCAGAGATAGATAAACATGGATAAAAATGAGCCTTCAACTTTCCATGTTAATGGCGTATATTAAATAAGAGAGGATTTAAACATTTATGACTGGTTGCCTTTAAGCGCGAGGAGGAATACAAAACAAGCCTTGCACGAACCCCTGTGCTCGCATCACCACAGCTAAACTGAATTGAACTGAACCGAACCCATGTGCTTACGACAGCGAAACTGAACCGAGCCCCTGAACAGGAGGAGGAAGTTGGACGGCAAATAGAGAAAGAGGGGATGGCCTCACCTCGCTGCTGTGGTGGTATCCCGCGGAGATAGAGGCCGGCGGCAGATTCGTCGGGGGTGGAGGGAGGAGGTCGGGGGCGAGACAACGAGGTCGGCGGCGGGCGCGGAAGCTTCGTTGGGCAAGAGGGAGGGGATCGGGGACGAGACGACCAGCTACTTTTCGGCGGCGTACACCCCAGCCTTGTCGGGCGCGGAGGGAGGAGGGCGGGTACAAGGAGCCGGCGGCGAGCTCCTTTCCGGCGGTAGGGATTCGGGGACGGCGAAATGGCGCGGTGGCGGACCGAACTGCCCTCTCTGCCTTTTTTTTTTTAGATATCTGCATCAGCGGTCCTAATTCTTTCGCCGTACCTTCACATTAGTCCTCATTCTTTAAAACTGCACATGTAGGTCTTAATTCTGTTGTAAGTATGTCACGCGAGGTCCTAAATTGGTCTGACCAGCGCTGACCGATGCCACGTCAGGTGGCGGGCAGTTGGCGGGAGATTTCCCGCGGCTGGCTGTTGGAAAATATGCAACTGAACCCCTATATTAAGACGGCTTCTAAATCTCAGGTCCTTACCTCATCTCCCCCAAATCGCCGTGCTTCCCCTGCCCTATTCCATCACCATGAGTGCCTCTGCAAGCTCGCCAGCTGGGAAGCATGGGAGGAGGAAGCAAGCTTCTCTGTCCGCGTCACAGCCACCGCATCCAGCTGGGACACCTCTCCCGCCGCCGTTACCGTCGGGGACCCTGCCGTTGGTCGCTTGTCCATGCTGCCGATTTCGCAGGACCATTCGACTCGTGTCTCAGTCAAGTTCCAATCCAGGTCGTGTTTTCTACAAATGCCCGAACCATCGTGTAAGTTGCAGTTTTGTAGGTTGTTATATGGATTCACTTCTCCACTTTGTTCTGTTCTTATTTTTCTTTGATTTGTGTGACAGATTTCACCCAACCCTTGCAACCACTATTACTGGGAAAATGGAGAAGATAACTATATCGATTTCCTTGTTAGAAATGGGTACAGCTTTGGCACTGCTGATTATGGTAATGACATAGCATTTGAAGAGACAGAGGATGAATTAGAAGAATCTAGAGTGCACAAGATGGCAGATGTGGTGAAGAAGATGGACCTTGTACTAAAGAAGATGGATGAGCTAGCTGAGATTGGCAGGAATGTGTTTGCTGCAATCTTGTTTCTGATTGTTGTAATGCTCTATGTAGCTGTAGCTAGGTAGTGTTTGTTAGATGTAATGGTGGATGTAGTTGTAGCTGATCATCAGGTAATGTAATGGTGCTGGAAAGTAATGGTGCTGGAATGTAATGGTGCTGGAAAGTAATGGTGCTGGAAAGTAACATAGTCTGATCATCAGGTTTCTTTACAACTAGTGGCATATTTAAAGTGCACTCGTAACAAAGGTGCACTTACATGGTTTGTGTGAAACCATAGCTACATCTGAGCCTCAGGTTTCAGTACAAACCTAGCCAAAATATGGTACTTGCATTCTAGTTCTCCTTCTGTCCAAAATATACAGTGGTTGTCCTTCTTCTAAACCTAGCCAAAATATGGTACTTGCACTCCTAACATTTCCATTTTTCATCTAAACCTAGGGCACTATGTTCTCCTTCTTCTGTCCCACCTTCTTCTTTCTCTTCAAACCAAGGGTTGCAGTGGTTGTCCTTCGAGGGGGTAGATCATCTCTACAGTTTGCAATGAACTGGCTTTCAGGAAGAGCACCAGGTGGACTAGTTTGAGACTGTTGGGTGGCTTCAGCCTGGAAAAAAGACATATCTGGATCACAATACAACTCTATGACTAAATGCTTCAATGAAAATGAGCACAAATGCACACACCTGCTCCTGTAGAATCCGAATCACACTAGATGATGTGATATCATACTTCATAGATGATTCAACAACACTTGCTGTTGCACTTGTAGGCATGTGTGGCAATATCTGTTTCTGAAAATGAGCACAAATGCACACAAGTTGACAGCAAAGAAAATGAACACAAATGCACACAAGTTGACAGCAATGAAATGAGCATAAATATACCTTAGATGTATTCCTTTTCACTGGCATTTTCTTTGGAGGTTGTGCTTGAACTTCTTGCTGGTCATCTGGTACTACAATCTGAATTGGAACAGGCTCTGCTAAAATTGGATGCTCTTGGTCTGCTGCAGTTGGTGCTTGCTCTTGCTCTACTGCAGCTGGTTCTTGCTCTACTACAGCTGGTCCTTGCTCTACTACAGCTGGTCCTCTACCAAGTTCTGGGCATTTTCTTTTATTGTGGCCAGGTACATTGCACACACTACAACACCCAATGATACCATGCCTGCTAAGTCTAGTGCCACCATCTTCTTCTAGTGGGCTTTTCCTCCTCTTCTTGCTAGGCCTACCTACTTTCTTGTCATATTTTGGTGGTGTCATTGTAGGGCCATTCATTTTTTTCCACACTCTAGGATCAGCACATGGCATTATCACATGATTGTAAGCAGCTTTGAATGCATCTATGCTATAACACTTGTGTACAACTGATTCAGGCTTGATCCTTTCATGCCTAAATGCAGCACAAGCATGTCTACATGGGATTCCAGTGAGCTGCCACTGCCTACATGAGCACTCCATTCTATCTATTCTTACCTCATATTCACCTTTTAAACCATCAACTTTGAAAAGGTGTTCTGCAGCAGGCTTTGCTTCATAATTGTTGGCAAAATCTATGTTCTTGTCTAACTTCTTCCTTATTTTTGGGCAAATACTACCACACATTTCTACTATTTCTTTCCTCTTGCTAAAAAATCTGACCATGAGCTGATCCTTTATCTTCTTTAGACTAGTGACTATAGGAAGTTCTCTAGCATCAATTATGTATCTACAACAATATGGAAACACTATCATTTTGTATCTACAACAATATGGAAACAATCTACATGAAAAGTTGCAGCTAAAAAATACTCACTTGTTGAATACTTCACATATGTTGTTCAATAGCATATCACATTTTGGTAGCTCATCAAAAAATGCCTTGCACCAGAATCTTGGATCAATTGCATCCAAATACTCATAAGCTGTCTGGTCTAGTTCCTTCATTTCATCCATGTGTCTCTACCAGTCTGCCTCTCTTGTTGCTCTTGCTATTTGCCATAATTTGTTCTTGAAAATATCTCCTCTCCAACCATTCTTAGCAAAGTTCTGATGTAAATGCCTTACACAAAACCTGTGTTGTGCATCAGGCCATAATGCATTCACAACATTGATCAGTCCCTGCATTAGCATATTATCATGTGAACAATCAATACTAAAGAATAAATCATCAGCAACATTACTAAAGAAACAAGCAACATGTAAGAAGATGTGCTCACCTTTTGTCTATCACTCATAAATGTCCAGGGCCTTGTGTTTTCTATGCCTAGATCATCTTTCAATGTGCTCAAGAACCACTTCCATGTGTTGGTGTCTTCAACTTCTACTATGGCAAGTGCAATTGGGAAAATACAGTCATTTGGGTCAACTCCTACAGCTGCAAGCATCACTCCACCAAACCTGTTCTTGATGTGGCACCCATCAATGCCTATTAAGGGCCTACAGCCAGCCAGAAACCCCCTCTTGCAAGCATCTAATGACATGTAACAATTCTGAAACACTCCATTGCTAGCATTAACAAACATGGTACTACCAGGATTTGATCTCCTAATCTCTGCTGCAAAATCCCATAGTAAGTTATACTGTGCCAATTCATCACCATTGATTTGCTTTAGTGCTATCCTTCTTGCCCTTTCTAGTTTGCTTCTACTAGCTGTCATGTTAAAATCTTGTTCAATCAGTCTAGAAAAGTTCTTCAGAGACATCTTGTCATCAGCTCTGAATTTCTCCAAGTACTTTGCTGCAAGATACTTTGCTGTGAACTGTTTAATCTTGAAATCCCTCTCACATTTGTGTGTTCTCTCATATTTCTTCACTGTCCATGCTTTGGTCCTACTGTCTGGAGCAGCATAAAGATACCATGGACACTTATCCTCACAACAAGCCCTAACCCTCTGCAGATCATTCTTCTTGTAGTGTACTCCCACTCTTTGTTGCACAATGTATTCCTGTATTGCACATCTGAGCTCAATAACTGAAAGAAAAACCATGCCTATGTGAAATTCCACTTGCTTCATGTTCTCTGGCCTCCACCTCCTCAGTTTCACTTTCTTCTTCATTTTCTTCCTTCCTTGCTTGTCAATTACTTCAACTTCTTCAGCTGAATCAGTTGGTTCAACATCTGAATCTTGCATGTCCTCAAAGTCATCTTCAGTGTCATAATCACTGTCATCCACCCAGCTGGATTTGTTCTTCTTTGCTTTCTCAAATTTGTCATCCACCCATTCTTCATATAAATCATCATCATCAGCTTCTAACTCATTGTCAGAGTCCACCCAGTCTGCATCCAATTCACTGTCATCACTATCATTGTCTGTCCAATGTTGAGCATCCTCTTGCACATCCAACTTCCTCCTACTTCTTCTCAACTCATGTCCAATATTTTGTTCCTGCCTAGGTGGAAGACTGCTACTGCTGCTGCCTACTTTGCACCTTCCAGCTGCTGCTTTACCCTGCCTCTTACCAGGGCTCAAAACTGGAGGGAGTTGAGGGGAGCCACAAATCACAACATCATCCATTGATACACCACCATAATTCATGTCCTTATGGTCAACAAACAACTGAAAATATTGGAACTTTGGAACTACAGCAATCATGCTCAAAGTATCAGCATCACAGTCCACAATGCGCAGCCCTGTATCTAAGTTCAAACCAGGAAGCAGCCAATATAGAACATATCTATCTGGTTCAGAGTAACCTAGCTGCTGCATGAAATCAGTAAGCCACAGAGGAGACCATGTGTCTGCATCATATCCATCAAACCGAGCTGTCTTTCCATCCACATAGCTCTTTGATGGCCCAAATCCGCAAAAAAAACCAGCATAATTGATTTCTACCGTGAAAAGATCCTCCAATGATCCTAAATTTCATGAAAATCACCAATTTTTATCAGGGATTCGAGCTACTTATCTACCTCCACTAATAGAGACCGAATTTGGGATTTAGGGTTAGGTTTCCATACCGTAGCGCGCGGGAGGATCATCGGGTCGCCGCAGCTTCGGCCCCTTGCTTACAGGCTCCATGCTGGCGCGCTCCGTCCGATCCGCGTCCGCCATTGGACGATCTCCTCCGGTGATCACCGGAGCAGCACCCCCGCCGCCAGCTCGTCTCCACTCTCGCGGGAGATGCAAGGAGAGGAATGAGAGCGAGTTATGCGACCAAATGGATTACATGGGTCTATTTGCAAATTTTCACCTACAACAGTTATGCCACCGGGCCCCACCAGCAAACGTGGCATCGACGTGGCATCGGTCAGCGCTGGTCAGACCAATTTAGGACCTCGCGTGACATACTTACAACAGAATTAGGACCTACATGTGCAGTTTTGAAGAATGAGGACTAATGTGAAGGTACGGCGAAAGAATTAGGACCGCTGATGCAGATATCTCTTTTTTTTTTTGAGGGTTAACTGCCCTCTCTGCTGCCGTGGAGGGAGTCGGAGCTGTGGACAAACAAACGGGTTCGATTGGCCCAGCTTCGCGCAAAGCGTGAAAGCCCAAAATAATATGTACGACCCTGTTTTTTTAACAGATGGTGTGTGTTTTGTTTGGTTAGGAGTTTATGATTGTCTATAGTTAAGAGGAACTCTTCAATTTCCTTTTATAACGAGATATTTGTTTTTTCTACGAATAGGACTCTAGTGTAGCATTAAAAGAAACATCAAAAGTACAAATCAGTTTAATAAAAACGAAAATTACATCGAAATCCTTGAGAAGCCCTTCATCTTCAATCTCGTCGACGACGTGTCGCAGTTGCCACTCCTCCTTGAGTTGGCCTAACCTTGTTGGCTGTGTACGGAAAGTCGCGAATGGGTCAAGAAGACCACATCCGTCCCGAAGACGAATAAGAGAGATGAACTATCGATGAAGCTCCTTGATGATTCGAAGATCCCCACAGCTAGAAGAAGCCATTGAAGACCACACCACTCTCACAAGCTTCTCGATGAGACCTTATTAAAAGAGCCACCGCCACCACCTAAGTGTCACTCCACCAAACATGAACCCTAAAAATAGGAAAAAACAGAGCCCTCCAACCGGCAGGGGCCTAGATACTGTTGGAATTATGCCCTAGAGGCAATAATAAAGATGTTATTATTATAATTTTTGTTCATGATAAAGTTTATATTCCATGCTAGAATTGTATTAAGCGGAAACTTTGATACTTGTGTGGTTTATGAACAACACTGTGTCCCTAGTACGCCTCTATGGACTAGCTCATTGATTAATGATGGTTAAGGTTTCCTAACCATAGACATGAGTTGTCGATTAATAATGAGATTATGTCATTAGGAGAATGATATGATGGACATACCCAAATTAAGCAGAGCAATTAGATCGTGTCATCGTGTTCATCTTTGCGAAGCTTTTTCCTATGTCAAGTATTGTATTCCTTAAACCATAAGATAATACAACTCCCTGGTATCGGAAGAAAGCTTTGAGGTCATCAAACGTCATCCTATGTGAGGGTGATCATAAAGGTGTCTCTCAGGTGATCGAAAAGTACTTGTTGGGTTGTATGTATCGAGATGGAATTTGTCCCTCCCGAGTCAGAGAGATATACTTCGGGCCCACTCGGTAATCGATATCAACACCGCTTGCAAGCACGTGGTTAAGGAGTTAATCACAAAGTGATATCGGATTACGGAACGAGTAAAGTACTTGTTGTGAACGATATTGAACTAGGTATGTCGATACCAACGATCGAATCTCGGGCGAGTAAAATATCGCGTGACGAAGGGAATACATATATGGGATTAATTGAATCCTGGCATCGTGGTTCATCCGATATGATCATCGATGAATATGTGGGAGTCAATATGGGTTTCCAGTTCCTGCTGTTGATTATTGATAGAAGATCATGTCTGCATATTCTCGAACCCGTAGGGTCACACACTTAATGTGCATCGACGCTAGGATAGAATGGATAATTGGTTTATGAGTTTTTGTTCGGAGTCTCGGATGAGACCCAGGACATCACGAGAGGTTCCGGAATGGTCCGGAGAATAAGATTCATATAAAGGAAAGCAGTTTTTGGATTTCAGAATCATTTCGGAGTTTATCGGTATTGTACCGGAAGGTTCTAGAAGGTTCCGGAGTGGGACCAATGTGGGCCCACTTGTCGAAGGCCTGCGTGGGCCTAAGGGGAAGTGCTCTGGCCACTTTGGGCCAGGGGCACAAGGCCCCTAAGGCCTAGCCGGCCAGCCCTAAGGGAGCCTTCTAGAAGAGGGGGGTGACTTGCCCCCCACTCCACCCCTTGGGCCGCCGCCCTAGGGCTTGGAGGAGGGGTCATGGGGGCCGGCCAGCCCCCTATATAAGGAGGGCAGGGGCACAGCCTCCCCCCACTCCTCCAACCCTAGCCGCCGTCTAACTGCTGCCCCTCCACCTCTCTCTCTCTCCCGACTGCGCGTAGGCGAAGCCCTGCCGCAGAAACTCTCCACCATAAGCACCACGCCGTCGTGCTGCAGATCCAATATATCTCTCCACCATACTTTATGGACCAAGAAAAGGAGGAGACGTCGTTGCACTGTACGTGTGCATCTCTCAGAGGCGCCGCCACTTGCGGCGTAGGATCGGATCGGATCGCGAGGAGGAGACGGCGAGTACGACTACATCAACCATGTTCTATTGAACATTTCTACTGTGCGATTTCTTCAAGGGTATGAAGATCTCATCAATCTCTCTCGTTGATTACATATCCTAGATTAGATCTTGGCTTTCTTGTTCGCATCTGTAGGAATTTTTTTGATTTACTATGCTGCGAAACCCTTTTGTGGTATCAGAGCTAGATCTATGCGTAGATGTGTTTCACGAGTAGAACGCAACATCCTTGTTGCGGGCGTTGATGTTTTCTATTGCAAACCTCTTGTTATGCATTTCTTATGGCGCGGCATAGTGAGATCAAAGCGGTCCAGGCCAACTTTACGCGACCTCGTTCGCGAGACCGGTTTCGCACTTGACGTGTGGCTTGTTCCACACATGCGGCTGGTGGATGACAGTTTCTCTCACTATAGTAGTCATGGGATTTACAATGGATGTTAGCAACCATAGTTTCACCGTTGTGGCTTTCCGTAGGTAATAATCGTTCTTAGCTTGTTACTCCCATAAGCCACATAAAACATGTAACAACAAAGTAGAGGCGTCTAACTTATTTTTGCAGGGAGTGTTTTATGATACGGTATGGCCCAAGAAATGATGTGTATGAATCGAGATGTATGCAATGATCATGTTTTGTAATATTTCACGACTTGCATGTCTATGAGTTCACAACCGGCAGGAGCCGTATGGTTGTCTTTATAATTGTATATGATCTGCGTGTCAACTTCTTATATTCCATGTAATAGCTTTACTTTATCGCTAAGTAGTTAGCAATAGTTGTAGTTGTTATTCGTGGTGAAGGCAATCATGGTGGAGTGATGGAGATCATGCTGGCGCGCATAAGATGGAGATCATTGCGCGGAGATTGGCTATACCATGTCACATAAAATTATATGCATGTGATGTTTATCCTTTTATGTATCTTATTATGCTTAGATCGCGACGGTAGCATTATAAGATGATTCCTCACTTAAAGATCAAGATAAAATTGTGTTCTCTCCATGTATGCACCGTTGCGAAAGTTCGTCGTTTTCAAGCACCTCGTGATGATCGGGTGCTATAAACTCTACGTTCACATACAACAGGTGCAAGCCAGTTTTGCACACGCGGAAATACTTGGGTTTGACTTGACGAGCCTAGCATGTACAGACATGGCCTCGGAACACACGAACCGAAAGGTTAAACATGAGTCATATGAATGATATGATCGACACTTTGTTGTCCACCATTGAAACCACATCTCTTCTCGTGAAGATCGGATTAGGTGTGGTGAATTTGAATCGTGTTCACTAAACAACTTGAGGTATGTTGAATTTAGTGGGAGTTCATATAGTAATTTGACTAAGTTGAACTAGTTATCATGAACATAGTCTAAATTGTATTTCCAAATTTTGTAGATCAAATGGCTAAGTCCAACTTCAACTTCAACGTTTTTTATGAGAAAGAAAAGCGTAAGAACAATGGGTCTAACTTCACCAACTGGTTCCGCAATCTGAGAATCATTCTCTCTGGCGGACAAAAGGCCTATGTACTTGAGAAAGCGCTAGGTGACGCCCCTGCTACTGATGCGCCGGCTGATGAAAAAGTTGTTTATCAGTCACGCAAAGATGATTATGGAGCGATTAAGAGTACCATGTTGTTTGCTATGGAACCGGAACTTCAAAATCGTTTTGAGGACTTCGACGGGCCCTTTGAGATACTCGAGGAACTGAAAACCATGTTTTAGACTTAGGACCGTTCTGAGAGATATGAGATCTCTGAGAAGTTCTTTAACTGCAAGATGGAGGAAGGGAGTTCCGTTAGTGATCACGCCATTAAGATGTCGGGCTACACTCAACGTCTTGAGCAACTGGACTGCAAGATTCCAGAAGAGCTCAAGATTGACAGAGTTCTGCAATCACTCCCTCCTAGCTACAAAGGTTTTGTAGTTACTCACAATCAAATTGGTTCCACTGATACGATCACTGAGCTCTTCGCTAATCTGAAAGCTGCAGAGGTGGATATCAAGAAAGATAATCATGTGTTGATGGTCAAAAAGACCACTAGCTTTAAGAAAGCTAAAGGTGCAAAGAAATCCTTCAAGAAAGGCAACGACAAGCGTGTTGCCCCTGCTGAGAAGAAGCTCAAGTCTGGACCTAAGCCGGACACTGAGTGCTTCTATTGCAAGGACAAGGGTCACTGGAAGCGCAACTGTCTGAAGTACTTAGCGGACAAGAAGGCTGGCACCATTAAAGGTATATTTGATATACATGTTATTGATGTTTACCTTACTACCGCTCGTTGTAGTGCCTGGGTATATGATACTGGTTCAGTTGCTCATATTTGTAACTCGAAACAGGAGCTACAGAATCGATGGCGGCTAGCAAGGGATGAGGTGACGATGCGCGTTGGCAATGGATCGAAAGTTGATGTGATGGTCGTCAGCACGCTCTCCTTAGTTTTACCTTCGGGATTAGTTTTAAACCTTAATAAGTGTTATTATGTGCCTGTGTTGAACATGAACATTATATCTGGATCGTGTTTATTGCAAGACGGTTATTCATTTAAATCAGAGAATAATGGTTGTTCCATTTATATGAATAACATCTTTTATGGTCATGCACATGTTGTGAATGGTTTATTTCTTCTGAATCTCGAAAGCAATGAAACGCACATCCATAACATTGAGGCTAAGAGATGCAAAGTAGATAGTGATAATCCAACTTATTTGTGGCACTGCCGTCTAGGTCATATTGGTGTAAAACGCATGAAGAAACTTCATTCTGATGGACTTTTGGAGTCTCTTAATTTTGAATCATTTGACACGTGCGAGCCGTGCCTCATGGGCAAGATGATCAAAACCCCGTTCTCCGGAATAATGGAGCGAGCAACGGACTTGTTGGAAATCATACATACCGATGTATGCAGACCGATGAGTGTTTCGACGCGCGGTGGATATCGCTATTTTCTCACTTTTACTGATGACTTAAGTAGATATGGGTATATCTATTTAATAAAACATAAATCTAAAACATTTGAAAAGTTCAAAGAATTTCAGAACGAAGTGGAAAACCATCGTAACAGGAAAATTAAATTTCTATGATCCGATCGTGGAGGTGAATATTTGAGTTATGATTTTCTCACGCATCTTAAAGCAAGCGGAATCGTTTTGCAACTCACGCCACCCGGAACACCATAGCGCAATGGTGTGTTTGAACTCCGGAATCGGACTCTATTAGATATGGTGCGATCAATGATGTCTCTTACAGATTTGCCGTTATCATTTTGGGGTTATGCATTAGAAACCGCTGCATTCACTTTAAATAGGGCACCATCTAAGTCCGTTGAGACGACACCGTATGAACTATGGTTTGGTTCTAAACCTAAGTTGTCGTTTTTTAAAGTTTGGGGATGCGAAGAAGTTGATGCCGGACAAGCTCGAACCCAAAGCGGAGAAATGTGTCTTCATAGGATACCCTAAGGAAACGATTGGGTATACCTTCTACCACAGATCCGAAGGCAAAGTGTTTGTTGCAAAGAACGGATCCTTTATTGAGAAGGAGTTTCTCTCGAAAGAAGTGAGTGAGATTAAGGTAGAGCTAGACGAGGTTATTGAACCTTCTCTCGAGTTGGAGAGTAGCGCAGCACCTGAAATTGTTCCAGTGCCATCTGCACCAAAAAGAGAGGAAGCTAATGACGAGGATCATGAAACTTCGAATGATGCTACTACTGAACTTCGCAGGTCGACAAGGTCACGTGCCACTCCTGAATGGTACGTCAACCCTGTCTTAACCGTCTTGTTGTTAGACAACAATGAACCTGCGAACTATGAGGAAGCAATGATGAGCCCATAGCGAAAACCAAGTATGGACTTTGGTGGACCCTCCTAGCGACTGTAAGTCCGTTGAGTGCAAATGGATTTTCAAGAAGAAAACGAACACGGATGGTAATGTTACTGTCTATAAAGCTCGACTTGTCGCAAAAGGGTTTCGGCAAGTTCAAGGTGTTGACTACGATGAGACTTTCTCTCCCGTAGCGATGTTTAAGTCCATTCGGATTTTATTAGCGATTGCTGCATTTCATGATTATGAAATATGGCAGATGGATGTCAAGACTGCGTTCCTCAATGGAAACATTGATGAAGAGTCGTATATGATGCAGCCCAAAGGTTTTGTCGATCCTAAGGATGCTAATAAGGTGTGCAAACTTCAGCATTCCATTTATGGACTGAAGCAAGCATCTCGGAGTTGGAACCTTCGTCTTGATCAAGTGATCAAGAGTTTTGGATTTGTTCCAAATTGCTACGAAGCTTGTATCTACAAGAAAGTGAGTGGGAGCTCGATGACATTTTTAGTACTATATGTGGATGACATATTGATTATTGGAAATGACATTGGTATGCTTAACGATGTGAAGAGTTATTTGAATAAATGTTTTTCAATGAAAGACCTAGGAGAAGCTGCTTATATATTAGGCATCAAAATCTATAGAGATAGACAAAGACGCCTAATAGCTTTAAGCCAAAGTACATATCTAGACAAAGTTCTGAAAAGGTTCAGAATGGATAAAGCAAAGAAAGGTTCATTGCCCATGTTGTCAGGTAAGATATTGAGCAAGGCTCAGTGTCCAGCTACGGTAAATGATAGAGATACTATGAGCAAAGTGACATATGCCTCGGCCATAGGTTCTATCATGTATGCCATGCTATGTACTAGACCGGATGTGTCCAATGCTCTTAGTTTGACGAGCAGATACCAAAGTGATCCAGGAGTGGAACACTGGACAGTCGTAAAGAACATCCTAAAGTATTTAAATAGGACTAAAGAAATGTTCTTGGTCTATGGAGGTGATGAGCAGCTCATCGTAAAAGGTTACGTCGACGCTAGTTCGACACCGACCCGGATGATTCTAAATCTCAGACAGGATACGTTTATATTTTGAATGGTGGAGCTATGAGCTGGAGAAGCTGCAAGCAAAGCGTGATCGCGGGATCTACAACAGAAGCGGAATACATGGCTGCTTCAGAAGTGTCAAGTGAAGGAGTTTGGATCAGGAATTACATCACTAAGCTTGGTGTGGTTCCAAGTGCCTTGGACCCACTGGAGATATTGTGCGACAACACTAGCGTCATAGCACTGGCTAAGGAACCAAGATATCATCCAAAGACCAAGAACATCAACCGCCGTTTTCATATAATTTGAGATTATATAGCAGATAGAGATCTGAAGATTAGCAAAGTACATATGGATCTGAATGTCGCAGATCCGTTGACTAAACCTCTTCCACGAGCAAAACATGATCAGCACCTTAATGCCATGGGTGTTAGATTGTTGCCAGATGTAAACTAGATTATTGACTCTAGTGCAAGTGGGAGACTATTGGAATTATGCCCTAGAGGCAATAATAAAGATGTTATTATTATAATTCTTGTTCATGATAAAGTTTATATTCCATGCTAGAATTGTATTAAGCGGAAACTTTGATACTTGTGTGGTTTATGAACAACACCATGTACCTAGTACGCCTCTATGGATTAGCTCATTGATTAATGATGGTTAAGGTTTCCTAACCATAGACATGAGTTGTCGATTAATAATGAGATCATGTCATTAGGAGAATGATATGATGGACATACCCAAATTAAGGAGATCAATTAGATCGTGTCATCGTGTTCATCTTTGTGAAGCTTTTTCCTATGTCAAGTATTGTATTCCTTAGACCATAAGATAATACAACTCCCTGGTATCGGAAGAAAGCTTTGAGGTCATCAAACATCATCCTATGTGAGGGTGATCATAAAGGTGTCTCTTAGGTGATCGGAAAGTACTTGTTGGGTTGTATGTATCGAGATGGAATTTGTCCCTCCCGATTCAGAGAGATATACTTCAGTCCCACTCGGTAATCGATATCAACACCGCTTGCAAGAACGTGGTTAAGGAGTTAATCACAAAGTGATATCGGATTACGGAACAAGTAAAGTACTTGCTGTGAACGATATTGAACTAGATATGCCGATACCAACGATCGAATCTCGGGCGAGTAAAATATCGCGTGACGAAGGGAATACATATATGGGATTAATTGAATCCTGGCATCGTGGTTCATCCGATATGATCATCGATGAATATGTGGGAGTCAATATGGGTTTCCAGATCCCGCTGTTGATTATTGATAGAAGATCATGTCTGCATATTCTCGAACCCGTAGGGTCACACACTTAATGTGCATCGACGCTAAGATAGAATGGATTACTGGTTTATGAGTTTTTGTTCGGAGTCTCAGATGAGACCCAGGACATCACAAGAGGTTCCGGAATGGTCCGGAGAATAAGATTCATATAAAGGAAAGCAGTTTTTGGATTTCAGAATCATTTCGGAGTTTATCGGTATTGTACCGGAAGGTTCTAGAAGGTTCCGGAGTGGGACCAATGTGGGCCCACTTGTCGGAGGCCTGCGTGGGCCTAAGGGGAAGTGCTCTGGCCACTTTGGGCCAGGGGCACAAGGCCCCTAAGGCCTAGCCGGCCAGCCCTAAGGGAGCCTTCTAGAAGAGGGGGGTGACTTGCCCCCCACTCCACCCCTTGGGCCGCCGCCCTAGGGCTTGGAGGAGGGGTCAAGGGGGCCAGCCCCCTATATAAGGAGGGCAGGGGCACAGCCTCCCCCCACTCCTCCAACCCTAGCCGCCGTCTAACTGCTGCCCCTCCACCTCTCTCTCTCTCCCGACTTCGCGTAGGCGAAGCCTTGCCGCAAAAACTCTCCACCATAAGCACCACGCCGTCGTGCTGCAGATCCAATCTATCTCTCCACCATACTTGATGGACCAAGGAAAGGAGGAGACATCGCTGCACTATACATGTGCATCTCTCGGAGGCGCCGCCACTTGCGGCGTAGGATCGGATCGGATCGCGAGGAGGAGACGGCGAGTACGACTACATCAACCACGTTCTGTTGAACGTTTCTACTGTGCGATTTCTTCAAGGGTATGAAGATTTCATCAATCTCTCTCGTTGATTACATCTCCTAGATTAGATCTTGGCTTTCTTGTTCGCATCTGTAGGAATTTTTTTGATTTACTATGCTGCGAAACCCTTCGGTGGTATCAGAGCTAGATCTATGCGTAGATGTGTTTTACGAGGAGAACGCAACATGATTGTTGCGGGCGTTGATGTTTTCTGTTTTTGATTTTGGCTTTCTTGTTCGCATCTGTAGGAATTTTTTTGATTTGCTATGCTGTGAAACCCTTCATGAACCCCGTCTCTATGGCCCTAAATACACCAAACATGAACCCTAAAAATAGGAAAAATGTAGCCCTCCAACCGGCAGGGGCCTAGATACACCCCGTCTCTATGGCCCAGAGGCTGATAGAGGCGAGGAAGATCGGCGGCAGCACCGACGAGAGGCGACGAGCCCAGCCGCCTGTGATTGTGTGGGAAGAGGGGAATGGTGTCAACACCCGGGTTTTTAATCCCAGATGCCTGTTATGCCATACATCGCAATCCCAGGATTACCATTTTTGCGAGACATAACAGAATTGGATACCACAATACATCATCCATTACAAACCATACATAAGGTCTTACACAAATAAGGATCTCAGGATCCAGTTCTTAATACAACTTCAAGCAGCGGAATACGTAATAATAACGGTAGCGTAGGCGAAGCTCCATCTTCGGGGTCACAGGCAATGCTGACGATGGGAGATGATCCTAGTTGTCGTAACCTTCCTGGGGTCCATCCTCCAGGTACTCCTCTTCATAGTATGGCCACGGGAATAGCCAGGGACAAAGCCATGAGTACTCTTTAAGTACTCGCAAACTAATACTAACAAGTGAAAGGGGTTTTCGATAATAGGACACTAGGCTCTAGGGTTGTTTTGCAAGAAGCCAGATTTATCTCTACTAGTTCAGAAGCAAGAGAAGCTAGTCACAATTTTATAACTCCTAAGTGGGATCTTGTAACTCATGTCACAACTCTGTTGTGGTCAAGTCAAAGTCTCAATTCATTTCACAAGTCATTTTGAAAACATCTGACGGGGGAACAGTATGGCCACTCCAACTGTCCATAACCGCGGACGCGTCTATTCGAATAGTTTGACACTCTGCAGAGATTGTACACTTTCACCACAACATTCAATACATCCGTCAGGAACAAATCCTGAATTCACCATACTCAGTATGCGGATAATCAATCCTAACCTTTCAATTACACGCCCTAGTATAAGCACCTCTCCTGTGAGTTTGGCCTCCCAACCATGACCAACTGTCATCTTGGGTACTGCACAGGTGGACAATCTTCACAAAGGTAGCCTCAGCTCAGACCTTGGCCGTGAGGGAACTAATACTAAGGTATATAAGTTTCCAGTCAAGCCCTACCCAATCTTCGGGTATTGTGGTTGTACGATAAAATTGGAATGGTATCGCATCCAGACAACCATCAGTTTTATAAAGGGCTAAGGTTTTCATTTTCATCACCAAAATCATCTAGTGTTCGGAAACACAAGTCAAAACATCTCAGTAAAATGATCCATCATTCTAAGGTTTTCATAACCATTTTCACCAAGTATTCCCATCTAAAGTTGATCAAGTTTTAGGCTTAGCACTAGCATCTACAAGTGGGGATGAGTACTAGTGAGGGGTGGTAAACTAGTGGAGTTTCAACTAAGTACAACCTTATATCTTAGGATGATATCAAGGTTTCTAACTTAGGCCAAATTTTATGCTCTTTATGCAACCTTCAAATATATCTTTCTATAATCTAAAAGTCACTTAAGTCAACTCTAAGTTAAAGCTTTGATAAAGAAATAAAGTAGAAAGCTTGCAAATAAAACTAGGATTGGGTTATCAAGTGGATATGATCACATATGCTTAAGGCATATAGTAGGCATGGTAGCAAGTAAGGGTTTGCTTGCATCAGTAGAGTATCTTGCAAGTGTTAGCTTGCATATTCAACCGGTAGTATTAGGCTTGCCTTGTGCAGAGCAGTGGTTGAAGTTCTCCTCGGCTTCTTCTTTGTAGTATCCTCCTTCCTCCTCGTATCCTTGGTCGGTACTAGCGTCTATAAATAAATACGATGTACACAATCACCAAAAAATACTTAACTACTTGCAATCATCACACAAAAGGGTCATATAGATGATCTAGCATCATCACTAACATTACAAGATTAAAGCTTGGTTTAATTCCTTTTATTTTTAGAAAAGTAATTTCTACTCATTGAAAAACTACTTAAGATTTACTATTCTCCAAACCAAACATGGGATCATGCTGACACATGTCATCACCACATATTTTAGTCCATGGGAATGTGATTTAAAGTGGTGTCACAATTTAATAAGGTTTTACCCTCTTATTTTAATTAATTAAAGTGGCTAGAAATGCCTATGTGGCATTCTTTTATTACTTGGTCAATATTTATGTAAGTAAACCTATATATTTTTATATATTCTGAAAGGTATGGTTAAATGTGATTTTTGAGAGTTGGAATCAACTCAAAAGCTATTATGGTTTTAATTTGAAAAATGTTTGAATGCAGAAAAGCTTCTGCCTTGTTATTTTTACCAAGGATGATTTACAAATCCAAATGACTTGAATCCAACGGGCTTGGATTCATCATTTCCAGACCTTTCTAACAAAATTGGTTTCATTCCATTTGGTTCACTGAATCGACCTGGGTTGTTTTTTAAAACTGGGTACATAAGTGTGTTTGAAATAAAATGGAAAAGGTTTAATTCAAATAACTGGGCTGCGCGGGAAGCGATACTAGGCCGGCCTGCTAAGCACAGCGCTTCCGCGGGCTGGTTAAGTCGCTGTCCCCACGCGTCAGTGAGACAGGGGGTGCGAAACTGTTGGAGATATGCCCTAGAGGCAATAATAAATGTAGTTATTATTATATCTTTGTGTTTATGATAAATGTTTACATTCATGCTATAATAGTATTAACAAGGAAACATTGATACTTGTGTGATTTGTAAACTTAAATTGAAGTCCCTAGTATAGCCTCTATACTTCACTAGCTTGTTGGTTGATAGATGATTGTGGTTTCCCTATCATGAACATTGAGATGTTATCAACAACAAGATCATATCGTTAGGAGAATGATATGGTGGACATACTCCTATAGATAAGCGTAGCATAAAGATCAAGCCATTTCAATAGTTCAATTGCTATATGCTTTCTGATACATAGTAACCTAATTCCTTCGACCATGAGATCATGCATATCACCTTTACCGGATGGATGCTTTGATGACATCAAACACCACACCGTAACTGGGTGGCTATAAAGGTGGCATTGAGTGTTCGGAAAGTATTGGTTGAAACACATGGATCAAGAGTGGGATTTGTCCATCCATATGACGGATAGATATACTCTGGGCCCTCTCGGTGGAATGTCATCCAATTAGCTTGCAAGCATGTGACTGGTTCACAAGGGATCACATATCACGGGAACAAGAAAAGAGTACTTATCGGTAACGAGGTTGAACTAGGTATGCAGAGATACCGACGATCATAACCTCGGATAAGTAAACTATCGTGAGACAAAGGGAAATTGGTATCGTATGTAAGTGGTTCATTCGATCGCAAAGTAATCGTAGAAATATGTGGGAGCCATATGAATTTCCAGATTCCTCTATTGGTTATTGTTCGGAGAAGTGTCTCGATCATGTCCGCATAATTCACGAACCGTAGGGAGACACACTTAAGGATTCGACGTTGTTTGAGTAGTTATGGTATTATGAGAAAGAGATCGAATGTTGTTCGGAGTCTCGGATGGGATCCGGAATATCACGAGGTGATCCGGAATGGTCCGGAGAATAAGATTCATATAAGGAAAGTCCCGTTTCGGAGTTGCGGAATGATTCCGGTGTTTTCATCGGGAATGTTCTAGAAGGTTCCGGAATGTCCGACACTCCGGGGGGGGAGGGTACATGAATGTGTTATATCAAAGTTGGTATGATTGCATCATGTAATAAGTGTCATCGCTGTCCGAAATAAAGGGTTTATTCAAATCCTAGTTTGAAAAGTCAAACGGCTAGTTTGAAAAGTCAAACTGCCAGTTTTCGGAAAGAGGAGAAGGAGGATTGGTGGAGGCCGACTTGGGGGAGGAGTCCCCTTGGCCGGCACGCCACCCAAGGCCGACTTGGGGAGGGACTCCTCCCCTTGGCTGCCGGCCCCTCCCATCTATATAAGGAGGGGCAGGGCTCCCCTCCTAGTACACACAAGTTCCTATCTTCTACCTCCGGTTTAGAGCCGTTTCGGTTTAGAGCTTCTAATTGCTTTAGCCTTCGGTTTAGAGCCTTCTAATTGGTTTAGAGCCTTCTAATTGGTGTGTCTAATTACTAGACCACTAATAGCCTCTCTCATACTCCACCATACTCGCTCCGGCTTAAGGCGAAGCCCTGCGGGATCTCCCCTCTACTTCCGGTACCACGCCGTTGTGCTGCCGGAATCGCGAGGAGAGTGCTACAACCTCCGCTGCCTGCTGGAACAAGGGAGAGGAAGGTCTTCGTCGAGTACCGAACGTGTGACCGACTGCGGGAGCGCTGCCAGAACGCAGCGCCGGAAGGATCGTCTACACGATCTTGAGATCGGAAAGAGTACGACTACATCACCCACGAGAATCCGCTCTCGTTAAACACTTTGGAATCTTCGAGGGTAAGTTATTCCATCGACTCGTTGCTACAATCTAGTAGATAGATCTTGGCTTGTTGGTTTGTATGCGATAGAAATTTTTTGTTTTCCATGCTACGAAACCCTACAGTGGTATCAGAGCCGTGTCTATATGTAGATCTGTTGCACGAGTAGAACACAATGGTCATTGTGGGCGTTGATGCTTTTATTGTCGATTGCTTCTTGTGTACTTTGCATCTTGCGGTATGTTGGGATGAAGCGGCCCGGGCTAACCTTACATGACATCGTTCATGAGACTTGCTCCACGCTTGACATGCAACTTGTATTGCTTAAGTGGCTTTGCGGGTGCCTGTTTCTCCTAGCATAGTTAAGATCCAATTTACAACGGGTGATTAACAATACTAGTATCAATGTTGTGGTTCATGTTCGTAAGTTAGAACGACACTTATAGAAAGCCCAAAACCACGTAAAATATGCAAAGAAAGTAGAGGCGTCTAACTTTGTTTTGCAGGGGTGTGCAGTGATGTGATATGGCCATGATTGTGATTATATTTGATGTATGCAATGTTCATTATTGTAAGTTGACAACCGGCAGGAGCCATATGGTTGTCTTTAATTTATGTTAAGACCCGCGTGTCTATTCAAAGTAGTTGTAATAGTTGAAGCCGGTGGACGACAACCATGGAGAGGCGTCATTGACCTTGATGCAATGCCGGTGATGATGGAGATCATGTTCGTGGTTGAAGATAGAGATCGGAAGCACGAAGAAGAAAGGCCATATCATATCACATATATATATATATTGAATTGCATGTGATGTTAATCCTTTATGCATCTTGTATTGCTTGGTAGACGTAGCATTATAAGATGATCCCTCATGCACATGAATTTCAAGTCATAAAGTGTTCACCCTTAGTTAGCACTGTTGCTAAAGCTTGTTGTTTCGAAGCACCACGTGATGATCGGGTGTGTTAGATTCCGCAAGTGTATACAACGTGGGCAAGCCAGATTTGCTCATGCGGAAACTAAGGTTTGATCTTGACGAGCCTAGCATGTACAGACATGGTCTCGGAACACGGATCACCGAAAGGTAAAGCATGAATCATATAGTAGATATGATGAACATGACGATTGTTCGCCATTGAAACTATATCAACTCTCGTGATGATCGGTGTTGATGTGGTGGATTTGGTTCGTGTGATCACTAAAACAATGTGAGGGATATTGTTTTGAGTGGGAGCTCACCTAGATTAACTTTATTAATTAATTTGAACTCAATTTGTCATAAACTTAGTCTAAACTATTGCAAATATGTTGAAGATCAATGGCAGCCCCTACCATCAATTTTAATGCGTTCCTAGAGAAAGAAAAGTTGAAAAACAATGGAAGCAACTTCGCGGATTGGTTCCGCAATTTGAGGATTGTCCTCACAGCTGGTAATTTGACCTATGTGCTGGATGCACCGCTGGGTGACCCACCTGCAGATGATGCTCCCGATGAAGTAAAGAATGTTTACCTCGCTCGGAAGAATCAGTACTCCATAGTTCAGTGTGCTATCTTGTATGGTTTGGAATCGGAGCTTCAGAAAAGGTTTGAGGATTCAGACCCATATGATATTGTCGAGGATCTCAAATTGATTTTTGAGACTCATGCGGCAATTGAAAGCTATGAGGCTTCTGAAAAGTTCTTTAACTGCAAGATGGAAGAAGGCAGCTCCGTCAGTGAGCATGTGCTTAAGATGTCAGGGCACGCAAACAAACTTCAAAGCTTGGGTATAGTGATTCCTAATGCTTTGGGGATTTACCGTGTCCTCCAATCACTACCACCAAGTTACAAGAACTTTGTGATGAACTACAACATGCAGAACATGAATAAGACGTTGCCAGAACTCTTTGCCATGTTGAAATCTGCAGAAGTGGAGATCAAGAAAGAGCACCAAGTGTTGTTGGTCAATAAGACCACCAAATTCAAGAAAGGCAAGTCTAAGCAAAAGGGACACTTCAAGAAGGGTGGTAAGAAAGTTACCACGCCGACGAAGAATACCAAGGCTGGACCTAAGCCTGATACTGAGTGCTTTTACTGCAAGGGAGAAGGTCACTGGAAGCGGAATTGCCCAAAGTACTTGGCGGATTTGAAGAACGGCAACATCAAGAAGAAAGGTATATCTGATATACATGTTATTGATGTGTATCTCACTAGTACTCGTAGTAGTGCCTGGGTATTTGATACTGGTTCGGTTGCTCATATTTGTAACTTGAAACAGGTGCTGCAGAATAAACGGAAACTAGCGAAGAACGAGGTGACGATGCGCGTGGGAAATGGATCAAAGGTTGATGTGATCGCGGTCGGCACGCTACCCCTTCATCTACCATCGGGATTAGTTTTATACTTAAATAATTGTTATTTGGTGCCTGCGTTGAGCATGAACATTATATCGGGATCTTGTTTATTGCGAGACGGTTACTTGTTTAAGTCCGAGAATAATGGTTGTTCGATTTATATGAGTAATATGTTTTATGCACATGCACCTTTGATAGATGGTCTATTCTTATTGAATCTCGATAGTGGAAATACACATATCAACAACATTGAGGCTAAACGTTTGAAATCAAGCGATAATTCGACCTATATGTGGCACTGTCGTCTTGGTCACATTGGAGTGAAACGTATGAAGAAACTCCATTCCGATGGACTTCTTGAATCACTTGATTTTGAATCACTTGAAAGATGCGAAGCATGTCTGATGGGTAAAATGACTAAGACTCCATTTTCTGGTATGATGGAGCGAGCTACGGACTTATTGGAAATCATACATACCGATGTGTGTGGTCCAATGAGTGTAGCATCGCGCGGTGGTTATCGTTATGTTCTTACCTTCACGGATGACTTGAGTAGATATGGGTATATCTATTTCATGAAACATAAGTCCGAAACTTTTGAGAAGTTTAAGGAGTTTCAAAGTGAGGTAGAGAATCAACGTAACAAGATGATTAAATTTCTACGTTCTGATCGTGGAGGTGAATATCTAAGTTACGAGTTTGGCGAGCATTTGAAGAAATGCGGAATACTTTCACAATTGACACCGCCGGGAACACCACAGCGTAATGGTGTGTCCGAACGTCGTAATCGAACTCTCTTAGATATGGTTCGTTCTATGATGTCACTTACAGATTTACCGC
Source organism: Avena atlantica (assembly GCA_910589765.1). Lineage (NCBI taxonomy): Eukaryota > Viridiplantae > Streptophyta > Magnoliopsida > Poales > Poaceae > Avena > Avena atlantica. The sequence goes on along the minus strand of OU342738.1, from coordinate 414,882,488 downwards.
TATCATTTTGGGGTTATGCATTAGAAACAGCCGCATTCACTTTAAATAGGGCACCGTCTAAATCCGTTGAAACGACACCGTATGAATTATGGTTTGGGAAGATACCTAAATTGTCGTTCCTTAAAGTTTGGGGATGCGAAGCCTATGTAAAGAAGTTACAGCCGGACAAGCTTGAACCCAAAGCGGAAAAATGCGTCTTCATAGGATACCCGAAGGAAACTATTGGGTATACATTCTATCATAGATCCGAAGGCAAGATCTTCGTTGCCAAGAATGGATCCTTTCTAGAGAAGGAATTTCTCTCGAAAGAAGTGACTGGAAGGAAAGTAGAACTCGAAGAGGTTGTCGAACCTTCTCTCGAAATTGCGAGTAGCGCAGCACCGGAAGAAGTTTCTGTGGTGCCTGCACCAATAAGAGAGGAAGCTAATAATGGTGATCATGAAACTTCGGTTGAAGTTGCTACAGAGCCTCGGAGGTCAACGAGAACTCGTACCACTCCAGATTGGTATGATTCCGTTATGAATGTCATGTTGGTGGACAACACCGATGACCCTGAGACATATGAGGAAGCGATGATGAGCCCAGATTCCAATAAATGGCAAGAAGCCATGAAATCCGAGATTGGATCCATGTACGAAAACCAAGTATGGACTTTGGTGGACTTACCGGATGGCCGGAAGGCTGTCGAGAACAAATGGATTTTCAAGAAGAAAACAGATGCTGATGGTAATGTTACTTTCTATAAATCTCGACTTGTCGCAAAAGGGTTTCGACAAATTCAAGGAGTTGACTACGATGAGACTTTCTCACCAGTAGCGAAGCTAAAGTCTGTGAGGATTATGTTAGCAATCGCTGCATATTATGATTATGAGATATGGCAGATGGATGTCAAAATAGCATTCCTCAATGGAGACATTGATGAAGAGTTGTATATGATGCAACCTAAAGGTTTTGTCGATCCTAAAGATGCTGACAAGGTATGCAAACTTCAACGATCCATCTATGGATTGAAGCAAGCATCCTGAAGTTGGATTCAACGTTTTGATAAGGTAATCAAAAGTTTTGGTTTTATACAAACTTATGGAGAAGCTTGTATTTACAAGAAAGTGAGTGGGAGCTCTGTAGCATTCTTAATACTATATGTGGATGACATATTGTTGATTGGGAATGATGTAGACCTTCTTAATAGTGTCAAGGAATATTTGAATAATAGTTTTTCAATGAAGGATCTTGGCGAAGCAGCTTACATATTAGGCATAAAGATTTACAGAGATAGATCGAAACGCCAAATATCATTGTCACAGAGTACATATTTGGACAAAGTTCTAAAGAGGTTTGGAATGGAAGAAAGCAAGAAAGGGTTCTTGCCCATGTTGCCCAATACGACCTTGAGTAAAACTCAAAGTCCGACATCGGCAGAAGATAGAGAAAGGATGAGTAAGACTCCCTATGCCTCAGCCATAGGATCTCTAATGTATGCCATGCTATGTACTAGACCCGACATTGCATATGCTGTTAGTTTAACTAGAAGATATCAAAGTGATCCAGGAGTGGATCATTGGGCATCGGTCAAAAACATCCTTAAGTACTTGAGAAGAACTAAGGATATGGTTCTTTCTTATGGAGGTGATGAACAACTCGTTGTTAATGGTTACACCGATGCTAGTTGGAACACCGATCCGGATGATTCTAAATCACAATCCGGATACGTATTTATTTTGAATGGTGCAGCAGTTAGCTGGAGGAGTGCAAAGAAAAGCGTTGTGGCGAGATCTTCAACTGAATCGGAATACATGGCTGCTTCGGAGGCTTCACAAGAAGCGATATGGATGAAAGAGTTCATTACAGAGCTGGGTGTGGTTCCTAGTGCGCTGGACCCAATGTCTATCTACTGTGATAACATGGGTGCCATAGCCAATGCGCAAGAACCAAGGTCACACAAGAAGCTGAAGCATATCAAGCTGCGTTTTCACGCT